>JAODUP010000367.1:0-562500 GCA_025642065.1 Paralvinella palmiformis
GAGTACCTATTTATGGTACCTACTCATGGTAAAAAGTTGTAGGTAAAAAAAAAGAGTCGATAAAAACGGAATTGGATTTGGAATTAATACATTTGGAAATGGAATTGATAAATTTGATGTGGAAATGGAATTGAAATTGATCAAATGGAATTGAGTGGAATTGGAATTAACCCCATGGAATTGACCCCATGTCTGGATAAGATAGTTCAGATACAGTTGTCCTTTTCCACTCAGTACTTTGAATGTATGGAACAGGATCTTGTAGAGTGATTTGAAACGTACAGGAAGCTAGTGCGTGTCAACAAACGGGCAACGCAGCTTTGCACACATTGTAGGGGGGTTGTCAGAGAGAGAGAGAGAGAGAGAGAGAGGGACAGAGAGATAGAGAGAGGGGTGAGATTGTGTAATAATGCATTGCCATAGTCCAGTCGAGAAATAATAAGGGCTGGCACTAAAGTCTTCATGTCTCATAATTTATGTACTTAAGAATAAGTCCTATATTTTTTTATTTGGACTTATATGCATAATTCACCTGCTTCTCAATTACTACTATAATATTATCCAATATAAGCCGTAGATTTCTCACAGACATGGGAATTTTTATAACTAGATTCTTCCCTAATGCTAAGATTCTGTTTTCGTCAATTTCAGCATGTTGCTGTTTATCCAAATACTTATGTTTTCAATACAAGTTTAGGTTAAAAATGAGATTTCACCGCTTTTATCAAATGGCTTTAAAGTCATGTAGACTTGCGTATCATCGGCATAACAATGATATTTAATATTAAGCCGTTTAATAATTTACCAAATGGTTTAGCATACATACAGTAATAGACCTTTTCCGTGCCGCATGCCTATTCCGTGATCCATACATCTACTGAGGCAGTGTACATAGTGAAGTAGCATGGAACAAGAAGAGTAATTGTTTGTAAATTTATGATTTGAGGGATTCACAGAACCAGGCAATTTCTTGTAGCAGTTTCATTTTTATTAAATATAACGTAGAATTTGTTTGCTAATAGATAAGATTATTTGTATGGGGAGAGTCAGCTTTCATCACTGTCTGTCCGCAAGTCAGATTTTTTGACAATAAATTTAAAATATCTGCTAAAGAACAAAGTGAATTAAATCATTAGGAAAATATGATTATCTTAAATATTTAAGTTTCGATATAAGTCTCTTGTTCTAACAAAACTATCGTTGTTTAAAACGGCTTTATTTAGAGCTTCCAATTGGGTTAATGACCACTCATTTTTCCAACAGTTGTCTGAGTTACAAATTTTAACCCATACACTATGGTGCTAAATATTATATATTAAAATTAAGAGGTGGCTAATTTGAACCTACAGCTATGTATCCAATCAAACATAAGGTGAAGTGTGGTACACGAAAATGAAGACCTACATCTGGTGATGTCTTATCCGCATCTGAAACATACTGAATTACGTCGGCGAGGTACGACATTATCCGGATTAAGGTCTTTTCTTTGATGCCAAAGGAAAATTCTAAACGCTTCAGTAGCATCGGATGATCGATTACATCAAAAGCTGCAGATAAATGAAGCATATAATAAAGGCAGGGCTATTTAAGATATTATGGCTGAAAGATTATTCATTTGCGGAATAATTTACACACCCTTCTAATTAATTTAACTTCCATGTTGAGGAAAACGAAAACAATACTAAATATGGCGCATTAATGAATATTCAGTGGATTAGATTAAAATTTTACGTCGGTTGAAAACCACCGAATGACTCTATATGCCATGGTAAATAGTGTGCTTTATTACAACTGATAATAGTTAAGATAGGGCAATGGCATTTACCGAAACTGGTGTCACTGATAGGATGTTTTTACGCAATAAAAACTTTCAAGAAGCCGAGTTTGTACAATAGTCGCATAATCCAGTAGACCACGGTTCTATTACTCTAGCCTAAAAGAGAATGGTAAGATCTTAATACACAGTATAATTGAATAAAATAAGCATAAATCAAAATACTGATCAGTACTAATAGTATCCATATTATTCGACTCAATCCAAAAAACAACTACTGGTTTCGACTTATTCAAGTCTTCTTCAAGTTAAATAGAATGTATGACTTTACCAGTTCATAGGTTTATATACACAATGTTCACTAGGAAGCTATGCACTTCTTGAAATTTCGGGTACAGCCCCTGATTATCCGCCTATTGGCACTTAACGTTTAGATATGTTAAACAAAGGAGGTGTGGTATTTAATCTTTTTGTTCGACCTACGAAATTACGTAAACCAGCGTCAATGGCAACTGAATGAAAATAACACCTAATTCAATCCACATTAGTACCGCACATGTATGGCTGTGTATCAACTCCTCATCAATTTGGCAGTTGACGAAAAATACTAAATAAACTTTAATACTTAAACGTCCAACAAATAAAATCAGTCCATTGCCAACGAACATATAATATATTGCAAAGTTCATTGCATAAATTATCCTTTCAAACCATGGGACACGCCAACAATAAATGCTCAACCATCATCACTATCATTCTCTGACACTATGTTTTCATCATGAGCCACATCATTCTGTCGGTTTCACTATCAGATAGATAGTCTCTACCAAATATTTAAACCGTACTGCATGCCAATGTATGGTTCCCAGCTTTGGGATTACGATAATACAATTATCGACGCGTTCAATGTTATATGGTGAAAGGCTATTCGGATCATTTACAAAGATTATTTTAATTGTATATTACATTATTTGAATTACATGTCTATTCTGATGGTGGATACAACTTATTTAAAGAACCCGGGCAACTTTCCTTCACAGAATTGGTATGTTGATAATGGCGCAGTTTTATTCATAGAATGTATTCCACGACAACGTGTAACTAACTACTTGCTTGCTGATAGTAAGGTGCAGATTTTGAACAACAAACGACGTACGGGTGATAATCCAGTTTAGTAGACACAGAAGTAATACATTCCTGTTCTCCGATTGGAAGAAATGCAACAATTAATTTTCCCAAACCATGGCAATCTTCCGTTTTAGGGCAGCGTGTGCAACGGCTCACAGAATAGTTAAGACGTCGTCCGTGCCGTTTGTTGTTGCTATAAGGGGTGTGTGTGTGTTTTCTAACTCCTTTGTGGCATCTTGGCTTTTTATGCTTTACCGATCACTAACTTCTCTATCTCGAATCATCTATAGCAAACCTGAGAGCCGCTGCATATCGAGGAGGGGAACTGTGATATCTCCCATTATCACCTGGCAAATTCGTCTATCTCACAGATAGCTTCATCTTTGCCCAACTCAACTTGAAGTGCGCCAACTATAGATCATATTTCAATGATAGGTATCAGACCACCACAGTTTCCAGACGCTGAAATATTAAACTTCGTCCCGCCTCTAACACCAGCAGTAGGCCCAGGCCAGAACAAAGGGGAATCAGGTGGGCCAGTTGGCATAGGCCTACGAATTGTAGGGGTCTACTGCCCGTGGTAGAGACAGAACGGGACCCCTTTGTAATGTTTATTGATATTGTGAAGTTAGTCTAGCACAAAATATTAAACAAGATTCGAAAGCAATTAATACAGAAAGAATATAGAAAAATAAATGTAAAATAACTGATACCAACTTATGGTCTAAATTTATTTTAGGTATCTTGTTACGGTGTCCATAAAATTAAAATTAATGTGTACTTTCAGATCAGTTTTGCGGGGCATTAAAAAAAGTATTAAAGTGGTACGACAAAGATAAAGCGTCTCAAATTACTGAGTTCCTAGTTAGATATCACCAACAATATGAATCAGAGAATGGCCACGCTGATCTTGATAGAACCAGCTACAGAAGGTGATACTGCCAAAGAAACATATGATTAACTGAAAGAGCAAACAGTGGAACCACAAATGTCAACTGAAGCTGTTGGTGATAAAATAAAATAAAATATTAACCAGCTGGAAACGTTTCCACATCAAAATAGAAATAACACTAAATCATTTCAAAAATTTCGGGACTTTGAATTACAAACTGATGTTTCAAACGATACGGATAATCGCTCATTTCTAACTTGTTTTTTTTATAGTAACACTGAAAATAGAGAGAAAAATAAACCAGACTGGCCAAATAAAGCAATCATTATAATGTGAGTGTATTAACCAATCACCCAAGATGGAGTATTAAGAAACAGTGGAGAAATTAAAGGATCGCATTCCAAGCCATGAAAATTCTAACTTACACAAGGAAAATATTTAGATGGAGAGAAACAAGTATGGCAGTAATGAGCGGGTCTTCAATTGACAACTGTTGTTGACCAGCTCAATTCTGAAAGTAATTAATAGAAGAAAAGTCTTCATCGTTTATGTTATTCTTTTGAAGAAAAAAATGGCAATAGCCATAACGAAAATTATTTTGGGTATTGTTGATCTTCTAAACAAATATGATTCAGTATTAGCCGAACATCCTACACGTGTACGGAATACCAAGAAGAATGAGACACTGCTTCAAGCACAGTACATATCAAATCTAATACGAACGAAATCTGAAGAAATAAAAGCTAAAAAGGATTTTGCAGTTGCTGGTAATAGATGTGTGACTGTTCTAATAAAGAACAGCTATCGTTTTGATCATGTGAAGAGGGGAGGTACAAATTTGTCAATTGAAGAACGTTTTCTTCATTTCATGAATTTTCAAAAAAGATGGGTAAAGAAATAGCAGAGCTAATCTTGGACATTTTCTCTGGCTATGCAAATCATACTCTGAGGGCATTTGGAAGGGGTAAATCTTTTTTTGGAAACAATTTTGTTTCTCTGAGTAATATGCCCAAAGTCCAAGACTGCATGGAAGCATGACATTTGAATAGTTTTATAAATGCAGTGGAAGAGCTGCATGAAGTTACTAATTTGATAGCAGTGTGTAAGTCATATTTTCGACGTATTAAAAATACTTGGATACCTTTTAATGTGTTCTGATGTCAACCATTTGCATTAAAGTTCTGCAAATGATCCATGAGGTCAACTTCGTGATAGAATTTGAAAATTACTTCAAGGTGAAAACAGCCTTTTAAGACCCTTTGTGGACTTTTTGATTGGTCAGATAAAAAACGAGATTTTCTGCATCGCTGCCCCGTTAGACTGGGTGCCTGTTTTCCTATGTGAATTTGTTCTTATGCTAGTCACATACCAACGCCGCACAAATTGTTTTATCCAAAAAGAAGTATTTATACAGCAATTTGATCACTTTTCATCGAAGTTGCAAATTCAATTATTTACCGCATCAACATGGTTGCCGCCCGAGAAATGGCACTGGCACAGTGATTCATGAATCGCGAATACAACCGTCAGAGGATTAATCAAGAAACTACTCAAAATGATGAGACGTGTAGTATCTTCCCAGCCCCAAAATCGTTCTGTTAGAAAACTTGTACAGTCGTGGTGTCTGAGAGTGACAACGCCAGCTAAGTGCACGGCGTGCGTGCATATACCCCCCCCCCTGATTGACTTCCAATTACTTGTTTATCATTCTATTTACAATCGTGACATTTATTAAAGTTAAACTACTATAACATATTGATGAGGGTATGTCAGAAGCAGATCAACATTGAAGTTGTTATTGCACGAAATATTCTCAATTTATTTCCAAGTAGTTTTGTTACTGTGACCTTGCTAAACTGTAAGCACTATATTTCACTAATCATAAACGTGACACAATACACACTGTGGATATATGACAGTAATAATTAAACATGCATCACTTAAATGTGTTGACACATTATTAGCGATGGTAGCATAGTTGACATGGCATGAACAGAGTTGACGTGTCAATAAAAGAGTTGCCAGTAAAATAATACTGTCGTAATCGGTAGCTACATAAGACATATCATGTCATGGAATGTTGCCATCTAATGTAAATCTACTGAAGTCATATACACCACAACTGATAGTCGCGTGCCTATACGTTGGTAGTACCGGAACCTGGTTTTATTAAATTGGCAGTAATACAGCTGACACCAAAATAATTATACAATAATCAATAGTTAGGGCAAATGTGTATTATACTCAATTGTTTCAATCTACTGCAGATAAAGCTAGAGCGCATAATCACACACCACCAATCCTATCACATTATGACTATAATTACAGGTAGTACAACATACTCAATGTTGTACCTGTAAACCTGCACCAGAGCATATACAAGATCAGTTGTTTATGCAGACGTCCTTATTCTCACTCAAGCAGAGAGAACATACTGCCAAATAAGCCCTCAACGATGAGGCAGAATCTGAACGTGTCTACTTCCAACTTTCTCTGAATCCGGAATGACAAATGGGACATCTTCAACGGTGTACCAGCAGACATCATTCCTATAATGGGGCCAAAAGAACCGGTCAACACCCACGCTGTTCATGCATTTCACTTCAACGTCCACATCAACTGGCTGCGATTTGATAGGGAAGATAAATTCTTTGACACCATAGCATGTGCAATTTAGTGCTTCAGGACTGTTGCAAAAACATATCACATCGCGATACTTGAAGGTGCCACAAACTAGTGTGATGACTTAGTGTAGCTTCATGGTTCCAATTACGGCTGGTACGTTCTCCTGGACAGCTGCTTCCTTGACTTCATCTGTCTATAAGCATACGTTTCTTCCTGGCTCAAGTGCTATGTATAGATGAGCTGGGTCAATGATATCATGGCCTAAGATGATTGATCTGTCAGCCTTTCGTCTGATGCCATCTGGGACCACATTGCCATGACTTGCCTCCAAGCAGTTACATTACCTTGCAAGGTAGTCCATGTCAATGAACTTTGCGCAGAAGAGGAAGAAATTCACTCGCTGTCTTTACTGTGATGTTGGACCATCACTGAAGAAATGTATGGTCTCCAGGTCTGGATGGCTAACATGCATGTACTCAACACAGTGGAAGAAGGTATGCTCAAATCGCAAGCTGATCGTACGGCTTGGATGGCGACAGCATGCAAAATGAGATCGGTTGATCCACATCTCCCACGTACATGACACCTGTGTGTAGGGTTATGTTCCTGTGAGACCTACCAAAGTAAACGGACTGAATTTCACTTCCAAACTGGTGCCTCATCCTATCCATGTAAACGTACTCAGGTTATTCTGGACTCGTTCTTCTTCCTGGTCAAACTGGTTGACATCTGGAATAGAATCTTTGCAACGTTGACATTTAACGTACATGCACGCTTTCAACGCTGGATCACAATTGCTGCCATCAGCTAACTGCTCTGTGTTCTTTGTGTGCAAAATGTTCACACTATACAGATTACTTGCCATGACTGCAAGATTTTGATGTGTCCTACAGAATGGACGTTGTTTGCATAACAGGGGGTAGGAAATCACCTTGTCATGTTACTCATCAAGAAACTTTCGGTGCACGTTCACCAGAGAACCAGTGAGGAGCCGGTTCTGCAGCTTAATTTTCTTTCCTGTGATCGTCTGCTTTTTGCCTGGTGTAACACGACTTTTTTAACCTCTGCACAAGAAATCCGTTATGGATGTCTTCAAACCTTCTCCAGGAGCATTGGCTTCCCTTTGCCACTCAAATGTTTATACGCTGTCTTTGGATTTGGCACTATTGTCTCACCGTTTTCTTGAAAATACTAATGCTTCTTGGGCCAATCGCTGCATTTGGTACCGCTTGATATAACTATTTTTACAAACTGCTGGCGTTTTCTCTCGGATTTGGCTTCTCTCTCTCTCTCTCTCTCTCTCTCTCTCTCTATATATATATATATATATATATATATATATATATATATATATATATATATATATATTATGTGATTATCCTCGTTTTAGTTCTTGGTGTACTTTGTTTGCCTCCTAGAACAGTTGAGAATTTTTTTTTTATTTTTCAATCAACCGTTCTTACTTTTTCCAAATCTTGGTACCATTTTGCAGCTTGTCGGTGACGCCTTCCCTGGGCTTGCTTCTTCTGTATGCAAACAGATGAGGATACAGTCTCATTGCATTCTAGAAGTGTGTGTGTGTGTGCGTGCGTGCGTGATTTACACCTCGTTGGTGTACGGGATGAAGGCTTGCGCAAATAATTATGTATCACTCTCGTGGTTCACGCATGCAAGTAGGCCCGCTGGGACGCACACATACGCAGATATACACATTCACCTTGAACCTGATGGATGTGATGGTTCATTTGCAGCATGAGGAGAATTTGGAGGTGTTAGGTGTGCTTCTTTAGTTTTTCCTCTTGACCTCTTTTTTGCATCTCGCCACCGGTTCCGTACACCGAGCTTGGATTTTTATTGTGGTATAGCTAATTAACTCCTAGATGGTGGAACAATAAAACTAATATTACACGGAGGGACCGATACATATACATTACCATAGTAAGTAATTGTTACACGAACTCAGAGTTTATCCGGTTCCTCTCATTCGCAACATAAGTAGCTATACGGAAACGCATGATATATTAAACACGCCGTTTACAAATACTAATACAAATACAACTAATAACAACAACAACAACAACACCGATCAAAATATTTACACCACAACATTGGCGCTACAACCGACCTAGAGTTGTTCTCCTACACACGCTGTACGTAGTAGACCTGTCAACTCCTAAACCAGCTGACTGACAGCTCTTGGTGCCCGCCGTCTATCCGCCTGACTAAGCCGCGGGCTGGCTTTTAAAGTCTGGCCCGACGGGTGAGGCACTTCTCCCTCTTCATCCGTAGAAGCAGTAAACGGGATTTGACTTCTCTAATAGAAAGGCTGCAGTAAAGAAGATTTGGCTAAGGTTAACCGGTGGGCGGATTCATTGACTAGTGGGAAGTTGGGGGTCACCCTCTGTAGTAAAGAGGGTTTGATAATGGGTCAAGTTACCCCTTTGGGAGCCTGTACCACTTATTATAATTTTACACTCTTACAGTAATGCGATTGAACTCATGATGACAAAAACATTCGTATAAATATAATACAACAGTTTATCATAAATAATGATATTAGCAAATTGAGGTCAATCCTGTTACCATCAAATCAACACTGTTACGTGTTATCACTTAATCTCTATTTCCCGCCAAACTGGGGTGCATTGATATAAGATGGATGGATGGATGGATGGATGGATGTTGTTTAGTGACATATCGGCACAATTTCGGCCTTTCAGTGTCCTAGAACGTTACACTGATATAAGAAGATTGAATAGCGCTGTTACCTATCAGCACCTCCAGATGTGCCGTGACACAATTAATTAATAGCACTTGCTAATTGAAATTACAATTAGGCGTATCTGTGTGAGCCAGAATCGGTACAAAATAGTCGCATCGCTGCCTACTAATCCATTATTATTCAATAAATAACGATTAATTTTTACCTATATATATAGCTGCCCGTAACAGTGGTGGATCCATGGTGTTGGGGAGGGGGTAAGGGGAAAGATCCCCCACCTCTAGTAGGGATCCTCCATCTTTAAATGCAATATATCATTTGGCGACATAATAACTACTAGTAGTAATTTATCATTCTTAAATAACCACACATTGATTATTGTGTAATGTGAGTCTGGAAGCATTATTATTTAACAGACATTTTACTTATTACAAAACGAAGTATAATTGTGATTTGTCTGTTAAATAATAACTTAATAAATACAATTTTTTGACAATTCTCCCAAGAGGCAAACATTCACGTAGCTTGCACTTAAACAACATTGCTCCAATACTCGCCACGAGAAACTTAAAGGTTTGTGTAAGACACGCTGGGTTGAAAGCCATTCTTGTTTGGAAACATTTGGTGAACTTTATGAACACGTGGTCACTTGCCTTTATGTTATGGTTAATCCACCTGTTTGTCCCGATGCAAATGAAAGTCGTTGGAATTGGGAGAGTGAGACCACGACTACTGGTTATGGTTTGAAAAGTAGTCTGCAGAGTTTTGGAGTTATTGTTGGCGTCACAGTATTGAAGAATAGTTTGGATTATTTCAAAGGTGTGTCAGCTAAACTACAAAGAATAGATATCGATGTCTTTAAGGCATACACAATGATTGACAATCTAAAATCAGAGATTCAATGTTTGAGGGGTGACATTGGTGTAGAATTCCAGAGATGGCATGACGAAGTGAATCCGGGAAAAAACCTCACTGGACAAAATTCCACAGTACAAAATTTGCCTGGACATAATCCCACAGTACAAAATACCAGGACACAATCCCAGAAAGTGAAGAGAGACAAAATCCCACACAATAAAATTTACACCTTTTATAAATTGTATTTATTAATATACACAATAAAATTAAATGACTATTTATGACCGCCATTGTTACTGGGTATGACATTCATGGTTACATTTCAGGTTAACTGAATATTCACATAATTCCAGGCCGTTTATTGTTTATTTGTTATATGGTCAATAGATAACGATGCATCCAGATGGTTCAATATGTAGTCGATTTACCTGATACTTTGATGAAATCTTCAGTATCTGCAGATCCAGATATCTCTCCGAACATTAGAATTTTACTGGTATTATGATGTACTTTGCCTGCCACATCTGCGGAAACAGACCGTAGTTTCTCTGTGTTGAGGTTAATCAAAAGCCATTTGAGGAGCTGGATGGCTGACACAAGGTTTTCTACCTTAACATTAATGAAGACACATTACAGTAAACACATCAATTCCAAACAAATTGCAGATAGGTTCATTAAGGAACACCCTAGTGGAAGCGCTGTCTTAACGCCTGGGCCCAATGGGCACTTGCCCGGGGAGTCCAATAAGCATAGGGGCCCACAAGCATAGGGGCCCATGCTAATTTGTGTATGTTAGTCCACCTTCATTTCAAATTTTCAGGACTAATACAGCTATACTCACAAATATAATAAATTAGGTCAAAATGTGTAAACGATCAGCCACACATTAAATAATCCAGTTCAAAGTGCTGATTAATCGACTTTTAATGGACTGTGGGCGCCACAATTTTGAAGCTAGACAGACACCGGATGTTCCTGAATGCTGACGTCACTTGAATACAGCAGTTTGGCTGGAAGTCTGTAGAACCCGTACAAAAGCATGTAAACAGATGTGAGCAACTAATAATTCAGAACAAAACGCAATTATCTTGTTAAAATTATGTCACGAATGACATGCAACCATATAATTTTGAGCCAGAAGAAACCTTAGAAGAGGAAGATGGTTAAAATGGAGACATTAAAGCCCAAGAGCATTCAGGTCAATGCTCAAGAGTAACTATAATCCGCGTCATTCTAGGGAGGGCTCACGTGACCTCAGAGCATTTGAGTTTTTTTCATCCCGCCTTCGAATCTGGCTTCCGGTGCAGCCGTAAAGGCGGCCCTCCAGTAATTTGGATTATTTGTTTATTGTCTAAGCATTACATATTTAAGAAATATGTTCTGATGGTAAACTGTCCCTTTCAGCACACTTAGGTAACCCTACACCCTGGTGTTGTAAGTAGTAAACAGTTAAATTTTATTCAGGGCCGTTTTAATGCGGGGGAATGCTGGCCAGTTGTCCAGAGGCCCCACGAGCATAGGGGCCCCATGCTAATCTATGTATGTTGTGACTTGCTGTGAGTTGTTGTGTATGTAGGGGTCCCAGTGCACAGATTTCCCCAGGGGGGCTATGGTGCTGTTAAGACGGCCCCGCCTAGACGATTGTTCAAGGCCAGCCTTTTCGACTAGCTGATGTAGATTTACATGAGGTAATAAATATTTTAAACATCATTGTTTCTTTCTCATAAGTATGCACCTTCAAATAAATGATCAGTCTGATTATTAAATATTTTAGTGACATAATGCACAATATGTCACATTATGTCTAGGGACACTTTCTTGTTTCTAGTAACAAATCGAGTTAACCCCAATAACCCTAATAATCCGTATATACACTGAACCAATCACCAAGTCTCATACCATAGGCATTTCTTCACCGGAATGTCTACTTTTCCAAGTATTTATACACAGTATACACTTGAAAAATTCGGATTTTGTAGTGCTTCAGAAGACATCTAAGCACTGTCTGATTTCCATTTTTTTATTGATATATTTACTACACACTTGCCAACAAAAAAAAACGAAAGCGAAATTCATACTATGCATATTTGACCAAGAAAACAACAGCAACTCTGCTGCTGATAGACATTTTAGTGGTGAGTGAAACATTGGTGAGAGACTGAAGAAAGGAGAAGAAAGAAATATTTGAAATGCCGAGGACGAAAAAGAGGCGTGACGTTACTAAGTTAAACCATACCCAACGAAAAAGGGCGAGACGTTACTGAGTTATACCATAAACCAACTAAAAAGGGGCGAGACGTTACTGAGTTATACCATAAACCAACTAAAAAGGGGCGAGACGTTACTGAGTTATACCATAAACCAACTAAAAAGGGGCGAGACGTTACTGAGTTTCATAAACCAAAATAGAGACGAGTTTGAATGATTATGCACAACAGTAACGCCATAATGGACATATCGTCACCAAAATGATGATACGGATACAGACAATCAAGTTTGCTCGGGATAAGCAATACGAGGTGGGGAGTAGATTTAAATCCTTATCGGGGTGGTCTGGACGGTTTATGAATATGTGGGGACTTACTGAGACAAAGGATGTACATCGCACATAATTTACCGAAAGATATTGAGGATAAAATATTCAGCTTTCACCAATACATCATCATACAGTGGAAATAGATGGATTGCGAACTTGAACAGATTGTAAACATGGATGAAACGCTGATGACTTTCGACATGGCAGGGTTAACAAAGGTCAGTTAACAAGAAAGGGGAGAAAATAGTAACAAAACAACCGGGAGTGAGAAGGCACATTTTATGGTGATACTTTCGTGCTTAGCTGACGGAGTGAAGCTACCTGCAATAGCAATATTTAAGAGAAAGACGATGCCGAAAGAGAAACTACCCAGTGTTCACTATGATGTCATCGTTGCCGTCCCAGAAAAAAGGTGGGTCGATAAGAATACTTTTCATCCATGGCTATAAAAAAGAAACGTATGGAATAGACGGCAGGATGCCTTACTAAAGAAGAAATCAACGTTGGTGTGCGATATGCTCAAGGCTCATCTTGTGGATTCAGTGAAAGAACATTTGAAAAAGAATCTTCATCTGACAAATGTTCACCAAGAAAACAAAATAGATGGAAAAAAATAGACGACAAAATTAAACGAATGATGATGAGTAGACCAGACACATGCATAGGTATACGCACACATTTATCAATATGTGGAGGTATGGAACATGTTATTTTTAGATTAATGTATGTATAGTTGTATTTAGATTTATGGAGGTAGGTTTCGAAGGATGTTTAGATATGTTGATGCTCTGTGCCTGTTGCCTCTTACTATGTACCCTAAAACACACACACACACACACACAAACACACACACACGCACGGACACACACACACTATATATATATATATCATTCACATTTAGGAATTCACAAATTAAAAACGGTTATTGTTTAATGTGCTCTTTAGTTGAATCGTAGGGTTTGATCGAACGATAACTCCGAGACAATGAGGTAGATCCTTATTATTCTAAGTGAAATCTTGATACAATTTGCGAAGACGCTTCTCTCACTCCTGAGATGCCCGCTTCACACGCTTCTTCGGAGGTTGGCCACCGTGGTCTGGAGGATCATGGTAAGTACTAATTTATATTGTCTTTGCGGAGACAGTCAATGAGTATCTCATCAATGAACAATTTATAAAAGACAATATAAAAATTACATGATATAAAAATCTAATCAAATGGAAAAAAAAACTGTTTTAGTTGAATGTTTTGTTTAGTTTTATATTTTTTCTTGGTGGGCATTTGTCCAATCTCCCACTTTATTGGTGAGCATCTGTCCGGTGGGGATTTGTCTGGTGAGCCTTTGTCCGGTGAGCATTTGTCCGGTGGCCATTTGTCCGTGCACCCCGACGTCATCATCCATGAAATACTTTTAAATAAACTAAACACTTATGGAATACGTGGAAATGCTAATAAATGGTCTAAAGATTACTTAGCAAATAGAAGTCAATTTGTAGACAGTGATGGTCATAGCTCCAGCCTTCTCAATATACAATGTGGTGTCCCTCAAGGCTCTATTTTCGGTCCTTTATTGTATCTCATTTATGTGAATGATATACCAAATTCGTGTAACGGTAATATATTCTCATTTGCTGATGACAACACACTGTGTTATTTCTGGAGGCAAATGAAATAGTTAACAAATTGTTACATTGGTTTTGTGCAAATAGAATATCCAGCGCCTTGTTCTCAATCAAACAAGTAAAAAAACATATTACCAAAGGACTGCTTGAGAACTCTGTATTTTTCACTGGTACATTCTCATATATGTTATTGAATATTGGCATGGGGAAATTGTAATGTCAAAACATTACACCGTACAGTGTTACTTCAGAAACGTTCAATTCGGACCATCAATAAGCAAAATTCAAGTCATATACTGACCCATTATTCAAAGCTACAAGTATTATGAAAATAACTGATCAATATATATTTCAATCAACACTATTTGTATTTGACTTCATTACAAAATATCTTCCCTACTCATTTGAGAAAATGTTCAGATTTAACCATGACATTCCCAATTCGGGAGCAACTATAGGCAATCAGGTCTCTCGTATGAAATCAGGTGCAAAACCCATTTTGCCAATAAATTGCCGCTGTATGCTATTCCCAAAATATGGAACAAATGGTTTCATAAACTGCCTCAGAACATGTCTCGTTCGAAATTCAAAAATGTCATGATGGCAAATATTTTTAGTTCTCATCAAAGCCAAGTAACACGCACGCAGCAACTCTTTGTCCAGATTGTTTTCTTCAAGCTAGTCAGGGTTGAGAAAAGTACTTACCACTGTTTCTTGCCTGCCCTGTTATTTTCTGCAATTTATTGTGTTTTGGATCCTGTTGAAGCTCTTAATATATATATATATATATATATATATATATATATATATATACTAATATTTGTTTTCCTTTTTTATGTCCGCGTTGCTGGCTGATGGTGATACACGCACACAGAGAACCTCACTATTATGTATTATGAGGCAGTGGGAAGACAGCTTCATAGCTATACTGGGGTCCACCGGCATTCCACATATGTCTCACAATTACATGCCTATATATATATATATAGATATTGTCTGTACTGTGGAAGTTGGAAATAAATTTCTATCTATCTATTTTCTATCTATCACTACGTACTGCAGCCGTTGGACGTATGCTTGAACAAGCCGTTTAAGGGTGAAATGCGGTGATAAGCCACTGGTAGGGTGATAAGCCACTAACAGCTGCTGGTAATCTAAATTAAGAGTCCATCGATTCCTCTGGTCATCGGTGGGTGAAACCCGCGTGGGAGCGTATTCCTGAAGAAATGGTGCACAAGTGCTTAAAGTGTGGCATATCTAATAAGATGGACAAATATAAAGATTTTCGTTGGCAATCTGTTGCCAAAACTGAAGATGTGGCCGAAAACAGTGGCTATGCTGATGACTATGATGATTCTCTTGCTACATGTGAGATTCCAAATTACGGCTGGGCCCGCTTTTTCGCGGATGACGACAATGATTCCGATTTTGAGGGATTTTAATCCCATCAAGCCAGTACTTCAAAAATCGACTTCGAATTATACGGTGAACATATTCATGAGGAAAGAATTACAGGGTCAAAAATTGACCTCGACTTATCTCCCGGGTCGACTAATATGCGAATTCTTTGGTAGCTGAGTGACATATAATGTCGGGCGTAATGACGTTCGCGGCATTGAAATTTACTCTAGAAAAGTGAAATTCGGGTAAAGACCCCTGGGTGTCCCCTATTGGGCACAACCACCTGGAGTTTATCAAGTCTGTGCGGTTCATTATACAAATTTATCAAAAACATGTCCTCAACATATTAATTTCAACATTGTGATAGTTTATCGTTGTGAAATGATATAACTGTACGATGTTGAATAAATCTGTTTGTATCCTCTTGTTATGTTTGATTCTTTGTTGGGGAAGTCTAAGAAGAGCCGAAATAACGGGGTGCGAAATTCCGTTTTGCCGAAGAACTTGGTTACGATGTGTGTTGTTACGTTATGTGTGTGTCGGCGTAACGATGACTGTTGATGGTCAGATATTGAGATAGGTGTGCTGTGTTTTTTACTTTAACTGTTTGTGAGACTGTATTTATATTATGTTTAGTTAACACTATTAGTATTAAGTTGATGAATGTCAGTTTGTGAATATATGATTTTCTTGTCGTTCCTAAATAATAACTGGGTCACCAGTTACTCACTGACTCAGTCAGTGACTCATTCAGTCATTGTTAATATTACTAGCATTAGGACTTTAGGTCTATGCCTATGGCGATTATTAACCCTCTGGTTTTCTTTCAGTCATGAGGAGATTTTACCGATATTCTATCCCTTAGTCAGGCTTAGACACACCAGGTATCTATCTATACAGGCTTGTTTAAAAAAGTTACTTTCATTCAAAAGAACCTGCATAAATAATCTTAGTGCATGACTTGTCACTTAATTGAGACAAAATAAGCAGTAAAGTAGAGTCTAGATCTATCATTGTCTGTGTGACCATATATATGGATATGTGAGTATATATATGTATAGTAACATATATTTCAAATGTCAGCAATATATATATATATATATATATATATATTTATACAAGGGCCTCATTGAATTTAAAAAAAACACTCCAACTAGAGGGGCCCCATTTACTTTAAACTGTTTCAAATTAGTTCAGAGGAGCCCCATTAAATCTGAAAATATACAAATCTCCTCTGTTCTTATATTTTTTTTATAGTTTTATCAGGGGCCCCAAAACTAGAGCCCCTCTAGTCTTGGCTGCCCCTGAGCTGCATCCCATATGTCAATCTAGTGCTGTTGAACAGTTTATTAAATTTTTATGTTTTTAGTTAAAACGTACAAATTTAAACAAGACCTTGTGGTCCTCATTCCCCACCCTGATCATCGCCAGCTTCTGCTGGGTAAAGTTATACAATAACCAAGGTTTTCCAGCTTTTTATGTAGTCTATACTTCTTTTCTAATATTTAATTTGGATATTGAGAAATTCAGCCTTCGTCTTGGCTTTTTCGGCAGTTTGGATAATAGATTCTCCAGATAATGTTTTTTGTCAAGGTCATTTAATCCGAACCCGTCCAAGCACAAGCAAGAAATCCCATTGGCCAAAAACCCTTTTCTGTGCATAAATTATTTTACATGAGCCAATGACTACGGTAACCACAAATTGTATCACAGTCCAACAGTATTAAATGGTTGCCCTTACCAGCAAATAGTTGCGACAGGCAAGTTGGCGACCGCTAATTTGCAGCCGTGTATACCTCCCACATATAGATCTATAGCTGATATTCTATAATGATAAACATCTGTTAGATAAAGAAAATTGTATCTTTTGTAAGTATATACGAAACAGGGTTGTCAGGTATCTGACATTGGTCATTTTAACCATGGTTTTATCAAATTGTTGGAAATAGGTTTTCAACACTTCAGAAATTTAAATGTCTCTATAACACATACACCCCTAATTTCCATGGCAAAATTGTCAAAACATACATTTATCGTATTAATCATCTAAAATATGTCCATTTTCAAAGTTCAATACATGTATGACTATATAGATTTCAGTTATGTCTGCTTACCATGTTTCACCAATTGACTGATTTCATCAGTCACATATCTCCCATGAATTTTACTAAGATAAGTTTTGAGGCCGGCACAATCAGGTGTGAAAAGTGAAGATAAACAATTCTATACAAATTCTAATTGAAGCGTAATATCTGGAGATCCAATGTAATGTGACAGATGAAGCCACAAAGTAGCTATTAGGGGATTAGTTTAATCAACTTGAAATTGACTACAGGTATTACAGTTGGTGATTACAAAATGACCTGATAATGTCCCATAATAATAATATGTGACATTTATATAGCATCCTATTCAGCTAGAAGCTGCTCTAAGGCACTTTACAATATTATTATCCCTGACTCAGACCTGTTTTGACCCAACATACATCTCAACTCCCAAGGAAGCATACAACACATGCTGCCATTAAAGTCGCAAAGCATTACTCAAACACATAGCCATTGCATCCTGAACACATAGCCATTGCGTCCTGTCAGGTACTCATTTTTTATGGATGAGTGAACCAGGAGCCACATGACAGCATTGCAGTTCATGGAGCCTCGAACCCATGAGTCCTGTGCTGTCATGGCTCGATGACCATCAGACAGATATTCTTTCACAGGCTGAACCTGTATTCATGGTGATGGTGCAAGGGATCTATTCATGAAAAATACCCAATAAATAGCTGGTTCCATCTGTACCTCTTTATTTTACATCAGTGAATTAGAATTTCTCAATGAATTAATATATTACACCATGTGTGTTCAGATATTGGTTTTTAGCTTTTATTACATTATGCGTCAACCAAGGACTCCCCTCATTGAATGGTGTATAAGGGTGATAGACCCCAGGATTTGATATGTGACATGCAGTGATCTCTCAATTAAGAAATAGTGAAACCATTCTTTACTTGCAACCTGCATTTTCATCTTGTCATAAAATAAATCAACTGATTTTTGACATTTTCCTGTCAAAAACAGGTTTTTGGTCCTCACAAAAACAACCCTGATATGAAGTATGATCCTGTTTTTGACATTTTACTGGTAAGCCATATGGATTATATATGTATATTTCCTATTCTGGATTAAGATGACATGTCTGTGATGTAAGTATGACTGCATGCACACGTACATATTTGCAATTCTAACTGGTTTTATCAAATGTCAAAATCAGCTGATGGATCAACTGGGACCAGCGCTACAATTTTGTTAATGTGGTGGGATTTTATCTCAGGAACAACGTCTTGTCGGTTTTCAGAATTGTATGGTATTTGTGATTTAGTGAAAAGTTACAATATATGAAAATAACAATTAAGAATGCAGAACTGTGGCACACTAAAATCTGGAACATGCTTAAAACTGGGTCACAGTGTAGGCTTTTTAACTTTAATAATTTTGGAAGATTTGCTGTTGGAAGAATGTAATTTCATTAGTTTTATATATATATATATATAGTGGACTATCATGAACAGGTCATGCTTATTACATTTTTAAATTATTTACTATGTAACACATGCTTTTATTAGTCTAGGGCATGGATTTGACAGAGAGACAAGCCCTGACCAACTGCTGGATATTCTTCAAGGAAAACGTGTGTGATGTTAACTCCATTTTGGATTACTTCATTCAAGCTGGTGTTAACTGTGAAGATGTTGAAGAAATCACAGTAGAACCAACAAGATCAAAGAGAAAGCAAGCATTCCTGATGAGAGTTCCCAAGTGGGGGAGTGATGCATTTAGGGTGTTGGTGAAAGCCTTGAACAACACAGGATGTAATCATGTCTCAGACAGACTTATGGAGGAACTGGAGTGTGTCAGACAAAAGTGTTTATGTACAAGAAATACAAGTAAGTTTTTGACACTATTGGAATACCTGTCTGAAATGGATTCTGTGGGGCACTGTTATATTTGTTTAAGAGACACAGTTGTGTCAGAGATTCAGGCAGTTTGGGTGAAACATGATGATGATGAGTTGTTTTGAGATAATGGGATGGTCTCTTTCCACTCTTAAAAATAAAAATATTTCACTGATTTTAGGCTCAATACGTTTAGATAACTTTTATTTTCAGTTGACTCAATAAAAATGTAACAAATAACTAAACGTGGATGAGGTGAAATAATGAATTAAAACAAGTAATGAGAGGAAACTGTGTGAACAAGTTGACTGGTAAACACCAATAGGACAAATACTGTTGTATAATTATGTATTGATGTCGGAACCACGAAGAAAAGAGTATTTGCCTACAAGAATTAGGAGTCTCGTAAAGAACCTTTGACCCATTGTATAATGATTATTCAAGATTGTAGATACAATTCTATTAGATATGTATCTTAAATGGAAACTGTCTGGTTGTTATATTTGTTTAATACCCGTAATGTATTCCAATGCACATTTAATCCCCGTTACAAACGATTATTGTAACTGATGGGTATTATTGTCATTAAGTTTTACTAACAATAATTGTAACACTCTTTGAATCTAAATTTGGACCGCGTGGAGAAGAATGTATACATTAATGACAATTAAAGATAAATTTCTGTGTTATTCACAAGCAGGTGTTGTATTGACCTGTGAAATACATCTTCATGGTTTTAGAATAAGGACTTAATCGGAGATCTTTCTTCTGCTAAACATGGCTTAATAAGTAGATAAATACGAGTAATAATGACTATAATTGCATTAAGATTTACACGGTGTGTGTGAGGAAGGAAAAAAAGCAATGAAAAAAATATTAATGTGAATAAATGCAATAGAAGTGGTAGGCACATTTTAGAGATGATTCTGTTTAGTTTCGATGTACATTTCAATTAGTCTGTAGTTGAAGCACTGCAACTCGTTGGTAATTTTTTTCAGCGTGGTTTGTTTATTGCTACTTTCAGTACCATCATGGCTTAGTCCACAGGTCGGAAGGATCACAGTGTCGGAACACGCATTGCATCTTTTAGCACAGGAATTATCACCATCGGTGTTCTACCTACTCGGCACCCGTCTTGGCTTTAGTCATCCACGATTGGAGCAGTTTAAAGCGAATGACCCCCACACTGTGTCACTACAGTTCAGCAATATGATGTGTGAGTGGCGCTCAACCGAAGGTTCACAAGCAGTGATTGAATCACTTGTTGCTGCTCTGAGTGAAGCCAAAGTAGAAGAAAGTCTCTATCAGGATATTCTGCTTGCTGATATTGGGGTCCTGAAAGGTGAAAATCTTAAACAAATGAACATAATGAACAACATTTGTATGTCAATAAGTGACAGAGAGCAGTGGGTATGACCTTCATAGCACAAACTACATAATTCATTCTCATATATATATATATATATATAGAGAGAGTAGGTGGTTTCTTTTGTTAAGCATGCTTATATATCACATCTAATGGAATAGGCATGTCAGGTTAAACATTAGTGTACTTTGCAATAAGATTTCAATGCATTTTATATCGTTTGTGAACGGTTCTTTCATAGTTTGCAAATTTCATTAATACTTTACAGGTTTTATTGCTGTATTATATGTTACTGACAATAGACTATTTACATCAATAGAGATCCTCGACTTCTGAAACACGGAAGAAAACACAATTTCTGTCTATCATTCCATTAAAGACATTCCCTGTTAAAAGAAATGAGTGTATTTCATATGTTATTGTTGCTCCATTTCATTATATTCTCCCATTTTATTGACCTAGGATTTATCCTGTTGTTGTTGTTATTTGTTGTATTTTGGTAACAATTTCATGAGAATCCTATTTATTGGGTGGAGTGATAATTTGTTTTTGCCTACATAAAGTTTTTATTCCACAAGATCTTGATAGACTGTTTATACCGGTTTGGTATTAAAACGGAGTTATATTGATGCATATTACTCTGTATTTTGTGCAGTATTAGATGGTGTGTAGTGTTCTTTGTAGACTAACTGTTGTATCTGCATCATAATGACATTGTGATGTGGCAAGATCGTTATTTACAGATGAAATATTGTGGCAATAGTCTGGTACATTAATCTGTGAAAATTAATTAAATAAAATAAATTATGCGAGCTGTGTAATTTTATTGGTGCAGCAAAAAGTTTTCAAATAAATCAATGAATAATTAAATCTTTATTAACATCAAGCACAAGTTACGTGCTGGCCTTTAACCCATTTTACATGCAATGCAATTCTTGTTTCATATTGCAGTGGAGAACTAGTTTGTTTATGGTTAACTGCAGATAATGACTGACTAAACACTTGCTTTTTAAAACACTTATGAAGCTGCCATTCTCAGGTCTGGCACAATTGTGGGTGTTCTTACAGATGCAAGTGATTAATTATTTAATACACTCCGACAGCATTTCACTATTGACTATGAAACCAGTCACTGTGTAGTACTATTCACGACTCTCTTCACATGGACAATAATTTGAAATTTGTGAGGATAAAGTGGTGTACTATAATCTTTAGTTTTTATGTACAGCGAATACTGTATTATAATGTTTTATGAATGTGTGACATACTACATCATTCTGCTACAGGGAACACTTTATATATAAACTAATCACAATAAGAAATTAATCTGTGCTTAGTACTTCAGGAAATATATCAATCCATTCCTGGATTACAGTGTGCTCTTTGTAAAAAGATTAGCTTACACAACTATAACTAGCACACACATAATCATCAGGCAAGGTAAACAATATGTTAATAGATATAAATACAATCTACTCTACAAGATTACAGGTTTGATAAAGGTCTGCCAGACTAACCCTTTAACAAAGAAGAAATTTCTAATCGGTGAATGTGAAATAATTTACTCTTTCATATTAAATTCCCGACACTCAATAACAGAAACTTGCTACAAGGCTTTATCAAAACACCTGCTACTGTTTCCCTGAATAGTGACATTAACACCAGTGAAACATTTGTGTTAATACATATATTTTCACAAATATATTAAATATTAGCAGTATATTACAAGTCATTTGCCCATTTAGCAGATAAAGCCTTGAGAAAATGAGTTATTTCTTGCAGGCTCTTGCAGCTATTTTGAGTGGTTTAAGTCTAGAAGACAGATGCATGGTTGGTGATGGCAATGAACGTCGTGTTGCTGATGATGTAACAGCATTCTTCTGTATGTGCAAAAAATTACAATCAATACATGTCTTTACATATGTGATAGTTTAAGACTAAATCAATGCAATCATAAACTAGTTTAGTTTTTACTAACTGACTTTTGTCTGTTAAAAATATATGAATGAATTTCAATATCTAATAAATATTCATTAGAAAAGAACATCCATTATCCATTTGCTGGTTTGAAGAAAGTATTAGTCTCAATATAAACATGAAAGCTAACTACTGAAACCCAAGACACATACTCTGCTTATGTCACTGTTATTACTGCATCTCGAGTTGTTCATGCTTACATCAGATGACTGAAAAATAAATAATGAAGACAACTCATAAACATAATGCTGAATAATTGATATATATATATATATATATATATATACACACACAGTAAAACCTGCTGAAAATGCCACCAGCTGGGACTCGCCACAAGTGATGCATATAGACAGGTGAGACCTTCTAGACAGGTGCAACCACCGGCACCTAATGAAGGGGGAATTTCCAGGGACAGAACAACATTGGTAGCATATTATTATAATAAATAATATTTATTGATATTCAAACATACATGTAGATTTGCATATAGATCTAATTACATACAAGTTCAAGAAGCAATTGCTTTTAATCAAGGTTTGTTGACAGACTGTTAATTACATAACAATGCAAATAGCACTACACACTAGCTTAGACACGGTCAGCACAAAACACCATACATACATACCATCAGAGGTATAACCGGGGAAGAGCTGTGATTGATTAATATGTTGGTGATATTCTGCCAATGATTATCAGCACTCACACATGCCAGAATTTTCTCAATCACATTATCAGAACTAGAAATTGCTTAACAAGTAATATTGGTGGC
The DNA here is from genome assembly GCA_025642065.1 of Paralvinella palmiformis. Classification (NCBI taxonomy): domain Eukaryota; kingdom Metazoa; phylum Annelida; class Polychaeta; order Terebellida; family Alvinellidae; genus Paralvinella; species Paralvinella palmiformis. Next base: position 23,624 of record JAODUP010000367.1, read on the forward strand.
TGGAAGCATGGTGGCATTGAGCAGGTGGTGGATCATAGTAGGTCAGTTTGAATGGGACTTTCACCAGAATTTGAGAAAGTGGCTTTTGATAGCACTTCCAGACAGGTGGCGTTTTACTGTATATATATATATATATATATATATATATAGAGAGAGAGAGAGAGAGCACTTAGCTAATAGAAAATATCAGAAAAATAAATCTAAACTATGACACATGTATTAGCTCAGTCAGCTTTTCCTCACCATTGGAGAATCCACAGATGAACCAGTGGATGAAGCACTTGTTCGTATACTTCTGTAATAAAAACCAGAAAAATTTGTATGTATCTTAAAATTATTATATAATAGATGATTTCTGTGATGCATGATCCTGAGATTGACTGCAGTTTGCAGGTCATTGATGGCATGTATGTAGTGAACAAGAATGGAAAGAGTGTACTCATTTGTAACTTGGCGATTTTTTGGATTCACAAGACCAGATTGATTTACAAATTATTGTTGTATTTGTAGTTTAATGGAACATCCTTTAACTATAAAATTTTCTTGTTTAATTTTGCTAATAAATAGGATTAGTTATCAGTGTTCATCACTTGAGTGGCTGAAATTGTGAGGCAATGACAGTAGCACTGGAAGTCAGGTGCTAAGACAACAAACTGTAAATATCTCATAACAAACAATATGAAATCAAACACCAATAAAATGGAAATATCTCAGATATCTAAATTTCAATACCTTTCTCTTGTTCTCAGAAAATAACAGAATTATCACAGTTTATAATGTTTTTTTTTCTTCAGACCTGTTAATATAATTAAATAATACTTATTTGCTCAATGCCTGTCTGTGTAACAAATCTACAACTTTTCACCTGGGTTCTGTGGTGCTAAATATCACATATTATAATTAAAGGATGGTGTGTTGTGAGAATATGGATCTGTATGTAACCAAAAATAAAGCTGACAGGATTGTTTGGGGTAAACATATGTCTAAAGTGATCATTATATGAGAAGACTAGTGTAAAAATATATAAACAATTAATGTGCCACGCTGAAAACCACTGCTGTACAAAATATAAACATTGGCTAATAAATCTGTATTTACTGGCAGGCAAATTATAGCATGTGTTTGAAGAAAAAAATTAATCAATTTGGGAACTGTAATAGACAATTGTACCATCTATGAATTCATGATTGATAATAGAAATTTTCTATCAGATGGGTCATTGCAATAACTACTAATGATTTAGTTTGAAAATGCCAAAGCTTTTAGTGACCACTGTGGAATGTGACTTAACAACAAATTTTCATTAAGATTTTGGTGTTTCTGCTGCTTGTACTCCGACTGATCTGGCACTTTGAAAATAATTATACTCAACTTTTGATTATGGCACTGACTGGCAGCCATATGTTTGAGTACCTATATACATGTACTGGATTGATTAGACATATGAGGGTGAAAAGCTGCTGCCCTAGATTAAGTCTCCTCTGATCCCCCAGCGTCTATTACATATCTAATAATGTGTGGCCTATATTGTAGTCCTACCTGGTGGAGTTAAATGATGAACTCCTGCTAAGTGTAGGCAAAAAAGAGCTACGCTTGGCTTTGACAGACACTGGGGTGTTCTCATCTGTAGAGACACTGTTTAATCTGAAAGTAAGGATGACATATGTTAAATCTGGATAATGAATGGATATCCAAGTATATAGGATATAACATATTACAAATCTGCTGAAGGTGATAATTTCATATACCTATGACCTAATTATTATGAATATGTTGGTCAAAATGTAATTTTGTTTCCTTCACCTAAATGTTTTCTCAAAAATAAGACTGACCTGCTTTTTCGTGGAGTTAATACAGTTCGAGTTTTTGGTATTTCAGCTGTCCATGTCTGTCCCGATCTGGCACTTTGACAATAATTATCCTGAACTTTAGATGATGGCACTGACCGTCGGCTATGTGTTTGAGTACCTATATAGATGCACTGGACTCATTAGACATCTCACGGTAAAAATGTGTCGCTCTGGATTAAGTCTGCGTGAGTGTATGTTCACACACACACACACACACACACAGTGACTGTCACACACACACAGAGGTATGCAAATAACAGTAGATGACCACACATATTGTAGGCTTATCGCCATCAAATTATCATACCTGTTACACCTCTGGGTGGTGTTAAGTGTGAAGATGCCGTAGGTCTTGGTGTAAAACTTTGCCCTCCTTTGTGGGAAACTAATGAGTTAATTGGCACTAAAGATCTGATGGGTTCGGTTGCTTTGAGAGGACCTCGAGGTAGACATCCATTTGGTGTTTTTCCACTGTTAGCATGTAAGGTCTTCAGTCTACCCGACTTGATTACATCTGAAATTTGTAATCTGCTACCCAGCATGATGATAATATAGACAAATACAAATAATCAACAACCCTACAGCCAGCTAAATTCAGAAGTTAGTCTGTATTCAGAAATACTGACTGAAATTATATTAAACTGAAGAAACATAGTTGAATTAAATACTACCAGGTTTCTCAGTTTTTTGGCTGGAATATGAGATCATTCTGAATCAGATACGCAATACTGAAGTCCGTCACCAAGGGAATGTGTTAGGTTCAACTAACTGTTTCATTTTGAAGCCATAGAACTTGGGAATAGACTACTTTGTAATCAGTTTCTCCAGATATGTGAGGGTTCGGCATTCCAAGTCAGCATTAGTCATCCATGTTGAATGGACATTCTGATTTATTGTCATTACAGTTAGTCTAAAACTAGTATTGTCTATTCTTAATTTTTTGTTTATGTATGAAAGGCATATCACATATCCGTTATAGTGCATGCCAAAAAATCACACGTAACAGAAGCAACAATGGAAGTAATTAATTACCAATCAGCAAACTAAATAGAATAATATAATTAAATCCAAATTTATTAACTGTCTAAACTGTTTCATAATTAAATAGTTGATTTCCAAAAAAGATATATCCATGGCTGATTGAGTTAAATTGTGGGTCTCCTTACTTATGGTCATGATATTTGGGAGGTTGAGGGCTTAGTTATAGGCCATATAGATTAAGAATTTACAGATCATCTTCTCGTTATTGAGGTAGTCAGCCACGTTAATAACTGCCATCAAGACCATTATTATTATATATTTCATAGGGCCATAGCTGACCTGGTTGTGTCATAGGTGCCTTCAGTTTTGAGGTTTTCTTAAGTGAACTAATGTTGATCGGATGTCCACTGAAACTTGTTTCTTCTTTTTCACCCCCAGAAAAAGATGAAGGTGGAGTGAGACCTCTGATGGATCCCTTTCTCTGTAACTGAGTATATCTCTTTTGGCCAGGCATTGCTGAACATGTACTTGACACAGTACCTTGGTCACATGCTGTTTCCTGATAGTGTGAGGCCATGGATTTATCAGCTGATGAATGATGTGTCTGAACACAAAGTGACTGGATACCAGATGTGACCTTAGTGGGATCACTGTTTTTAGTGATCTGGAAACAAGATGTGGTGAAATTTGTTCAGAAGTGAGAAAACTACATCCATATATAACATTTTTTACATTTAATTGCTTTAAATAAAAATATTCAGTTTCAGCAGTTTGTAAGGAAACTCACAAATCCAGGAACTCTACTTCTTGGTAATCGCATACTGGCTGCGCGCTGCAATGGTTTTAGTTTACTCTCACCAATCTTCCTGTTATCAGAACAAAAAGGCTTTGGTGTACTAATTTTTTGTTTCCTTGCTGACACGACTGATGTACTACAAATGTTTTCATCTGAGATCAGTTCAGTTGTTTTATGTGAAGGCAAGTCACTCCCCAAATCAAGTTTTCTTTTCAAGCCATGTAAATTGGACAGATCTGAGCTGTTAGGGTCATTCTTTGAGTACACTGATGGTCTAGAACCTTTCAACGGGGTTCCCTTAGCTTTGATAATTGAAGCCACGGTATTTGCCTCCTGCTGTACAAGCATCATTTCAGTTGTCGTTAGAGGACTAACTTTAGCCGTGACCCCTGATTCTGTCTCTATCAGTTTGGCGATACATTTTTCTTTGAAGGTCACAGCACCAATGAAAACTTCATCATCTTCATCATCGGATTGTTTCTCTGGACCATTTCCTGCACCATGTGACCTTTGAGGAAGCAATCAAAAAAGGCTGTAAAATCCATATTTCAATCAAAATCGGATTGCAGGATTCACGAAACAGCATATTATATTCCCGTTCACCCATTAAGCTATTAAACCAATGAAATTTAATTGTGAAATAGTATTATTTACCCCGTTTCCAGTGACAGAGATAAATCAAAGTCAAACTTCTCCTGGTCCAGCAGAGCACCTAATACATGAAGAAAATGAATCAGTGTGAAGCGTAAAATATAGCTTACAAACATGAAACAAATCTTATTACTGAGAAATTTCTTTCCTTTCAAACTTAATAGTCCGCATAAAGTACGCACAATCATTTGACTCTAATGAAGTATTTGTGTCATTTGTTTTCTGCGTCTCCTTTGGCTCTTGCTGAATAGCTAGGATATAACAAGAAAATTATTAGAATTAGGTGTATATTAAAAAAGATATATATAAGCAAAAACATTCCATAACATAAACAAATCATGATCTATTTTGCAGTGCTGGCTGGTACATCTAAAAATTGGAACCTAGTAACATTGGTGTTGTGTTGGGATTACAAATAATGTGATTAAGAAAGATATTTCAGCTGAGCGGCACACTTTATTAATTAATAATAATACATTAATCAATCATTACTGCTTGGCATAATGCAACTAATACATGCTTCAAGCTGTTTTAAATATATTTAACCCAACAGATATAACCTTTTGCATCCCACCCCCAGGAATGTTTTCATGACACACCAAGCCACACATTTCTACTGGTGGTATGCCAGTGTTTAAAGTTATATAAACAGACATTTTAGTAATTAACATAAATACTGTTTACTTCTTTTTCATAGTCATTTATTTTTGAGACAAAGAAAATCATCTGGTGAAATTATACTCTAAACCAGGGTTAGCAGATTTTTACACAGGCATTATTAACACTGTTAATTAACATCATGTAAAAACAGGTTTCTTACAGAGGTTTTGTTTTACACTGAAATGTAAATAAACTCAATTTAAACAAAATTCAGCTATAAAATAGTAAAATGATAACAATATAACAACATCTACTACAGTATGACTGTAATGCATAAACAGCAATTGAGTTAACAGACCAGTCCACATTATGATAACCCAATACCCAGTCTAGTTGATCCTCACTGACTACATAACTATATCTGGCATGTGGGTAATTACGACTAGTCTCAGAATAACCCTCTATCCAGTGTTGACAAATACATGTATTGTGATGTTGTTAAGATGTGACTTCATTTCCCAGGTGACATATCATAGTGTTAAGATGTGACTTAATTTTGCCTGAGTACATAAAGGCAGCCCTAATTTAATTTGAAGCAGTGTTACATTTTCTCATGATCACATTGACATATACCTGCATGTTGGCTTATATTATAGAAAAGTTTGAAACAACACTGCGATTATTATTTGATATTCAGCCTTTAGTCATGTATAACATTTTTTGCATGTTATGGTTGGAAATAAGAAATATGCAAAACGTGTGGTCATAAGCAAGCTAACAATACTACCAGAATGCAAGTCTGCTACACAAAATGTTCAAAGGATTTAGTTTCATCAGCATCAATTGAGTGACTATTTGGAAATATTCACACAAAAGCTTTTTAAGCTGGTATTGTGGTTTAGGATTCCAAGAATAAAAATTAATGTAAGGGAAAGACAATATCGCATAAATGTGTTGAATGACATCTACTAAGACTAGTAGAAATGGCTTATAATTATAATGAGTTATGTTTATTTTTTATTTTTACAGTATTTACTGGTTTTAACAGGTTTTTTACAATGTAATGTAAAAATAGTGTTTTACAGTAAAAACCCAACCCTGCTCTAAACATGTTCATTTGACAACTTAATATAACCAAAATTACACTTCAGATCTCCACTGTATGCCAGTTTCATACATGTACCGGGTTCCCACAGAAATCTTAGTTAAATTTATTGATTTTTCAATGACAAAAACATGGGTTTTCCAAGGGTACCATTTTAAAAGGACAAGTTGCTCATAACAACCTTTTCTAGCAGTGAACTAAGGTGGCCCCAAAAATAATTCTTGATTACAAAAGTAAACTATTTAATCCCAAAATAAACTTCTTGTTGGTCAACAAATATTTTGGTAGGAATCTGAAGTAGAAATTTTTATTATTACTAAATGAAAATAGCTAGAAAATTAAGTGAGAAATATTTAAAACTATACATGACAGCTAACTATAATCTTAGAGCCTATGATCCACCACCAGAGGCTATATTTGATTTTTGAGGTATTTAGTTTTTGATGGTGAGGAATTTAGCCTACCATGTGCACAAAAGTGGCTGTAAGACAGCAATCATCATGGTGAGGAAATTTGTTGCCAGTGGTATAACTTTTCATCTAGAAGATCATAGGGTACAGAATTCAGTATTGGTTGTGGGATTTCCCATTGCTAAGTGTTGTTAACTATGGCAGCATTATATTAATAAAAAATGATAAGTTTTATAACATAAAAAGGATCAAAATAAGGTACATGAATTTATTTAATTGTATAAACACAATATTTTCTTACCTTTGCTATTACAATTGATTGAACTTGGTGATACTATGTTCTCCAATGAGGCAAGGATGTTGTGTTTCTCTGTAGTTCTCTTCTCTTTTATAACAGTATTTATTTTACCACAATCTTCCTTTGAGCTTCTTGGTGTTTTACATTTTCTATGGGGAGTTCTACGTGGTGTTGTTACATTGGAATTTTCAGATAAATCAACCAGCATAGCTGTTGGACAATCTAAGTGAAAAGTATGTTACAGTAAGCACAATGAACAAAACCAAATTGAAGACAACAATACTGTATACTACAATGACAAATATATATCTAATTTGAACTTGACAGTGGTAGAAATGCCTACCTATTCCAGCTTCCATTTCTGACTAATTTCAGCTGATGTCATTGGCTATGCCAATTCCTCGTCTTTGGCTGTAATGAAGGTTATAGTTATACTTGGGTAGGAAGGCTTGAAAAAAGTAGTAACTTAAAAGTAGAAGGAAACACTACTTATATAATAAAATATTATACTTATTGAGATACAGGGATAATAAGTATATATATATATATATATATATATATACGGTGCTGCCATCTCTACTAAATTAATTTTAATAAGGGGGATGTTAAAGACCCACTGAGAACAAAATACGTTCTGGTGGTGACCACCCTCGGGGTATTTCGACTCCATCTTTCGGTACTGCTCCCATGTGAGTAGTGGGGGAGGCGATATGAACAACCACTCAATAAAAGGGACCACACTGGAAATAAGCGCTTGCACTTTCGTGTGCTATCCCCTATAGTATATTTGACATTATCTCAATCATCTACGATACAGGTTTCGGCTGTTTGACAGGGTTGATTGATTTTCTTTCATTTCATGTATGATATTTAATGAACTCTTCGGGTTATTCTAATAGGAAGCTAAAAGTGTCTGATTGATATGGGTGTCTGAAATTATCCAGTCTGTTAACTATAATAACGACCAAATAGATATCCTTGAATTAGACGCTTCAACCCCTTAGGTGGCTTACTATGCTTAGGCTTGGCAGGCTTTTATTAGTTTTAATTTGATTTATTTTGTACACTAATGTAAATACATATATTATAAATAACACTAAAATACATTAAAGTACTAGGATAGCACAAGAAAGTGAAAACACTTAGGTATTTCTATTGTGGTCCTGATGAGAAAGATCAATGATATATATGGCAGATGGTGGACTACACAAAAAATTCAAAAGAGTAGATTCGTGCCTAGTGTAATCTAGTGTAGCCTTATAGGCTTTTGCTTCACTGGGGACTAAGTCTAAGAGGACTAAGAAGAATGTAGATCTAGACTAGAGTCTAAATTTACTCATATTCAACTTCAAGTCATAAATGACAAATGTAGTCAGACTTGGCCCTGGGTTTGTGCATCATTATAGATAGATATATTTATTTCGTTCACATAACAATTATACAAGAAATTTCAATACCAAAAACATTTATGATAGATCCACAATGTTAACTAAGGGACGAGAATAGCTATACAAATTCAAGCTTTTCTGTCTTCCTCCTCAGGCTCCTGGCACCTCCCCCCAAAAAAATCGTTTAACAATAGAGATTGTCTGAAACCAGAGTTGATGACTGACTCAGAGACCTCACTAAAATTTAAATCAGTGTTAGTGTTACAATACAATAAGTTCAATAACCAAACCAGCGGAAGAGAGTTTAGACTTAGAACTTAAGAGTTAGAATAGATCTAAGTTAGACAAAAAAGTAAACCTCAGTTTTGATTAGATCTAAAATTGGAAGATTCATAATAAATACCAAGACACTATAAGCGGATTTAATCAATTCTGACAATCTTTGCAGTGAGTTTTAACATTATAGTGTCAATTCAGTTAATACATGTTAACATTTTCGATATAAAGTATAATTACTAAATATTTACGTTATTTTAAATCAACCGCTCCAAACCGTTTACCTTGAACTCTAGTAATCACGTGTAAAGTCTCGTCTAGAACGAGATCCGCAATACGGAATTTTTGGGGCGTTAAGAAAGAAAACTAACATGTTAAAATAAGCTAGTCAAATAAATACACTTCTTCCACTTTAAGTATAATTTCATAAATTTAATTATCTGTTATAATGGTAAAATTGATTGCTTTGTAATTTTGCAATGTTTGGGTAATATTTATTATTTTATATAGATTCTACTTGTTTTATGGCGGAAAAAATATAATTAAATAGCAAAATATCCAATTATCGAATTATTGCATAGTTAATATTTTCCGCATAGACTAGTTCTTTTGATTCATTAATAGAAATAGCTTTGGTTCATTAAAAAAAAAACATGACCCATGGGCATGGCCATGTGCATCCTAAAATACTGATTTAACCCCACTATAAATCTATTACGCAACTGACGACCAAGAAGGCAGTTATTTTTTGTATAAGAAATACCACCAAAACAGAAATTTTAGTTTGTATTGTAAATTTGCCTTGTAGGAAGATCCGATTAGTTATGCATGGATGCAAACAGCTCGTCGAGCCGAGACGATCATAACATGGCATTTTCGTCATAATATTTCTCCCCTAAAATTTAAACACGTCTTATTTCTGTTGTCACAGTCTATACTAAGTGTCATTAGTGTTTATTTTTGTTAAAATTATACAATACTAACATATCCCCTTTAAAAATAAAGCAATACACCTCTGTTTACATATTTCATTGACTGTCTGGCTTAAATTAGTACTGCGGCCCTATCAGCCAATCAGAGAGTATTATTTTGGTCACGTGGTCCACTAAAACACCCGGAAAGCATGGCGTATCATTCCTCACATATTTCATAAGCTTGATTGGTTACAGGACAACTATCGCCGTGTGATATATCATCAATATTTCTGGCTTAATCGGTTGAATTACATCGACGGATGTTACCAAAAATAGTTAGAGAGAAATCGTCTACTCATGCTGAAAAGCCAAACAATGCTCGCTACTCGAGCGCATTCCTGGCATATTTTGGCTACTAGAATTGACCCCATAGTTGGCATATTATTTTTATCTGGAGAGGAATGGTGTACACTTCACTGTCACGAATTCCAGTCTAGCTATTCGAACTATTATACATTAAAACCAGTCGTAATCGGCTTCGTGGGCTGCAGAGATTCTCCGGCATCAGACGGTATTGGCGCGTGAAGGGATATCTGTTAAACACAATGGACACTCCTTTGTATGTATTGTCCACTGCCGCCTCCATGGTGGAAAGTGTAGATGTGGCGAAATGTCAAAATAGAGGTAAGTCGGTTTAATGGTAAATGATAAAATGTGTATGAAAAGCCTTTTATATTTGGTGAAAACTGTAAATTATTGGAAACAAGTTACTTGACATTGTCGATATAAATCTCTAATACGATAATAAGCCTGTAAAGGGCTAAACGGCTGTATCGACATTGATTGAGTCTATGATGACCCTTTTCACTTATTTGAACAAACCTTTCCACTTACGTCATCAATCTTCTTCCATGAAATCAAATAAAAACTCAACAAAGCAGTTTGAACTGTCAAACTCTAGATCTACATGGAACACATGTTTGGGGGAGTACCATTACGGTCACCAACTGACCAAGTATCTGTGTATAATACTTGATAAAAGTCTGTTCATTACTGTAGTGTTTGAAAACTAGATTTATGGTATATTTGTTCCAGGCTTATACTTCTAGGTCTAGTGCATGTGTAAAAAAATTAACTGAAATTAGGAGGTTGAGCAGCAATAAACCCAAATAATATTGCATATATCTGTAACATAAATTATTGCCAAAAACATGGAAGACAGACATGCCCATTGAGATGCAGTTTCACTAAATTCAATTCCCTGTGTGTGAGTTTTTATTGTATACAGATATACCAAATATTTAAGTACAAATATTTGTGTTGGTTTTATGTTCAGGATTTGAAGTATTTCAACCAAATCAATTCTTAAACAACACTCTATCATTCTAAATAAGAATTTTTTTGTCCAAATATATTGTTAAACATCAGTCATCCACACAGCTTGTGAGAAATGCTGAAGAGAATTTCATATTTAAAAAAAGGTTAAAACCCCACCCTATAGTAACTATGAACATTTAGTCATTATTATATATTTGATGATGCTATTTTTGGTCAGTCTTTTCCTTATGGAGGAAGGCAAGACGACATGATATTTGAATTCTTCGATCAAAATGTATAATTGCTTTATCATGGTTCTAGCAGTATATAATGATATTTTGTCTGTTTTCACCTACTTCGGTAATCACTCGTATCATTAAAATTGCATTGTAAAGTATGTTTGAGCTGCTTGGATTACTTGCTTGTTGTGTATAATCATTATTAGCAGTATGATAGGTTTTATGATGTTAGACATTGTTGTGCACTAAATCTTCAGTTTAATAGCTTAATACCTGACTAAATTGACTAAGACAATTATTATTTTATTACTCATTAGCATTATTGCATCATTTTGCTATTAATAGTATTATGTTGGGGGATTTTTTGATGAGAGAAGAGTGAGTGGGTGTTCAGCTAATTTATTGAATATGTTACTTACAGTTACAACATTTTATCAAATTAAACTAGGTTAGTATTAAAAAAAGAGCACGTCAGTTTCATACTGATAGTTGTTATTTTGAAGACAATTCCGTGGTAAATAATAAGTTAAATATTGAACATGAGTAATTTGGCAAGATATTCCCATTAATTTCCGTCATAAGTAAATTCTATCATAAGGGTCAGAATCTGTTACTGGTGTGATAACAACTGCCGTAAAATGCTAATTGTTTACCATAGCTGCTACTGTGTGGAGCCACTGTATGGTCTGTGTTTAAACTTGCCATTCCTTGAATACCATCCATTTTGCACAATCATAATGTACAAAAATCAAAGGAATCTCATCTTTGGCTGAGTGCCACATTTCTTTTCTCTAATATTTTTCTGCCTTTTCTGGGCTACCATGGATGCCATGTTGTAGCATTGTAGATCAAATTGTTCTACCCTATTCCTGCCAATTTCATGCAGAAAAGCAAAGCTTTAACTTCTTGTCAGTTCATCCATGATTTCGTTTCCATCGAATGCTAACATTAGGATGGTGTACTTTAAAGCTTTTGTGCCGACGCTGCTCGCGCTTACTTGTATGCACATAAACAAAGAAGCACAAATAGTTCTGTTCTCTTTGTTCAAAAACACAACAAAACATTCCCAACAATTTATCTTGTTTTTTGGCTTGCCCCTCCCAGTTCAGCCAACAAAAATATTCTTCTGTTCAGTGAAATTCCTTGGAGTTACTGCTGTTGTCCTGTAGTAAGTACTCCCAAAAAAGTTTAGATTCATCATTGTTATATTCCTAAATAGTCCATGTTTACAATTGGGAAGACAGAAACCACATTATCAAAGTGGCGTCTGTGGAGTGTTGTCATTTCGTGTAAAATCTGGATATGTTGAGCAGACAGTGAGTGAGCCAGTATTCATATTATGACAGGATTTCTGAAGGTTACCTCAAAATAAACTATGCTCCCAGATGATGTGATAGGCTAGTCACATGCTGGCTGTGCTGTGTGATATTGCCATTGGATGGTTAGCAGTCATTGGAAAAGGATAGTTGAATGGGTGAAGCAGTATTAGCTGTTAATGGTTGATTGGTGGAAGTATGTCATGCAGAGAGATGGACTATTTATGTGTGTATTAGACTAGCTTTGAAAGAGATCCCAAAATGGACACTTGGACTTTTCAGTGTTGGCTGTCCTCAGTTGAACAGATATGTGATTTATATATGTCATTATGAGCTGGAAATCAAATAAGCAACTTTAACTATCTTTGGTGATTGTTATTTGGTAGATTTTAAGTCTTTTTGACAGCATTCTCCAGTATGCCCACGGAAGATAGATAGATCTTTTCATGTGTTTGTTTAGTTTCCTATAGTTTTCTTAATCTGCAGGTAGGATGTGCTCCAGAAACTATCAGTAATTATTACAGAACTAAAAGTAACTAGGATGTGTAGAGCAATTGTGATAAATATATAATCATACATCCTGATCATCACTGGTTTTTATATATATATATACAGGGCTGGAGTTTAACCCGGGTTAAACTGGTTTCGCCCAGCCTGGCGGGTTAAACCTGTGTTTTACTAGTTTAACCTGGGCTAAACTGGGTTTTTCTCGGAATACAGTATATTGACTTACAAATTCATTCATTTTATGCACATGAACAGTAGTTATTTGGTATGCATTTTAAAGATGTTGTTAAGATGGTGACAAGTTTCTCCAACTTTCGTGCTATCCAGACCAAGCTGCGTAACAGGTTGGGTCTGGAGAAAGCAGCCAAGCTTGTCTCTTTCTATTGTGAACTTCGTGGTGGTGATGAATTAGACTGGTGAATATCTGAACGATTGTTTTGTGTAGTATATTGTTATTTGTGTGCTCAATATAGACAATAAATGTTTAATTTGCATTTAGTTGGTTTTCTTGAATCAATTAGTGGTGCATTATGCCTAAAATTAGTTTAGTCCAGCGGGCAGGTTAAACCTGCCAATCCTGTATATATATATATATATATATATATATGATACTGTGGGAAGTACATTTTCAAACATAGATATAATTGTTGTGTGTGAGTAGAATTTTGTGGAAGTATGGTTGTTATGGCTGAATATATTATCTATCATAACTGGGTATAGGAATGATGATTAAGTAAATTGATTATAATTGAGTCTTTCTGGCTGAATAGAGTGTTTATACATGGACAAAAGGAGATGTTACTAGGTTGATGTATCAAGAATACCTGGACAAAAGGTGATGTTACTAGGTTGATGTATCAGGAATCTGTATTCTTCACATCCTAGAAATGATCTGATGTTGTGTAATTATAACAAACTTATTGCCTTTTAAGTTTTCGGGAATGATTAAATAAATAAAATTAATGAAAAATTTAATTCCAATTCCAAGTTTATCAATTCCATTTAAAATTTTATATATAGCAATTCCGGAAATTGAATTGACCCCATATCTGGTTGGATGGAATAAAATGCTATCAGTCTATCATGAGATAGAGAGGTTATTTAACTGACCAATAAGGATATTATTTATTCTTCATGCTTCATGTGATGTGTGCAAATATTGAAGAGTGATTTGCAAACTCAAGGCAAATGGTCCTACAGTGCTAGCTTGTATCTTCATATTGCAATAATATGAATAATACATATTCACCTCTCAATCTTTGTCATCCAATTCATATATGTAGCTGAGTTGGGTATCTTCCTGGGAAAAAAGGTATTTCTTTCCTTCCCATGGGAAGAAATGGGTTTTTACTGGGAAGAAAATCCTAAGGGATACAGTAACCTAACAATGCAAACTGATATGATATTCTCTACTCCACTGTATAACAATTCAATGTCATGCCCCACTAACCACTGAGAAAAAGTGGTTAGTGGGGGACGCCACCTGCTGAGAAGGTAGGTGTGACATCATGTGCTGTACCGACCCATTTTGCAACACTGACCGTTTTAAAACTGTACCACAAGCCTTGTGGTTGTAAGATGGGTGGCCTCTTTCGCAACCACCTGATTCAGCACAGCATCGGGATGATCAGATCATGATAAATTTGATTGTGCACCATTTTGTAAAATATGAAAACTATATTTTTGAAGTTGTTGAATTGGTCCACTTCCCATTTTGAAACAGGAAGATGACCAGTTCAACAACTTCAAATAATGAGGGAAGAACGTATTTCTTCCGTAACAAAAAAAAGTTTATGATATTTCTCACTTTTATACATCTTTACCATATTAAAGAAATAAACACGTTGTATAGCGATAGTTTATATACACGGTAATGATTATGGGGAATGGTTTATTTACAGATGAGGCATTATTAAAACCTAACACTAAGGAGCAGTGTTCATCAACTAAGACAGTAATGATGGCTACCACCTGTCCTGTATCAGACCATTATCAGGACTGTGGAGAGCAGACTTCAGATTTGACTACTAATTCTGGATCATTACATAATATACCAGACAATAGAAGGAAATGTGCTGGTACACAGACGTAAGCATATATTTGAATATTATTTATAAGTGTCATTAACTAGATTGTTAATAGTTTGTGTGTGTGTGTTAGTTTGACTATCTGTATTATTACACAGTTACAGTGATGTACCTGAACTAAAAGAATAAAACACAAAAATAATTATTTACAGAGAAAAATAAATATGAGTAAAAATGTTAGATTTAGTGCATTCCCTGATTCATAGCTTAACCCTCTGTTACCATGGTAATAATAGGTTAATGTTGTCATATGCAGTGATTGAGCATGTATCACCATGTTTGTACCCTAGTTCTGTATCGTCTCCTGTCTAACACATGCCTTTTAATTCTATGAGACATTATGCTGATCATGTTGATGATATTGTTGTGGTTGTTGTGCCTTACAGGGTTTTAAATCAAATTACCCATGGTAAACCTGTCGTAAATACCTTTATGATGTCATAAACTGTCATAAACCTTTTTATTTGCTATAGTTTGTGACTTTATGATCTATTTTTATTAGAACTACTGTAGTTGTGGATTATCATAATTATTATATTTATATATTACAAACATGAATGTAAAATAATATTTTGTGTTGGTCTCTCTTCTAATTTAGTAATAACAAATAATTTGGAGGTATATTTTATTCAGTAACAATACCAGACTCTCACACCTTTCACACATATACATTTGAATCAGTCAATTTGATATGTCAATCATCAATAATCAAAATCACAAAGTCCTTGGAGGATCCTGTGACAAAATACCAGCTTGGTTGTTTTCTCATGAAGCTAATCATGTGTAACTATTATTTAATGTGAAAGCTATAAGATGGATTAATGGAATCAGAGTAGCAGACAGACATGGAGCCAATTACATTTTGTCAATTCCAATTCCACTCAATTCTATTTGGTATGTTCCACATCAAATTTATCAATTCCAATTGTATCAATTCCATTTTGTACCTACTCTTTTTTACTTATTACTTTTTACCATGAGTAGGTACTCCAAGTCCTTACTTAGAATACCTAGTCAGAGTAATTTATATTCCAAGTAGGATTGCCACGGAAGGAATATTTCTGAATTAAAAAATTAAATGGTAAATTAATTTGTGGATATAATTTTTTTGTATCAAATTCCCAATTCCAAATTTATCAATTCCAATTCCGGAATTGAACTAACCCCATGTCTGGTATCAGATATCTTTAGCTCTTGTCACATGGAGCCTTGGAGGATCATTAAGTGAAGCCACTGTCACTGCATGGTCAGCCACAGATAATGAATGGTTATATTAAATAAATATTGCCTCCCTAAGCTCTAGAAACAAATGGCAGACTAATCAAGCCAATTGATTTTGGCTACAAACAATACCTGGGTATGATTACTATAGTCTAATAATCAGGCCCTAGTTTATTGTATAATAATATTACTTTTAATATTACAATATTAATAATTTAAGCCATTCTAAAAACTACTTTTCAGGTATATCATGGAACAAAATATGTTACAAATTTGTTGGCTGTGCCAATATTTATATTAAAAAATATATGCTTTTGACACCATCATGTAAAAAACCATCATAAACATGTTTATGACATGACGTCATAAACCCTGGAATAATCCATGGTTTTTGACATTGTGTCATAAACTTGCCAACCATGCCAGAGGTAAAGTTACTGTTGCCAGGCATTGTGGACTTGCTGAAGGGTCTTCTCATGAGCAAGCATTTTTTTTAAATCATACTCAGATGAACATGTCATAGCAAGTCTTTTAATAAAGACATTCTGAATAATAAATTTACCTGCATTGTGTGTGTGTGTGTGTATGTATATATATATATATATATATATATATATATTAATAATAAAGTATGATTTATATAGCACCACATTCATCTGTATTGTTCTGGGGTGTTTTACATATATTATTATCCCTGACTCAGATCTGCTTCAATCCAGCACCTACCTCATCTCCCAAAGAAGCATACAACACATGCTGCCATTAAAGGCATAAAGCGTTATTCAAACACACAGCCATCCCATCATGTCAGGTTCTCATTTTATGGACGAGTAAACCAGTCGCCAACATGACGGCATTGCAGCTCGCAAAGCCTCGAACCTGCAACCCTTTGGCTATGAGTCCTATGTTCTAACTAACTGTGCCATCATGGCTCAAAATATATATATATATATATATTACAATGTGCTTTGTGTTTACATCAATTTTACATGTTTTACCTTGAATTATGTTATGTATTTTATTTATATACGTTAATGTTGTAAAAGCTTGGTTGGCCTTTCCTTAGCAGTGAGCATTAAATAAATAAATGTGTCATACTCCAATAAGTTATGAGTCAGTAAAATGCATAATAATAATAGTCAACAAAACGATAGATCAGCACAGTAATTTGGTTTTACATCTGTTGAATCTCTCATTAGTACACTGATCAGTTCAGATGATATATAACAATTAACATCATTATATAATGATTGTGCGGACCATGATATAGAGCACAGACGGCCCATTTAGCCTACCATGTGCACAAAAGTGGCCGTAAAACATCAATCATCATCATGTAGAGCACAGATGATTATAGCACTATCTGTAGTGTGTGTGTGTTCATTAATGTTCAAAAAGGGCAAACTAATTTGATAAGATTTCATTGTGAATCAAGATCTGCCAATTCCGAACAATACTTCATGACCTGAGTCTTGGTGAGTTCATTAATTGGAGGGGGATGCTACACTCCCCCAGAACATTATCTGTTTAGTCAGTAAATACTTGTTTATACCCCCCCCCCAAAAAAAAAAATAATAAGAAGAAGAAGAGTAGTTTTTGTTGTCAGACATACTTATGCTGTAGGTGATTTGAGCGGTCAAAGTTCATGTATACTAAATTATAAAGGAAAACATTTGAGGTGTTGTAGATCAGTAAGCTTTGCTTGCTGCTGCTAGAGATATTTTCAAGTTACATCTTGACAGTGGTGTGATCTCACAAGATTATATCAACATTGAAAGGCTACATTTAAATCTTTGTGACAATAATTTGACTTGAAAGGAATAGTCTACAGTGATGCGAGTGAGGTCATTGTTTAATAAAGTCAATCCTCAATTGTTGGTTACTTACATCTCTAGGACACATGGCCGCCTCCTTGGGAAACATCCTACAAAAAAGCAGGTAAGAATCGGATTGAAAGTTTGATCTGGGAATTTGCAGAGTGCCCTAAGATTTGGCTGAATATATATATATATATATATATATATATAAGATGATTGGTGTTTTACGGCCACTTTTGTGCACATGGTAGGCTAAATGGTAATGAAGCAAAGTCAAAGATGAAACAACCTTCAGATATGCCCACACCGAGATTCGAACACAGGTGGTAGATATCTGTGATCCAATAGGCTACTCCTAGACCACGGAGGCGCCCATATATATATATATATATATATATATGGTTGAGGTTGTACGCATTTCTATAAACTAGATATGGCAAAAACCATAGGTGTGAGTGCTAAAGTCCGAACTCCCACACTTAATACTTTTCATATAGGAATGTTAGGTGTACAGTGCTAATAATTATTTGTGTGTGTGTGTGTCAAGATTTGAAGTGAGCAGAAAAGAAGAAGCAAATCTAAAATTTATTACGTGAAATTTAATTGTTTGAATGGATGTTGATTTGTTGTTGTTTTTTTGGTGGGGGAATGGACAGAGCCCTCGTGATTGCTATAGAAATGAGGTGACCATGTGCACTATTTTGTGCCCATCTTTCAATTCATTTATGCCGTACTGACAGTGATTGGATATGAATTAGCCTTTCCATAACAACAGCTGTGGGTTAGTGCAGTGTCGTATCTTGTTCCTTCACTGGATTGGCATTTGCACAAATATCTCTATAATTTACACATTCGTTCTCAAGTCTTGGCACATCCCGGCATCTTGGCTAATGTTATGTGTCGCATTCTGAAATTATCACCAGCGCCTAGTTGTAACACAGTTCGCTGACGTCGTGTGTAGAGATACTGTCGTTTTTAGTACTGTCATTATCATGTGAGCAAGGCAGAGCTGGTGACACGACGTTGTAGTATGGTTAGCAGTTTTACTTGATGAGTCAGGATTGATAATTGTGGTACTGAGTGTTTGCCATAGAGATATCACAACACTTCCATTTACATATTAGCTCCTGGACGTGGGCATACGCACACCACCACCACCCACCTCTTATGCCTAGATATCAATATATTTCGTGTCAAGAAGTCTAATTTAGTAATTATAACGAAACGGCTGTTTTGTGTATATTTTAAGCTTGACGTATGTCAATAGATAATGATGTTGTATAGGTGGTGTGAGGGAAATATTTCGGTTTGACATTTACGGCAGATATTTGACCTTCCCGAAAGAAAACCAGGAAAAGGAAATTCCTGACAAGTCTGATATATTCCCTGGCTTTGGGTGAAGGAAACAGGCGAAAAATACTGTTCCATTAGTGCACACAGACACACACACACACAGAGTGAGAGACTAATCGGTGCCGACCCAGTTTAGTTG
The DNA here is from genome assembly GCA_025642065.1 of Paralvinella palmiformis. Classification (NCBI taxonomy): domain Eukaryota; kingdom Metazoa; phylum Annelida; class Polychaeta; order Terebellida; family Alvinellidae; genus Paralvinella; species Paralvinella palmiformis. Next base: position 42,889 of record JAODUP010000367.1, read on the forward strand.
GTAAGCCCATTGTTCACATAGTCAGATATTCCATTGCTTTACATTTAGAATACCTTGTTATGTGTGGGGGAGGTTTTGCCAAGTAGACATACCTAGAATAGTTATACCGCAGTTATTGGTATGCTGAGAAGTATCTCCGCTTTGAAGCCACTTCCTAAGACATGGAGCTTGATTCTAGCTGTTGGCTGTGTTTTAGTATAACCCAAACGGCAAGCTGTGACATACTTGATGGGCAGACAATTTTGTGTGTGTGTGTATATATATATATATATATATATTAGTCTGAGATTTAGTAATCGTTCAATACTGAAATTTGTGAAACAGAAAATAGGTCAGCAAATGTGTGTGGGTTTTTTGTCATCTAATTATCCGTAATATTAAGTATTAGCTTCTCAACAGACTTCATTCTCACTATAGTTGTTGACACAAGTCTAAATCACTAACCACCATCTTCCGTGACTGTATTCTAAATATGAAGAAAAGTGTGTGGAGGGGAAACGCCACTAAAGATCAGTTCAGTACATTTGGATGATAATAATGACTGTATTTACATCTGGGGAGAGCTATAAACTTTTGATCACATCCCAATCCTTGTTGTTAACTTAATTGTTGGCATATCGTAGTTATGGTTAATGGCGATCATTAACTGCTAAGGTGTCTGGCTAAAACCGGTCAAATGACTGGATGAATGTTTGTCGGCAACAGATGGTGAAGTTGTGTAATAATTATAAAAGTTCCACAACTTTTTCGGTTCTTGAGAATAATTGAGAGAGATGTAGCGTAGATTTTTGTGGAACCGTTCGTATACATTTCTCTTAAATGTTAGCATTAAGTGTTAAAATTGTGTGAAAATAATTGTAAAAGAGGCAGTTGTAAATTATATTTTGTACCTGTGTAGGCTTCTTCAGAATGAAATTGGCACACAGCTGGTAGAAGTTAAAGGTAGTCTAGTTAGTAAAATACAGTGTGTGTGTGTATGTGTGTGTGTTAATTATAAAACAGGGTTCACACAGGTCCTTGAAAACCTGGAAAGTCCTGGAATTTGAAAATTTGAATTCCAGGCCTGGAAAGTCCTGGAATTTTGTAGAGGTTCTTGAAAGTCCTGGAATTTGGATATATAAATCTATATTTCTAAATATTAGTGTATCTTTGCGCGTTAAGAGTTCGTGAATTCATTGAAAAGGTCCTTGAATTTGACATTGGAAGGTCCTGAAATCTGAGATGTCAAAATGTGTATGAACCCTGTAGAAATAAATATGTGATCTCTACACTTGTGTATCTTACCTGTGATAGTACTTGTAATAATGATTGGGATGTTGGTAAATGTGTTTACTTATTTCACATGGAACATAATATTACATAACACCGATAGCTATTTCCGATGTTTTGCTCAACGGGATATAACAATGGTAAGGTCAAGAAAAATCTGTCACCGTCTTTATGTTTGTGCTATACGTTTGGCATCCTTAGACCACTGAATTCAGCTTAACCGTGCCAAACGACGTGTTACAACCGCAGATAGAAACGTAGAACTGTGCACCTCACCGTTCATTCCAACTTCTTAATATGTTGTAATTTCCAAACAGTCAGAGTTGTCACCCCTAATACACTGACTTAACAAATTAGAGGGACTTTTCCATTATCTTGAGTTAGAAAACATTTACATTAAGTAATTATAACAACATTATAGTCGTAGTAAAGGCAGGTATAAACACAACTCTAAAATGGGGATAAAACGAATAATTTCTTACGTTTTGATTTGTGTTACTTGGTGGCCAGTTGTGTTCGGCAGGCCAATATTAATTGTGTGTTTACCCACGCGCGTACAATTTGGACTCGAAACAATGAGATTTCTTTGGATGGGTGTTGTCCCTGTTGAATAGTAAAAAGAATGCCGCTATGTCAGTGAATGTCATGGCGAGTATGAAATGACTCTACATGCGAATGACATACGGCATGCTTATGGCAAGAATGCGTTTCATTTGAAAGGCAAACAATTCTAATAATTCATATATCACTGCTAATTTGCCTTTTTTTTCGATGAATGTGAGATCTTCATAGATTGTGTAGTGTTTGATATAACCAGGATAGGTATTTACATATCTAAACATCTTTACATGATAAATTATCAATATTTGGTACCCCAACAGTCGCTCTTCGCATGTTTGCCATTCTTGATTATTTGAATTTTGTCTCACATTTACCGTGCATTCCACGGCGAAGCCTTTAAATATGTCTTGAGGTGGAAGGTTATTCAATACATACGTCTCTTGTGTCTAGGGTTGTGGGTTCAAATTTTAAGCGTGCCATCTGTTCATGTCTGTCGGTATTGGTGTGATGAGTGTTTGTTGGCCGACTCCCCCCTCCTACCCACACCCACCATGTGTCATACCTGGTCGCACACTCCACACACCACTGGCTCCTTTAAAGCCACCTGAATACCTTTGCAAGAGGCAGTTGACAGCGTGAGATATTTAGGGAATTTTGAATTTGCCCCATTCAGAATCACCTGTTCACAGATACACTATAGTGTGTGTGTTTGTTTGTTATATGGCTGTACATTCCAGACCTGGCTATGCTACGATCACGGTACGGAATTCCCAGCCTTTGTTCCCAACTATTTCACTTGGCTGGGAAAAGAATCCTCTGGTGACACTGACATACTTGGGGCAAGGCTTGGCCACTTTATAAATTTGCGTGTGCTTGGGAATATCTTGGCATATCACCAGTAGTGAGCAGACAAGCAACAACACATTATATCAGCTCTGTTAGTGTTCAGCGTGTGTTCAGTTCGGTATGAGATACACTAGTAAAGAGATGTATAGGCCCGCTGAAGCTTGTGGTTGTGGCCAGATTCGAGATATACCACCAGCTCACTCAAAGTAAGTTGATAAATTATCGCGGGCCTCCGGACGGTTTGTGAGCAGGAAATTAAAGATCAAATTTATTTTCTTCAGCACAAAGAACCGTTCAATAAGTAATCACTGTTTTTGTGTGTTTCTTAACAGATTTCATTGGTGTCATATGCAGCCAGGAACTTTTGTTATAATTTCATGTTTAACTTATACAGAAAATGACAATATTTTTACTAGTTGCACCATGAGAGTGCTGTTGAAAATGTTCAAGACACGGTTGAGCATGTTCACCAAAATGCTCTATTTGTTGCTCTATATTTAATTTATATATATATATATTTAATTATCAGGTCATTCTCAAGTTTTACCACCTCACCCTATGGAATGCCAGAGAAGTATGTCAAGATGGAGTCAGCCAACATGGCATGGCATGCTGGACAGAAGGCATCCATTGCATCATCACCGTCTCCACCTGGTTACTACCAGCATCACAACACGATAGCAACGGGACGGCAGCACTATGGCTATGGCCCATCTGATGATGCAGATATGGACTGTGACATGCCACTGAATCTGACCAAATCTTCATCCTCCCATCAGAGTAACAACAACAACGGCACTACTGCCTTGTCCTCACCATCATCATCGCCCTCATCGTCGTCACCATCGTCGCCAATATCGCTGTCTAGTCGCCAGTCCCTGCTATCGTCCTGTCATCCATCAGCTACTAGAAACACCGAGTCGGCCCAATCAGTACGGCTTTCAGTCATTATCCGCAACCAGCCAATACACAGACAAGGATCTGACTCTTTACAGACTCCAGGCAACGGCATCAGAGACGGCAGGATGTCAGGTGGGCACTCCTATTACATGGCTTTGTTTACATGGTTTATAATTATCAGCACTGCGTTGAAGCAGCGCGTCATGATGCCGATTTGAATTAAAGCCAGCATTTTTTTTATTATTCAGGTAGCTGTGATGATCCAGAGATTGAAGAGCACTTTCGTCGTTCCCTAGGTACAAAGTATCAGAGCTACATGTCTAACTGTGCTTCACCAAGAAATGGAGAAACAGCCGAAACCTTCACATCAAATACTTCTAACATCTCCATAACTGGTAAGTGAAAGTTTGTTGTTCTATCTAAATTTGTTTTCCTTATGACTTCTTGAAAAAGTGCTTATAGTTATATTGGGTGGACTTCAGTTTTTGGCCAGTCAAGCAAGGCTTTTTTTCATCAGTTCGTTAAAAACTCAATCTTCTGACAATGGCCCTATGTGGGTGGTGTCTGCTATGCTAATGACTAATAAGATTAGCCATAACCCAGATACTGGACAGTTTTAGCCAGCAGTCATTGGCTATATATATATATATATATATATATAGAGAGAGAGAGAGAGAGAGCCGTTGAGCCAGGTGGCAAAAATTATGTCAAAGCTATGTCTCTGCATTCCTGACATACTGATGCAAGTTCATGGGGTCAAACAAAATGTGCTGCCACCTACAGGGAAATTAGGTTAATAATTTGTTGGTGCTGCCATCTTGTGGTGAGAAACTAAGTAACTGGTCGTATATCACCAGAATGAGCCAACTGATTGAAGTTTGAGGATTACTAATTATAAACATATTATTTCTTTCTTCAGGAAATGTTGATGACCATTTTGCCAAATCCCTCGGAGAAACGTGGACACAGCTAAATGCGCAGAAACAGTCCTCCTTAACTGGAACAGTAGATGATCACTTTGCTAAAGCTCTTGGTGACACATGGTATAAAATAAAGGCCAAAGTGGAAACAGAGTCACGTCCATCACCAAGTGTTGTACATCTTTAGGAAGATGTACTGTATTCTGCAAACATTTTGTTTTAGAACTCTGTGTGTCTGTGTGTGTATGGGTCCATGCAGGCATACATGTGTGTGTGACACAAAAATACATTTGCTGTATCAGACCTAGATGTTTGCCTCTTGAGTTATTCTCATCAGCATTATAGATAGGATTGAGGATGCTCTGAACTGGAACACGAGTCCTATGCACAAGCTAGCATCATGACATTTCTAACAAACCTTTCTTTGACGCTACTGCACGGATGTGATGGACACTTTTTCTACACACATTACTGCAGTATTAGAAACCAATCAGTTGTGCACGAGTGCAAGATGGTTGCCTGCTCTGTGACAACACGAATGACAGCATTGTGTTCTTAAGTTTCATTCATTAGTATTGCTTCTGTGTATATGATGGTGTCTCAGTGATGTAAATTTTGTGAATTCATGATGAAGCGTTGTTATCTAAATATTGTACACCATTTTTTATTCTGTATTAAGAAAGTGAGTGATGGCAGTGAAGACAACTGATGAATTGGCAGTTACTTTGTGGCTGTGCTGGGACCATGTTATGGATGACATAGCACTGATGTGGGTTGGGTTTAAAAAAAAAGTTTTTCAGGCTGGTTGTTATTGTTGTTGTTATTATTGTTGTCTCTGGTGTTATGACTTTTGTTGAAACTGTAGTATTATGGTTGGTGAAAATTAGTGATTATATACAAGATGAAACAGCTAGTACATGTCTGTATATAATATGGAAATGTTCCACGGTGTCAGTCTGTCTGATTGTTTTTGGCATATCTGGAATAAACTGGAAGAGTATATAAAACCAATTAGGCCATTGTTTTGTGAATACTTGTTTTACAAGCCAGCCAATCACAGCTAAAACCCGCTGCTGGGAAATAAAATTGACTTTTATTCTTTTCGCATCAACCCACCTGAACACCATGCAGACACAGATTAGGTTACCATGCAGCCTAATCCAAGATGGTCAGTTATTTCTACAGTATATCGGTCTTCAAGTCTGGAAATCCTGTAAATTTAAACTAATACTTAAAATTGACATCGAAAATATAACCAGATGATAAATGTATAGGTCTTTAGGGGCATGATGATTTTAGCATTCTTCACTAATTTTAAGATGTTAATTTATCTAAACACAAATCTCTTCAGAACTGTGTTCAGTAACACAGACCACATCATACATACAGGAGTTGGACTCGTAATTTTTTTTTAATTATAAACTTCCAATCATTCAAACAAAATAGAAGCTTGCTGATAGAAACATTCTACTACAATATACACACACATTGGATTGATCTACCTCCACCTGTTTTACAATCTGAAATTTTCTGAATCTAATTTTTATTCTGAAAAAATTTGGGATGATGCAGGTTTTCTGTCATTTAAAAAAGGTAAACCTGTTCACATAAATTTTCAATAAAACATATAAATATCATCAACCAATCTACCTAAATCTATTCACAAACATGTTTAGTAAGTAGATATTAAAAACCCTACACATTTTCCCGCTACAAAAAGTTGCACATATTCCGAACGTTTTTGACCATCAAAAATAATATAATGCACCACAATTTAAGTACAGCTCTTAACTGTTATAGTTCAAATACATATAATCATTAACAAAGGCAAGAAGACTCGATGAACAAATGTTTTTGTGACATTGGAATTCAATGTGTTAAGATATAACCAAATCAACCCAATTAACTTCTACTGATTACAATATGACACAGTCTAGTTTATAACACACTAGGAATGGAATGTTACTGGTTATAAAGCATGAAAGTCACAACTGATTTAATTGCCAGTTACACCGGCAAGTTACCCTATACAATTTATACACAGTCTGGAGAATGTGACAACCAATACAGAAGGTTTTAATTTCTTTCTCCGGATTGCATAATAAAGGAAAAAACTGTAAACCTGATGGTTTTACCAAGGGAAATCCTTCATAATCCGGATGAACATATTCATGAATACTTTATAAATAACATTACACCATTTTCTTTATTAAACATTCACACATAGAAAAAGTAGTCTTTCTATGGTATTGTTATTGTATAAACCTATTTTCCTTATTATCTAAAGCTCAGCTGAACAACACTGCAGTAGTAAATAAACTACCTAAATTTCTTAAATTATTGTAACTTTACATTAGCGTTCAACAAATAAAAACGATGCATTTGAATAGTAGTCAGTAGTGGTTATAACCTCACAATACTGCATCAACAAGGACTGAAGCAGAAACTCTGCAAGAACATTATGTTCACAATTTTTATGTCTTTCATCGTAAGCATAAGTGAGTAACATTGTTACTGACAAGTTTGTTGCGGAACATTTAACATAAATTATTTAAAAGTTATCTCCTTTTCTTCTTTTCATGTTTACGACGACTCACAGAAGTGATATTTGTTGTCTTCTTCGAGGAAGATGTCACTTCGGTATGTTCTTCGTTATCCTAAAATAATTAAAACACGTTACATGTACAACAAATGTTAATATCTCAACAGTCCGCTTGATAATCTTGTGCTTTTAATAGACTTCTCACTTATAAATAATACCAACATAGACCATCACTCTTATAAACAGATTAATATTCATAATACTATGACCATGTATGTGTGAAATGTGCAACATCAGTCTAACCCCTGTCTCAAGAGCCTTTATCACAGAAAAACTGTCCTGGTCTTGGAGACCACAACCATCTTGATAAATGCCCCATGATTTTTCTTTTGGGGGTGGGCATCCTTTCCCATAATACAATTGGTATCACACTGTGTACTAGTTACAGGATCAAATCCCAATGTTGCTTGCAGGTCCATCCTTTGCATTTGGCAGTTTTGTTAATATAAATAATCATAATGTGTGGGAGACTCATCTGTCACGCCCCCCACCCCTCAACTAGCTGGTTTGCCCCAGGCAGCGTAGCCTCCAATAGACAGTCATGTTTGCCTTAGTTTAGGTAGTTTCATCTGCCAGTAAGACAAGTTGTGGGTGTCTGAAGATGTTAGATGTTATTGTTGTCTTACTGAATTAGAGTGGAAAAAGAAAGACCCTCTTAGGACAAAGGTAACCAAAATTTTTACTGTGATATCATTGATTATGAGTTTGGATGGGTTGTATTTATGCAGTGAGTAAAATTACAACCAGATATAATTTGTATAACAAATGTTAGTATTAGTAGTAACACTGATTTGTAATAGTAAAACTTAATTAGTAAAGCTTAATGATACAAAAAGACAACCTGTGTTGGCTCCTTTTAACTGACAACCAGCAGAAGACCTAGCAAGCCAATTCTAAACTATGACCTCACATAGATTGTCCGGGTAAGAAAAATATCCAAACCATTAAAATTTACTGTGTTGTCTATATATAAAATGAGTCTGTAACTTTAATGCATACACAAAACAATGTCTGAGGACTAATTTGCCCAACAGTAACACTAACAATCAACCACAGCTAGCAAATAACCAGTGGTGCCACCATGTGAATGCAAACATAACTATATATAAGCCTTAGAATCCAATAATGGTATGAACCAAAGAATACGTCACCAAATATTACCCATCATCAACAAAAGTCATGTATGTAACTTTAACAAATAATCTAACAAAAGCTAGTTTGGTAATAATGGTGATTGACAAACCAATAAAGGGGTACTTCATACATGGTTCCAACAGACAAGGAAATCTAATTTTCCAGGGCATTTCCTGATTTTGTCAAATTCAATGACATTTCCAGGACTTGGAAATGAATCTGTTATTTTCCAGGTTTTCCAGGATGCATACCATTTTTCAACATTTATATAAACATAATATATCAAGGAAATTTTAACCAAGTCAGGGGTAAGCATTGGTGTAACTTAACATTTAATTAAACCATCATCAATTTAAATTATGACTGTGCAGTTAACAATTCAGTGTTGCAACTGATGAAACAACATTAAAATATAAAGTATTATTGTATTATATACAATTATTATCGGCCCCAAATTCATAGTAAATTAACACATTCTGTGCCATGATGGTACGTTTGCTGTCTTTGCCTATGTTGTGCTGGAGTTAGTAGTTCCTGGATAGCTACATAATAGTGCATCTGGATCAAGACCAAAAGTGACAGTCTAATTAAAATGACTTATATTTTGTATGCCAATAAAGACACTTTGGTATGTCAAATTGCATAATGATAGTCACATTAAATTTAACTTATAGCCTATAAGCCTAAGGAGAAATATTTGTTTATATGAAGCTAGAAATTTGTGGATGGACCTAACAAATAGTTAATTAATCAATCTTCATAATCAGTACCTGATCATATGGATGATTTTTGCACAAATATAATCTGGGATTAAGTGTTTAATCACCAGCATCTATGTATAGGATGGCATCTTCATGATGAAAATTGTATGTTAGCTAATAAAGTGTTTTCTGGGGAATACATAACAATTGAAACTAACACTTGTACTAACAGAACTCATAATTAGGTCACATTAATAGTAGGGTGCATTTCTCTAAATTTCTAGTACCCTACTACAAACCTTATGAATATGATGTAGATATTGAAGTGAATTTGTGTTCTGTGTCAAGGTCACATATACACTTAAACTAATACTATCCTTAGATTAGTGATGGTGCATATATCCATCCCCTCCCAAGATGGAAAATTAGTCAATCACATATTAGTATTATTACCTGGTAACCATTTCTTATCAGATCCAAGGTAAAATTATTTTGTATTTCCTTTCACGATTATAGATCATGAAACATGGATAGCACAGGAAAGTGTGAGCACTTATTTCCAGTGTGGTCCATTTTATTGAGTGGTTGTTTGATCTCCTGCTCCACCACTCACACTGATGATTGAGGGGAGCAGTATGCAAAGATGGAGGCCAAATACCCAGAGGGTGGTCACTGCCAGAGTGTATTATGTTCTCGGGGGTCGTTATGTCCCTTTTTTTAAATTAATTCAGTGGAGATGGCAGTGCCATTTAACATCAATAGCTACCCAATATGTTGTGAGCTGAGAAATTATTCTCTGGAAAAGTTTTGACCTCTTGATGGGATCAAACATGTGACCCTTGCTGCAAAGTGCAACTTGCTTAACCGCTAGAACAATGGGGCTCACATACATACTATTTACATTGAATTTACAAACATTTCTCAAACTTGTGCCTGTTTTAACATAAACATTACCTGGATATCACATAGAAAATATATTAATAACTTTAATAACCTGGCTATTGGTATGTATGAATAAACTATCAGGCTGAGGAAAGAATTACAGGGTCAAAAATTGTCCTTGACTTATCTGCTGGGTCGACTAATACACAAGTATATATGGTAGTTATTACATCTAATTGTTGGATATAGGTATAGACTCTAGTTATTACTAGTAGTAGTAACAAGTCTACTAACTAGTATTACTAGATTAGATTAGTAGAGATCTTTTACTTGTTTTAGATCTAGTGACTAGACTAAACTAGTTAGTTTAGTTACACTGTTACTGTTAGCAACAGAATTAGAAAATTCCACTTATAAATTCTAAAAATCATCAGTTCGGTAAATGGATAAAACCCCACTGGACAAAACCCCACTAAATAAATGAGCTACTTGGACAAAACCCCAATGCAAGGTTGGTCAGTTTCATCTGCCCCAGTTAAAACTGGTGGTTTTAAAAGGCTTTAGCTGGCCTGGCTTTTACTATCCAAGTGGATTGAAATCTCACCAGTCAATTTCATCTTTGCCTCTCAGAAATTGATAGCATTTTACTAATTTAGCTGCTTTAGAAAGTCCAAGTTTATATTCAATAGCTGCTGAGCCGGCTCACACAGACATAAGTTGGCAGACAATTTTACACAATCCAGTATTGATTGCACCACACCTATCCACACACAACCACCAAATACTTGGTTGGTTTTATGGACTGTAGACTCGTGCAACATTGCTAGAGGCAAAGATGAATTATCAGACATGAAGACAAGATCAGGATTTCTATCCAGTAACAACTCCTAAGCAGCACTGATGTGGTCACCCTTCAGTTTCTTGCCCCTGTAGGTGGGATGGAGTAGATTTGCTAAGAAGTGGCTTAGTGTCACAGCTTGGTCAAAGCGCTTGATTCTAACCATGTGTAACAATAATTTCATATGAAAGATTAGCAGATATCTTGCAACAGTGCAATTAGAAACACACCCAAACAACTAGAGATGCAGGATTAAGCAAAGCCATTGCCACTGCATGAGTTCATGTACATGGTCAGCCACATTCATGCACCGGTATAAAAATAATAAGCTCCCAAACTCTTTCTTAGATCTGGGATAATTTACACCCCCCCTTGAGGCCAACAAGACAAATGAACACAGAAAATCAGAAAAGCGCCAGAACAAAATTTTCGTCATTACTTCTGGTATACCGCTCCATTGACTCGGTTAAGATATTCAAGAGAGAACTCTGCACCTACTTCCTGGACAAATACATGGCTAATGTTAGGTGCAGCAACCAGAGATGTAGACAATGCTTCCTGAGACTATTTATTTAAATTGTTTGGTACATAAATCTTCATATTTGCAAACCTGATGGATGGTACCACATCGTTGCAATTAGATAAGACATGGTGCTGGCATGAAAAATTGCAAATGGACTACACTGAGACTGTGTGTTGGTATTGATGTTCCTCCTGTGCATGCCGTGTTTCACTCCAGAAATAATGTTATTTTATTGTTTAAGTGTTGTAGGGTGTTGCTGGAAGACGGTCATCATCATTGGCCAAGCAACACCCTGCAACATATACTATGCTCAGAAATACCACTTTATATGTAAATATGAAATTATACCTGTATATGTTGTGAATAAACTTGACTGATTGATATACACGATAAGTATGACTATCACATGGCACCTAAATGTAATTGGCTACAGTTCAATTACTGAATTAGAAACCAAAAACAATTAGAGCTGGAGTATTAAGTGAAGCCACTGTCACTTCATGTACATGGTCAGCCACACACACACATATATATATATATATATATATATACCTTAAGTATATATCTGTGGCTCAACAATATCAGAAATCAGTCAGCCAGTAAAAACCAGTAAAAGTCACTTGCCCAGCTTTACTTTACCAATCGCACACAATGTACAATGCCCATTTGCTCTGATGCAAGAACCATTATAAAAGAATGTAAGAAGCCATCCACTGCAACTGTCAGGGATAATATGGATGCGAGACCATTAGCCAGATTATCATTAGGCAATTACATGAAGCCAGCTACTAGATCTACTGAGTTTGATGTTAGGAACTGAGGAATGATTCCAATTTCCATTCATGACCAATTCATAAGTATAGTAATAGTGGCTTCTTGATCTAAGGCTAAGCTATTACTTTTTTCAGTATATAGGTCTAGGTACCGTATTTAAGTTCAAACAAAAAATATAGATTCATTAATTAACAGCACCAAACTCCAAAAGCTTAATTAAACAACATTTATTAAATATTATTATATCCTCTGAAAAAATCTCAAAAGTGGGCAAGTCCGAAATGTCTATTACTATACTATTTATGAGGGGGTTCTGTCCGAGTCAGCGAGTGGGGTTCTATCCGAGTAGCAGTGACGGAGTGAGTGGAGTTTTCTGTTTTGCCCGAATCACTCATAGAGTGGGGTTTGGTCCTGGATACATCAGTTCATGTAACCTACCGGTTCGTGGTCCATTTTTGGCACAAATATTACTGCAAATATGCATATCAGTTGGAAAACTGCTCCAATAAATAAACCATAATGTATTACAGCGTCTAAAATTGGATAACCGGTCGAATCAACAAGCTCTTCGTCCATCTTTAATTGATTTTATGGATTCTCTGCAGGAGACATGACCATATTATTTTTCATTTTACAGCTGGACATATCGATAGAGCTAGATAAATGTCCTTGCCACCAAAATTTTCTGCAGTTTTTAGCATATTATAAATGTTACATAAACTAATATAATAATTATCTTTTCGATTATTTTTAAAGTTTGTTTATAAACATCTTGTATTATGATTAGATTATCCGAAACGATCGAAGCTGGCGGAAGCGTTTTAAAAGGCAAATCACGACACAGTGATATTCTAGCTTGGGAGCACCCTTTACTGTAGAATCCTGATACATAGGAGAACAGTTTGTCATACATTTACAATTAAAATACAAAAAGTGATTATATACTTTGGATGGTGGGTTATGTCGGCTTTGTTTTGCTAAATCCGTGTTTTAGGTCTATGGGTCAAGGTTGAATGGCTGCATCCGCGCGGGAGTCATCTGTATATCCAAAGAATACGATGAGTGTCAAACTTATATAACTTGCTTAGTAATACAAATTCTATCATGTAATGAAATTATTTTATTGTTTGTTACGAGTAGAGTAAATTTTACTGTTTTATTACCGTTAATTATCGCTCAGTTTTTGACCTTCATGCTTTCTAAATTATGTATGTGTGTGACGGTGCCAGTCTCTGACAGTGAGACAGTGAGTGAGAGTCGGTCACTCGGTGTGGACCAAAATCCCCAAATCTGATAAGATTGGCATTTATGATACTATCAATATATCTTATGTATTTATTCATTTACATGAATGATATAGCAGGGAATTGATTCCTAATTTCTGTTTAGATCTACAACAATTTGTGTAAAAAGTATAGATATACTGAACACTCGTATGACATGATATAATGATATAGCTGTCTGATTATAGCATTATAGGATTATCATTATACTTAGGATATTGTCGTGCAGCCGAGCATCGGAAACCTGCTCGCTACCACTAAAGGTCCGAGCACTCAATATGCATGTGCCAAATTTTGGTGCTCAGATGTGGAGCTGGAAGCCGAGCATCAAAACCATTGACATGAAAAGTATTCTTTCAGGTCACTGGTTGGAACCATGTATGCTGGTGGTAAAGCACTGAGCACTGTTTTGGATACGAAGATCCGAGCACTCAGCAGCAACCTTATGTCCTGCAGTAAATCCTGCTTGAAATGAACAAACCCCCTATCCGACACCATACCCTATGTACAGCAATGGCTTGGGGTATCAATTCCCCTTAACTAGAAAAGACAAGACGACCATATGTCCGGATTCGGGAATCAGCACATGCACTTGAAGTGCTTAGCTCTATCGGGAGCCAGCGTATGTGCATTGAGTGCTCAGACCTTTAGCGACAGCGAACAAGTTTCTGATGCTCGGCTACGCAACCACTTCGTTATACTTATACCCTTTGGCCAGTAGGTGTATAGGAGAGAAGTAGGGAAGTTTGACCAGGCAGGGAGACATAATATTAAAACCCTATTCTTTATTTATTACACTTAATAGTTTTAGGGTGGAACATAATGTACCACTGAATAATTCTATTTACTTTGAAACAATTTACAACAATTATAATACACCACCAAAAATAATTAGCAACTGAAAGTTGTGTCAAAATTCAAACTTTTGCTGTTAGATGTCAACATATCAAAAGTCTGTACTATGTATACATATATTTGTAGTTGTAGTTGATCCGCCCAGCACTGTGGTCAAACTTCCCCTCCTGTCACTTTGCTTATGTAAAAATATCTTTACGACATTGAATTGGGTTACAAATTACATGATCAGTGCCTTATTACGAACATTAAACATTGAGGGACCAGTAGAAAAGTACTTCTTGCTGTATTGCGTATACTAAAATCAAATCATTGAAGTGTAAGGTGGTCGAACCTCCCTACTTCTCCCCTAGTAAAAGTAGCTTACAGTAACAGATGAATTCAGAATCATTTTGATTTGGGCCAGTGAATTAGGCCTGACACGAGTCTGCTTTGCTTTAGTATCATTTAAGATGGTAGGTGAATTCACCCCCTTCATTACTCTCTTCCCATTTATATTGATTTATTAATAATATTAACACCAAAATAGAATTCCTCTGATATACAATGTGTTATATGATTGTAGTTTGTACCTGTCGCATTATGTACCAGAAAGTTAATGTGAATCTATGCTTATAAATACCATACCCCATGAACCACACACAGATAACAACAAACTTGAAAAAAAGATAACATGAAGTCCGTTTAGAACCCACTGTAATGGATTTCAGATATGTAAATGACACAAAAGCACCATAGCATAGACGTGAATTCATTCAATTTCGAGGCCATGATAATTCATTTTAAGGTATCATTTGATCAGTTAATTGGTTTAGGAAAGTAAGTTGGTGCTTGACATTTGCTCAACATGTGTGTGTGTATATATATATATATATATATATATATGTGTGTGTGTGTGTCTATATATATATATATATATATGTGTGTTTGTGTGTGTGACAGTCACTCAGAGGAATGTATAATATTTAGTGGATTTCTGCAAATCATAGGACTGTTTTGATGAAATTTGTGATTTGGATAAACCTGTTGAAAAACCTGGGATATATAATAGTTTAAGGGTTGCTGTTGCTCTATGTTGTTAATGGTGACTTATATGACATAATGGTGCTTGATAAGTTATTATTATTATCTTTTCCGTGTTGAACAAGATTATAGTAAAACTAAAAGATATTTTACATGTCACATTTACAGAACTAGTCCTGTCAGCAGGCATCATAACTTGGCCAAATGAAGGAGTGCTGATTTAAAAAATGTTTATTTGACGTCTGAAACACATTTAAGGCGGCTATTTACTTCCTAGTTTATCCACTCAATTACTACAACAAACCCCAATCATAAACCTCAACTTAACCCTGAGTCATAATCGATGCGTACAGTTACAACTCAAAACTTGGTACATACTAAAAGTCCATGTACACCGGACAATTATTATGGCAAACTGGCTCATGGTACGCATAATCCTGTAATGTTTGTCATATAGCTGTTGTACCAAACTATGTTATGACAAGCAAATGTTCCCTGTAGCCCTATAGCTAGGGAAATATTTACTTTTATTATTTGTTTCTCAGCAGTGTAATGTATCTCCTGTTCCCATTCATCATTGTGGGAATGGAACCTAAAACCAACTCCACTAAATGGGTGTTGACTGCCATGAAATTTATCAAAATATATTAGTTAAGGTTGGATACACGGAGCTCTAGTTCATGCTATTTGTGGTGCTATTAGTATTACTGGCCAGGAACATGATATTTCAACATTTTGATTGGGTCTTGCCACAACACTTGTTTCAGTTTTATTTTAAGTTAAAGTTTAATGTATAATTTTGTTTTCTTCTTTCCAGGCCCGAATAAATTAGTAAGATATCTAAAAATAGTAAATGCCTTTGACTTTAAGCAATGTTACAAGCTCTGATACAGCTTTACTTTATATTTTTAGTCAACAGCAAGAGGGTGTCATAGAGTTAAAAATTAGAAGTTGGAAAAATTTGAGAACATGGTCTGGTTTATGCAAGTTGCCGGATGCCGACTGCCATGCTCTAGGAGGAAATATTTGATATTACAACAAATAAATTAACCTTTTAACTATGCAAACAACTGAACCAAAGAGAATATAATTTTCCTGGGATTCCAGGAGCTCAAACTAAAGTCAAAGCAGTTTTGGACCGAGTTTCTCTGTGCTGCCACCTGGTGAATGCCCAGAAGACTGCTCTCAGCGTTCCCTATTGATTCAATATAAATGTTTTCAGTATATTTTGCCGAAGATTTACATTCCAAGAACATGGCTAACCAGTACAAATTGCAGCTCTGTACAACTGATCCATAGCATCGTCCTTTTTGTATTGATGGAGTATCCCCCTCAGATATCACACAAGAATATTCCAAGTCATACTAACCATGCTGATAATATATGTTCCATCATTAACATCAGGGTAGTACATGATGTGAGTCAGGTTAATACACACCCTTCAAGTATAATGGGGATGGATGAAGCATACATAATATTCAGAGCTGCCAACCATTAAGATTTCTGTGTAATGATTACAATTTTCTGTTCTTCATTACACCCGTACTCTGAAAACTATGATAAATGTGCCTTTTCTTGTAATAGTTCCATATGGTGAAATTCTGTCACTGTTTAGCTGCACACTGTTTCACATGGCTTGGATTTTGTCTTTGGGCGGTGGAAAAAATATCATAGTTTAAAACACCCGCGCTGATACCTCACCAACCGTCACTACAAAGCAGTTCTGGATTGTAGCATGGATTTTGAATCTATTTTCAGTAGAAAATGGGTCATGATAAATGACAAATATTTATCATTCGATAGTTTCCTGATCTCAAATAATGCAAAAATATACTGCTGTAACCATTTCAGATGTCATATTTATAAATATTTACTGAATATAAGAACAATGCTTGAAGGATGGGAGAGATTTTGGTGAGCTGGTGATCTTGGCTGGTAAACGTCCATTTTGCATTATGATGGTCACATGACTCAAATACTCTCTCCTGATTGGCCAGTTGTTTTTGTTTACCATAAGTAAAAGCACATGGTCTTATTTCTATGGTGGATTTCTCTGTCCCTTTCATGTTTATTTGTTTGATCACTGTTATTTTTGCATTTTATGTTAATATTATGATAATAAATAATACAACAATCCTATGAAGATTTTAGTATAGTGTAGAATATGTGTGGTAATCATGTACTGAAAGTGCAGACTTGTGCATGATGACTCAATTGTTATTAAATGTGGGGGAAATCTGATTAAATAAAAAAAAAATAGTTGAACCTTTCACAAAAGAATACCTATGAATATGATGTTAAATTATTTTGGTATTGATACATTACATGGTTTTATGATGCATAGTGTCATGTTAGCTGTGTGTCGCATTTCTCGCAAAAATTATTACTCTTTCTAATTTTCAAATGTTGGCAGCTATGAATATTAACCACCCAACATAAAACTAAACACCACACATTTATGATAAGATCGCAGCTAAAACTCTGGAAAAATAGAAACTAAAGACAACACTGTTTGGGAAACACTCATCCCTCACATTCTGGATTCCCCTACCTGTTTTTGTATTAAGTTGTCACATGAATCGTTATATGGAACATTTTAGTTTACCTCATATGCAGCCATTCATAGCTGTAGGACAAATTGTATACTGCATCCGGACATGTGGAAGCGCTCTGGTCCATTTACACACTTTTCAATATTTGCAGCATCCGCATGCTGTTTATATGGAATCTTAAGCCAAGATTCCATATATATGTGTTATGCGAATGCGACAAAAAGTGAACACATGCAAATGTACGAGCGTGGTTCCTCATGTGTGACTGGATATGCAATTTGCAAATACAACAAAATGGATCCCTCCATGTAGCAATTCATTTGAATGGGAATCAGACAGTTGGATCCTGAATTTTATGACCCAGGCAGGCTTTTCCAAATGCATGAATATTCCTTTATAAAGAAGCATGCAAGTCATGTAATGTCGAATACACATTCGCAGGGCGCATTACGCATACTGCATATATGGAATCTCGGCTTAATGTTTAATATGGAACACTACTTTTCCAATTTGTAAGGTAGAAGTTATGTCAAGTACTGGCAATGTTTGTATTTATGAATTTTATTTTAATAAAAATGCTTCAAAGACAGTAAGTTGTTGTGGTTTCGCCAACTTGGCGAAGAGTCCTTTTTTTTCTGTCGCCATTTTAAAATTGGTTTCACAAATGGCGATTGACAGCAGTAGCATAGGTTTGTTAATGCCACTTACATCTAGCTAAGCACCTGACCAAGCAAGGAATGGACTGGTAATGACTTTATATAGGAGTTGGTGGGATGTTTGGCATGTACTGAGGGGAGTGAAGGTTCTATCCTTTACAGTGCTGACCAATGATTTTATTAAAAATGGTTTATATTTATTTTCTTTATGTTTTCACAGCTGTTTGAAAATGTCTTAAGTGATTAGTCTAAACTGTTTTTTTTTCTTTTTCTTCTTTTAGCAGATGTGAGATGGAACTGAACAATCTGTCTGCAGCCAACAACAAGGAAACGCATGTGGAAGCTAACGAAAGTGATATAAATGAGAACAATGATGAACCACATACTCCTGGTGCCATTGAATGTCAGTTCAGCCAAGAGTTGAATCTTCCCAAGGCGGATGGACAGCGAAGAATCAAAGTGAAGATCAGTCGTCCTGCGTATACACAGGAACGATTTGACAGAAGCCACAAAACACAAGCGAGGCACAGAAAGAGCTTACGGGAGAGGTTCCACTATTGTTGTGCGCAGTTGAAGTGCAGCAAGTCCTGCATAAAACATGTTTTGTTACAGCGTCTTCCATTCATTAAGATTTTATCGAAGTACAGTGTTCGGAAGGATATGATGGGTGACTTGGTTGCTGGCTTGACCATCGGTGTTATGCACATACCACAAGGTCAGTGTTATTTGAGTAAACAGACCACAACATGTATAGGATAGTTTGTACATTTATGAATATGTTCACTAATTTATTAGTTTCACATGTAAGTGACTATATCCTGTGTTGTGATTGATTAAAATATTGTCATAGACAGTTTTGACTCCAAAATCTTTTAACAGCTGTAACGTTTCAGCAACTTTGCCATTTTAGTAATTGTTTAATATAATTTGAAATGAGATTTTCTTAAATGTGTTTTACAATGAAATATGGTTATTAACTGTAATGTGGGTTGCAGCTTGTCAAATAGAAAGTTATTAATCGCTATCAAAGAAGCACTTTAGATGATCAATGAATTTACTCGATATGGCATTTTACTAAACATTCCCTGTGAATATATTCTGACCAAAACTTTTTGACTAGGAAACACTGCCAGAAACCAAGAGAATTCTAAGCTGCAACCCAGTGTGAAGTACCTAGACACCTCAAACTCTACTTCTTTTGAAGTTATAGAATGCTTTAACTGCACCCTCATTGAGGTTCCAAAAAATCTTAAAATTTACATTGCTTATTTGTGGTGGCCCATACTCTCATATTCTTTTTTTTTTAGAAATCATATTTATTTGATGCCGAAACGTAAAAATACATATATTAATGGGTTTCACTACGCTCTCATATTCAGTTTTTTTTTTATGCTAACAAAGCTTCATGGATTCAACTTACTTCATACATTCATTTTTGAAATCACTCACTTTGCAGAGGTCTATAGAGAGATTGAGTTTCAGATCAAGAGTGACAACTATTAAAAGATAGGCTGTACATGTCTTTGTACTGTTCCGTCTGAGTCAGGAAGACATGCTTCAGTGTCCATGCCTTCTGCATTTTTCTTTTTATATTGTACTCCAATCCTATCTCAGTAGTGTCAACTATTTTATACCTTACACATACACCCACAAAGACACACACACATAATGTGTACTGATACATGTACAGAGGTTTTAGCCAGGGTTTGCACACTTCCCCCAAAACCCTTCAGAAATATTGAATTTAGAAATTTCTTTCAGGGATACTTGAAAACCATTAAATATCAACCAATTTTCAGATATAACCCTGTGAATGATAGCTTCGTAGGTGTTAGGGTAATAATAATAATAATGTATATTTAATAAAGCACCCTTACTAGCAGGAGCCATTCAAAGGTGCTGTACAAATAATATGTATTATAATAATACCCCAAATAATATCACTGTAACAACCCTACTTCAACAAGGAGCATACCATAATCTGGTCAAGGAACTACGAATTGCTACATGGAGCGATTTAGTTTGCCACATCTACATTGATATGCACCAGTAAGCAAATTTTACAGTGGCCTAGTGTGGGACATGCAGCATGCACAGGGCGGCCACTTTGGGGGTTGGACGGCTATACTATAATTTTATTATTTTCCTGTGATTTGAGGTATATTTTAGGTAATGGTTGTTTTCCCAAATGGCTTAATTTTAAAGTTGGCACCAATATTAGCATCCCAAACAAACATGAATTGAATTTGCTAGTAAATTTCAGTGATCAACAATTGCTTTGTTGTAAACATTCTGCAACGATTCTATTTGTCACTGACTGACCACAGTTTGAATCCATAAATACTAGACTGGCTCATACAATCACGATGATATTTGTATTTATTTTATAACTGACTATCTGAAATCTGGAATGGAAAGTTAATACAGTTAAAAGTTATTTAGTTAGGTTCTTATAAATATTGCTATACCGGTAAATGGAATAAACCCTTCTTAACAGAGAGAAGAATGACATCGGGTTCTTTTAATAATTTCACATAATCTGATCTATTCATGTAATTGTTCACCGTATGTTTACTATTGTTGTTCTCTAGGAATGGCATATGGCTTACTTACTGGTCTTCCAGCAGTCTATGGTCTCTATGTGTCATTTTTTCCTGTGATAATCTACTTCTTCCTCGGAACGTCAAAACATATATCAATTGGTAAGATCTTCACCCTATATAATCTGATTATGTTTACCTAGAATGTAGATTAAAATATGTCATATCTAAAAGAATCTATAGTGGCCATTTGTTGCTCTGTGGTTAATTTGATGATGCGTCTTTAAGAATTCAGTGATATTTATTTTAAGTTATTGGCTAGAAGCGTTGATAATCTGTTGACAGCACATTATGTCTAACACCTTCCTAAATATTGAGTCTAAATAATATCTGTTGCATTTACAAGATGAGGTCTCTTAAAGACCAATGGTAGAATCTATCAACAGTGGTAACAAGTAAACAGTTTTAAATAATGTTTTGAGTGAACTTTTGACAGTTTGGACCTTCTGGCAGAATATATTCCCTAACATTTTATATCTTGATGGTATCTGATATTTTTGTCTTATCAGGTACATTTGCTGTGATAAGTTTGATGGTGGCCAATGCCGTAGAAAAGGCCAACTGTACAGATAGTGATGCCGTCAATGGAGGTACAGACGCTTCAAGTTCTAATTCAACTGCAGAATACAGATTATATACTACTACCTCGTCATCAGTTGAAAATATTTCTGAGTTAGATAAACACAGTAGCAGGCAGATTAATGAAGTGATATGCAAATTAGGTTTTGCAACTGCTGTGACATTCTTAGCCGGAATAATACAGGTGGGTACAGTCACTCGTAAACATGGCACAAGTGTAATACAATCTTTTCCTTATATCATATATTTGTGACACCAATAGAATAAATGTTAACAAAAGCATTCTATAGCCGCATAAACATGTTTATCTGGATGCACAATAACATCATAAACATTAAATAACATAAAACCCCAGACTTACTCATTTAAAAGGCCATTAACTAGTTGCCGTGTAAGATCTGTTGACAGTCCATCTTTGTTATCAACTTATATTGCAAATAGTAATTTCGGAATAAGTAGTATCTTGTTGCATTGTATCATTCTAATATTACAGTTAGCTAATCTACTGCACTTTTTTGTACTGCAAAGTTTTCAGTATACTGTTCATGAACATTTGTCAGTTTAATTACTTAGATAAAGCTATATGTCGTAGTGAGACAATGTTGTGTGACTTTCTCACATAAATCAAAAGCATTAGTTACATCAATGCAGAGTAGATGGGATCATTTGAATGCAGAGGGAATTTGTTAAAATTGTCTGGTTGGTTTATTCATAAATATTTTCTTTTTTACTTTTACCACCTGTAGGGTCATAAAACAACAACATTTTTAGTTTTAAATAAATAGAAAAAAAAACATTTTCGTTATTCACTTGGATTAAACACTACTGTCCATCCACAGATAGTCGATGTACACAAATAACCATTTCTGATGTATACTACTTTGCAGAGAGATGGTTTAGGATGAATTAGTTTAAATAGAGTTTGTTTACTCGTATCTAACAAACATTCTGACATGGTACCTTCTGCGCGTTTTTTAAGTTGAAAGATATAGCATTATTGCCAAATTTGTCATACAATTCTTTGAAAATATGATGAGGTTTTGTGCATGATTGTACTGTTTTACCTAAGTAGAGTTTACCACTTATTGTAAATATCTGTATACCATCATTTGATTTAGTTACTAATCTGGAAATGAGACAAAACTTTTCAAATGAATTTCCTTCATTCCATTTGTTTGAAAACTGAGAGTTTGAAAAGAATATAAAAACTTAGGGTTAACCCAGGAGATTTTACAATGATCCAGAGGGAAATATAAATGTTCCTTTTGGAATTTTGGAAATATGTCGGGGAAATATCAGTTAAAACCTAGGAAGTTTGTTTCATAAAATACTGGCTTACAGTTTAACACTGAAAAACACTTGTAATAGAAGTTGCATTATGTACTGTTGAGTTTATGTTATGATCTACTTCAGCAAAAGTTAAATATTATGGGAAAAGTTTTGTGTCACATTGCAAAATCATAAACTGGTATTGCGTCAATAGCTGTTAAGAGTTCTGTCGGTGTAACAGGTATGTTATGCCAATAACTAACAGACAGTTAAATTACTCCCAAGAATAACTCGTATATCGTTGTGTTGATTATCTTACCATTTACCACGTTAGTGGTATTTTATTTCATATCATTATGTTAATTGTTTCAGTTTGCTATGGGTCTGCTGAGACTAGGTTTTGTCACCATTTACCTCTCTGATCCATTGACTAGAGGACTAACAACTGGAGCAGCCATACATGTTGCCACCAGTCAGATCAAACATGTGTTTGGAATATCAGTCCATGGTTACCAGGGTCCATTGAAATTAGTCTATGTAAGTAAATAACATTGAGGTCGGTATGTGGATTGGTTTATTAACTAGATCATAATTGTGTGCATTTCTTTTTGGGAAAAAAACCCAACATTTGACATGTCTACAAAACATCCATGGAAGCTCATACTTTAGATATTCATAAATATTTTCATTACATCAGTTACAATGAATAAGGTGTTGGGCGCATGTTATTACTTTTAATTCATTAAAGATAGAAATGTAGTATTTTGTTTGTTATGAAACTTGAAATTTTGGTTTTTGTGTATATGATTTCTGCGCATTTTCCAGACATATATAGATTTCTTCAGTAGCATCAGAGACACTAATATAGCAGCTTTGGTGATGTCATTTATATGTATCCTGATTATGGCTCTGATAAAAGAATTTCTTAATCCTAAAGTGAAGAAAATAATCAAGATGCCGATACCTATAGAACTTATTGTGGTAAGCATGTCAATATAATCATCTTCGTTCACTCCGTTTTATACTCTTTGTTTATTATCCAGATGTCTTACGTGCATTGAAGCAATTTTTTAATTGTCATTCTACTCGAAACTATATATAATTCCTTATTTAAACTGTAAGTAAGATTAATTGCAGTCATTTTATATTTTAAGTTGATCAGAACTGGAATTTTATTAAGCGCTAAAGACATTATTATTCAGGAATATTTTAATTGTCTGGACACAGAAATTCCAATCCCAAGCATCAATCAGGTGCTATATAAGGCAACATCTTAATGATGGATATTCAGTTTTTCCATTTTTACTCGGCAAGTTCTGCAGAGTTGTGTACTGGCTTCATCAACATGTGTGTGTGTGTGTTTTGTTATTGGTTTACTGGGTTGTGTGTAACATCACCACTCTCTGCGTACCAACAATAAGGATGTGTGCCTATTCCGCTGAATAATTATTTAGCCACATAATTACCAGCTCAAACTGATCTGAGTAAACACAAGTTTATTATGACACTTCTACCCACAAAACAAGTAATTTATATATATTTTGCAAGATAAAATGACTAGAGTGACTGATAATGCTGATGAAATTCATTGTTATTAGGGCCATTCAGAAAAGGTATTGATCACCAAAGAATGGCTTTAAATACAAGTGATCATGAATATTATATTCCTATATTTTTGCTGATAAATAAGCATCCAACTAATCCGTTATGATAGTATATGATCAGTAAATTGTTTGACTACGTTGAATATATTGATTGATGAGTATATTTAAAGGCGATGGGAAACATTTTATATTATTTTTGAGCCAGTTCAAATTCAGTTTTGTTATTAAATATTTCCAAATTAAAACAATAATATTTTCCATTTTTTGGGAGTAATTCTAAAGACTTGTGAAGTGTTAAAATGAGTTCTCAATCATGCAGTAGAGGGATTCCATGATATCATTGTAGTCAATTGTAGAAATAAACTGTGTATACTTCCTGTGGTCAGATCCTGAATAGCAAAATTCCAATACCTCACTAAGGTTTCCACTAGCTTGGTGTGTTTTCCCAATGGCCATTCAAGATAACATTTCATTATAAATCGTGTATAGATCTGTTAGGCTGAGATCTATCACCTTTTATGAAGCATAGCTGAACATTGCCTCAAAATCATCATCTCATTTTATAATCATGAAACAGGGCCACCTCCAAACTGATTGTTCTTTTGTTTTCTGAGATCTTATTTTCTGGTATTACTGATCCTTATGGACTAAAATCTGAGTAAACAGTATGGAATAATAATGATTTATTGATATTAAGTTGTATAACTTTTACTGTCATCTGACAATTCCCAAACTGCTCCTGATTGCTCAGTGTGTTACTCTGTCATTGATTGAAGAATCCTGAAGACTGCAAACCAGCCTATAGTAAAAGATTGAATGCATTTATGATGCTATTAGATTTATAGTACAATGGCATAGTTACTTTTAGAACTGGGTTGGCATATAGTAAGTAAATAAGTAAGAAATTTCAATTTTAATAATGTACACATATTGTAATTTTACAACATATGATACCTATATAGAAATTGGGGGACCTAATTGGTCTAAGCTGTCTTTCCATTTTCCCTGTAGCTAATTATAAATTAATTAGTCAGCTTTTTAAAATGCTGTTAGTGTATTTGCAAATCTGGTCATGTTTTATTGAGAATTATGGAAGTATAAGGACCAGGTACTAAGGAATCAGATGTTTAACTAGACATGTGTATATTGACTACAATAAGGGTTGTTGCCTTTTACAGATGCTGAGTATGTAGCTACAGTATAACTTTCATAATTTTCTTAGTTTGGTTTTGTTTTACAAATGCAAATGGTACAATTCCAGTTGTTCCACATTAGTAGGGTAATTAAATAAAGTCAGCTTACAAGATAGGGCAGAATTACATCGAGGTACATTCATATGACTAGATTATTTTGTCATGCAATCCACATTTATATCAGAATAGAGATGGAACATGCCATGTGGACATTTCTTACTAATAAAGTCGTCCATGAACAAACACGCTTAATTTTAAGATTTACCGGTTTTTGAATAAAGGATCCATTTGATTGTTATAACCTGCATTGTTATTAATTTGATTAGCTCCTTTCTGTAAAGACACAGGTTTTTTTAGGATTGATAATTTGTCGTATAACTAAATTAAGCGTAATAACTTACCTGCACTAAAAATTGAGGATATTTTAATGTCTGGTTATACGTATTGGGTTTGTTTACAAAGTGATCTGAGTTCAGACAACTCTCAGCTGTGGACGTTTACTTACCAGTCTTTTATTCTCCTCTTAACTCTATCCATAGATTTCTTAATAAAACTAGTATTTTAATACCTAATTGACACTTAGAAAATGATACAAGAAAAATTCGATAATAATCATCATAACTTTTGATATGACATCACTATAGACCAATTTCAAAATCATTTCCCGTCACCTTTAAGCTGTGGAGGATCATATAATGGGAGTATTTTATATGAGGCTGACTTTGTGTTTCCATCAACCATTACAACGTGGTGTTTTATTGATAATAGATTTGATAATAGAATCATGACAGCTGGTACAATATACGCTTCTAATTAATGGTATTTCTGTTTATCCTATTATTAAAGAAATTAGCGGATATTCATGTAATTATAATTTCCATTAATTATTGTAGGTTGTGCTGGGCACAATCACATCATACTTCTGGAAAATGGAAGATCGTTTTCACGTAGATGTTGTCGGTGAAATCCCCACAGGGTGAGTGTAATATCTTATCCGTATTCAATCTAATGGTTTATTAAGGTTTTCTTAATTTCTGGATTTAACCATGTATGCAATTTTATTAGGTTGTCTCTTTTCAACAACAGCCTTTTTAAAAGGTTTAAAAATCAGTTGTTATTGTATTAAGTCATTTGTTATTATGTTTATATATACATTAACTTTGCTACTTCTGTCAGTTTAACTTTTGTATAGTATGAACTTATTAACCCTTGAGTGTTTGATGCCTGAATTTATTTATATTTTTCACCTGACTAAAAATTAAAACGTTTTCTTAAATAACAAAAACAATGGAAGTAAAAGTATAACAGAATATTTGTGGTTCACTGTTTGATAGTTTAATTTTGACATTTACCCTATGGACAAGAAAATAGTCAATTAATCTGTACATTTTCTGTACAAATATTATTGGAAACCAACTAATGATTAAATAATATTAATAGCCTTTATATTTGGCAACAGAACCCTTCGAAAGATTAAGATTAGTTTTATCAAATATTGCCTGTGAAAAAATCCACTCAGAACAAAAAAGCCTGTGAATAAATAATATGCCTGTAGAAGAAAGCTTCAATTATAGAAGAAAAAGAGTACTGTTACATAGTCTTGATATCCCATGTTAGTTAAAATTTAACTAAATGTGAATGAATCAGAAAGTTAGAAGGGGTGAGGAGGAGGCTGTATCATAAAAATTTCAATAATCAATTATACATTGAATAAATATTATATGCTTTTACACACAACTTTGTCACAGAAAATGGTAATTTTGTTCTGGAAATGTTCTTGAAAACATAATTAATTGGCTGTGGGAACCATGAATATGGTCATTTGATGGATAGAGTACCTTGAGGCAGCATAACATCAGACAAAAGTACTGACAATATTGTGAACTGAATGAGACTAAAGAAATAAAAGCAGAAATCATATTTTGTTACATGCAGTTTCTTGATAAAACAAATATGTATTTTTATTTAATTACACATCACATTTCTGTGATGTGTTTTATTCTAATTATTTCAACAGTGTACTCCAGTAATGCACCAAATAAAGGACTACTGAAAACCTCAATTTGAGAGTTTGAATGTCAAGAGTGTTATTTTTGTTTGGTAGATGTTTAACCATATGTTCCGGGTGTCACTAGTGCTGATACTAACTAAAGTCCTCATTCATTCACTCACTCACTCACTCACTAATTATTACATTATTATGATGATTAATACTTGAGCATTATGCAACATAATATGAGTTCATTATGACCTCAATTCGTCTTTGTTCTCTATTGGTGACTCACCACCTTAAACCTCAGTAACATGTCACAACTTATTTATGATCCTTTGCTTAATGTAGGCCTTTATTTGCAGGATTCCACCTCCTACCTTTCCACCAGTACACAGATTTTCCAGCGTTCTCGTTGATGCTATAGGTCTTGCCCTTGTTGCATTTGCTATTAATGTGTCGCTAGTGAAGCTTTTTGCCAAAAAACATGCATACGAGACTGACTCGAACCAGGTATGATGTGTTTTGGCTAAAATACTTTATGTGCCAATTAAGACCTATTTGTGTGATCAGAGTTGTTGAATTACCTCTTGCAGGAGTTATTGGCATATGGCATCACAAATTGTACATGTTCAATGTTTAACTGTTACATGAGTGCTGCCTCGCTGTCTAGAAGTCTTGTTCAAGAAGGTGTTGGTGGTAGAACTCAGGTAAGTGACTGTTGTCCTCTCTCACTGTCACTGTCATATATTTGACAGGTTTTGATACAGTGACAGTGTTGCTTCTAGGACGCGTTTTTGCTGGATTCCCGTGATATTTTAACGTATGGTGCGAAATAAAAATATCCCTGCACCCCACATTGCGCAGAATAAAACCCCATGGTGTAATATTGTATGTGTTGTGCGTCTTAACAGTCTCCCCATCACTATTATATTTTGTGTGAACAGTTCCTAGGCAGTGCTAAGTCCCTTGTAAAGCGATCAGTGTTGCTTCTAGGATGCGTTTTGTCGGATTCCCACGATATTTTAACGTATGGCATAAAATTTAAAATAGTGCAGAAATAAATCTCATGACACAATATTGCAAGTGTTGTGCACATTAACGATCTCGCCATCACATTAGCTTTAATAATGCCATACCACTGGTATGGCATTATCAGCAGAAAATGGGTCATGATAAATATTTATCATCCAATAGTTTCCTGATCTGAAATAATGCCAAAATCTGCTGTTTGTAGCCATTTCACATGTCATATTTATAAATATTTCCTCAATATTAGAACCATGCTTGAAGGATGGGAGAGATTTTGGTGAGCTGGTTATCTTGGCTGGTAAACCACTGCTGAGTGTGGGAGGCAATTCTCCTCTTTGAATAGCATTAAAACTTTGTTGAGGAACTCCCTTGGCCAGGAAAATCTATGTGATTTGATGCTTTTTTCATGTGATGGCCCGCTACCCAAAGAATTTCTTCCAGCCCTATTGATAAGTGGCTGGTATCCGGTAATGGTGGTCTTCACCCGCACAGGCACAAGAAAAAAATCCTCAGTGTGTTGATGAAAATTAAAACATCAAAATATTCTGTGCCTAACTTTGACTGTGAGTTAGCTGTAAATATGTGGAAGGAGAAGAAAGCCTGTAGAATATATAAAAACTAGTTTCATTAATAACATTTTGAAGCATTTGTGTGGTCTTATTTTTTCATGTTACAGATATAAGTAATATGCATACATTTAATTATGCTTACACTGTAAAATTATGTGTATAAATACTTCAAATAGGATGCAAATGTCATCATTTTCAATTCAAATATTCCTGGGGGTATGTGTTTGTATCCCATTATGGTTTTAATGCCAAGTGCCCATGTTACATTAAAATCCCCCACATTTTTAAAACCTAAGGGGGAGCCCCCCCCCCCCACACACTGGCTAGATCCTAGAAGCAACACTGAGTGGACTAGAATTGACTATTTTGAGTGTGAATTCACATTCTTTAAAAGTGAACATTCATTAGCCTAAAGTTCTATCAAGTGTAATGATCTCTCAAATAATGCTCTGATGCAGTAGTTATTTGTATTACAAACAAAATTGTGGAGACTAATAGACATTTTTTGGATTAATTATATCTGTTGATTTGTTGACTGTGAGCTGACATTGATATGGGAAAAACATTCATCTTGTTGATGAATTTTATTGATTATGTGTTATAGATTCTCAGTCAGTTTTAGCTGTTTAATGAAGTTGGCAATATGTATCAATCATCAATGATTCTAGTAAAAAGTGGTTCATCCTAGTATCATGTATGGATTTTGTATGAGCTCAAATATCAATTCAGACCAGTGTTGGGGTAATCGGAATCGATTACATGATCTCAAGTAATCGCCATTTCCTGATGTAGTGTAATTGATTACATGGTTAAGCCCAAGTTAGGCACACAGCCAGCAATCGTGCATGACTTCTTTCTGACACAGTCATTTTAACTCCAGCTGTAAACAATCCTGATTGTCCAGCAGTCAGATGACAAGCAACCAATTAAATTAACACATGCAATAGTCAGCATAAACAAGGCTATATGTTGGCCCCCAATCGACATACAGGGTGACAAACATGGGCATTAGACGGAGATCAGAGGGTGAAGTACGGAGTTAGGAGGTGGCAGAGTTATAGAAGAAAAATATAATTTAAACCATAACAATAATTTAAGACTGTGAAAAAGTGGTTTGATATTGTTCGCACTGATCTCAGTTTGCACTAATCTCAGTTATCTCTATAAATACCTGTGCATTCATGGCAAATGCATTACTTGCTCCTTTGCTCTATGGTGAATATTGATCTCAGAAATATTAAAACAAATTAACATTTTATAATGGCATCAAAGTCTCTTGTACATTTTGATTAAATATTGATGAAGAATCACATTATCGTTTGTGTAATATACATTGTAATCATGATTACTTTACAATGTAATTATAATCGACTACATTCAAAATGAATGTAATTATAATCATGGTATTCTAAAATAATTGTAATTGATTACATTGGTCCTGTAATCGCCCCAACCCTGCTTCAGACTGCCTGTGACCCCGAGGCATTTCTTCGCCAATTTGGTACAGCCTCTGTACAATGGCAAGTGGTTATTGTCTCGCCATTTTATCACCATTCAGGCACATTATCACTTAACACAGGATCTAGATGTTGTCAGTGCCCGCTTGTTGATATTTTCCCCGTTAATTAGCATTTAGTCAGTTGGAACAATCAATCTTGCACCATTGTAGTTTGACCCTACATGAATTTGCCCAAGTTCCCTCAGTGACATTTAGGCTTTGTAAGAGTCAAATAATTGACTTTTTAGATGAACCAGAAAAACAATTTTATTTAATGTAGAAAAAAAGTAATTTCTGATTTCTTAAAGTACCTGGTATTATAATAATCACCCATAAAACCGTATGGCGTTTAAAATAATTGTCAGGCCAACTGATCTGAATTTCACTGAAGTTGGGTTCATGTATCAGTTTTGGATCTATTATTTTTGTCTGAAATATTTTACAAAATAGCTATTTTATCAAGTCCACAAGCTACTGCATTTCATGTTTGAATTGAGTAAATTGTGATTTTAAAGTGAAACATTTGCATGAACCCATTTAACCATTTAAAATAATAGTTAAGCTGGCACTGGTTTTACCAGTTATCTCAGAACAGATCCTTCCAGAAACTGTTTTCTGAGATAGCAGAATACTTGTATTACTAAATCAATGCTTGTCATTTCTCTTAGTGAAATAAATGCCTTCTCATATTTGCCGAGTGCAATCTGATATTTCTGATGCTTCAAGTGTAAAAATTGTAAACTATGTTAAATGTTTTACAGGTTGCAGGACTTATATCCAGTTGTCTTCTGCTGGTTGTACTGTTTGCTATAGGACCTTTGTTTGAACAGTTGCCAAAGGTTTGTCAACAACTGTTTTATTATATATTTCTCTGAATTATCTGGACATGGATGAGGCTCTGCAATGTTAATATTGTATACATGGGATATCCTTTTTGTGAAAAATATTAGAAGCTATCTGGTCATAATTAACAAATTATTCAATCATACTTATAATAGAAATGTCCCACATGATCAACACTATTAGTCAATCCCACCTATAACACATATACCATCTTTTGAATGGAAATTAGCTAATTTTGTTATTATATTAATTGACAATGAATCATAGATAACTGATTTGAAACTAAATGTTTTAGATTTGTTCAGAAATTTAATTAATAACAAAACGTTGTGATAAGTAAAATATGATATTTGGTTTCAAATTTTTATTGTTCATGGTTTATTATTATTATTGCTTGTTGTGACTAATAATTATCTAATTTTCTGACAGTGTGTTCTAGCAGCCATTATCTTGGTGAACCTGAAAGGGATGTTTTTACAGTTTGATGACCTAAAGAAGCTCTGGGTAGTTAGCTTGTACGACTTTGTGAGTATTCCCCTCTGTTGTTGGTTAACTAATTATTAAACCAGAATCTCATACATTCATTCATTCATCCATAATGTATTAGCTGACTAGCACGTGTCTGATGTGAATAAGTACTGTTACTTGTGCTTGCATGCAGCTCATAAAAAATGTATATAAATACATATCAGTGTTGTCTAAAGTCAAAAAGGGATTTTGTCGTCGAGTGATAAATTGGTGGATGATAATTCAAGAAGCATTTGTTTGGAATCAGCCAATTATTCATAATTTTTTTTCATATTATTTAAAGCCAATTTTTAATGTGAATTTATTGTATTATATATAATGATATTTCAGTTGACGTGGCTTATTGTCTTTATATCGGTCGTGTTACTTGATGTAGATATGGGGCTCGCTGTAGGCTTAACTTTCTGTTTACTTACTGTTGTCTTTAGGACACAAAGGTTAGTTATAGCTTATTTTAAAAGTTTTTGTTCTGGTTAAGTTATAGTGTGCAGGGTGGCTGAGTTTCCCAGGGCCCTGAAAGCTTCTAAGGATGTGTGTGTGTGTGTGTGTGTGGACTGATAAATGTTTAATGATAAATAGATACATGAAAACCTACATAATGAAAAAGTCTGTACAATGTTTCAGCCCTTACACTTGCGTGTTAGGACGTGTGCCTTCCACAGACATTTACAAAGATGTGGATGTTTATCCAGCTGTAAGTTGTGAATGTTTGTTTAGCAGAATGCTCTGTGCCTTTCTGGTAATGCATGCAGTATTCATTACTTTGTCACTCATTTTTAAAGAAATGTTTCAAAACATTTAAACTACTGTTTCAAAAACTAAGAATGTAGTGTATTTTATTGTAGTGTTTAATAAATGTATGTGGCCTTTTTGTTGTTTGTTAAGAATAATTCATCCTCACTTCTATCATTGATATATTTCAGGCTTGTGAAATTCCAGGGTTAAAGGTGTTTAGATTTGAAGCCTCATTATATTTTGCCAATGCAGAGTATTTTGTACAGAAGCTGTTTTCTAGGGCTGGCGTGAATCCACGTAAACTCAGGGCTCAATTAGAAAGATTGGAAAAAAACAGTACATCAAGCCCAAAAGATCCACTAGCGTCATCAAAGTTAAGAAACAGGGTTTGTCATTTATTGTTGTTCACTAACTTACCTTTGAGTTGGCATTTGGTAGATGTTCTTATTAGGGCATTTTTCAAGCAGCAACAAAACATGGTTGTATATTTCTATAACATGATTATCTTGTGTTTAATCATAAGGATATGTTACAAGTAATTGTTATCTTTCATGGTATTTTTCATATATATATATATATATTGTATAGGTTGCAGTTTTCTTTTGCACTTTT
The DNA here is from genome assembly GCA_025642065.1 of Paralvinella palmiformis. NCBI lineage: Eukaryota > Metazoa > Annelida > Polychaeta > Terebellida > Alvinellidae > Paralvinella > Paralvinella palmiformis. The sequence continues at coordinate 76,260 of JAODUP010000367.1, forward strand.
TTTGTACACTGCACTTTTTAGAATTATCAGTAATGATTAAAGGAGAAATGGTTGCCATATTTGTTATAGAAGTTATGTTTATTTGCAGAAAATGAAATCGCTACCAGAGATAGAAGAAGGAGAGGTTTTACATGTGGCTACATCTCATATAACTAATATTATCATAGACTGTACTACAATGGGTTATGTAGACTATGTAGGTGTAGCTGCACTGAATCAGGTAATTCTAGCTTAGATAACATTTGGTGCAGGCATGGGGTCAATTGAATTCCCAGAATTGGAATTGATGGGCAATTCTGGAATTGGTTATTTTTTTTAAATTGGAATTGATGAATTGGAATTGAAGTCTGCTACAAAAAAATTAAATCCACAAATTAATTTACCAGTGAATTTATTAATTCAGAAATATTTCTTCCATGATAATCCTACTTGGAATATAAACTACTCAGATTAGCTATTCCACCTATGTCCTTGGAGTACTTATTCCAATTAGTGATTGGGGTAGGTACTCTGAGTATGTACATCAAAAGGACCAATTGGATAAGCAGTGATTGGCAATCCAAATGCCACTATGAAAGACTGAACTATTCAGCCTAGTGTCATTAGCATCCTCAACTTCTATCTGTGTACATATCAAATTTGAAAAGCGAGTTGAATTGGAATTGATAACTTTGATGTGGAATTGGAATTGACAAAATGGAATTGACCCTATGTCTGATTTGGTGTGTGTGTGTGTGTGTGTGTGTGAACAATTAGTCTTATACAGGTCTGACCTTAAAAAGTGACAGAGGGAGTGGTTTTTATTTAACCTTAGCACTGATCACAGTTGAGATATATGACTGAGGTACAGCTACCTAAGGAAACATCCTACAAGTACATGTGCTGAGATATAAACCCTATCCTGGAGGTTTGTGGCACAGTACTCTAACCTCTCAGCTATCGTTACCTTCTGCGACTTTTAAGCCTGTATAGTTTATATTTTGTACAAAGCTAATTCATTTTGAACAAGTTAGCTGTCATATTAGCCTTACAATACTGACCGTTAACTTCTTATACTTGATATGGCATCTACTTACCATTGTTGGCTAACTTTACTGCCTTGTGTGGGTAATACTGTGTTGATCTGCCTTGACGATATTAGCTAGGTTGTTGTTATCAAACCTAGCACGATGTCTAAGAGATGGGGTTTGTCCAATGTTTGAATTTGTCTGTCTCTGAAGTCTTAAACCAATTATGTCCCTCGTTGTATGGAGACAGAATTGTAACACATGAACACTGAATTTAGAGTCATTATTCGTCATTCTTTTATAATGAGGCTACCCTTGTAATCTCTAGTTTGTTCTTAATAATTTTATTCTACTAGTCAGTCTTTTTATGATGATCCAGCAGATTATATTGCATCTTTTGATTTCAAATAGAAAGAAAAAATATTTGATGGGAAACATTTATTGGGCAGTTGAACATTTTGTTAACCCGTGGATATATTTTGATGTCACTTGTCTGGTGCCAGATACAACTGTGTTTGGCTGGTCTAGTTTCAGATTTGGAATGAGTTGTGAGTCCTGTAATTCTCACCTATGAGTATTCTTATTTGCGCCCGGTAATAACTAATATACATCGTGTTATTTATATAGGTTATTGAAGAATACAAACTTGTTGGTATCTGTGTTAGTCTGGCTGGTTGTAAAGGTAAGAGCTTATTTCTTATGATGGTCAATTATTTCAGACACTGATAATACCGATACATAAGTACAGAATAGATTATAGGGTGAGTTTCTTCAGGATTCTTGCAACTCTGTCGATATTTGTACCAAAACAGGAATCTAGTACAGGTCATGGGGCACAAAATCCTTTACATGCCATACAAGTGAATGCTCCCTTTTAATTCCTTCCTGAGACTCCTGTTCAATGTGATTCAAACCTTTAAAAAAAAAAAAAACGGACAGTCAGTATTTTTCAGCTAGTAAGAGTACAAGTGATAGAAATGATCTCTTTAGTAGAGTTATTTGAATATGTTTAATGTCCGAGAAACGTTATATATTTTTTCTGTTGCTGTATAAGATTATGTTTTGTTTCTATAGCTGGTATACGTGAAATGTTAGAATGTGCTGGCTTCTTCGATCACATTCCAAGAGATCAACTCTTTGTTTCCGTTCATGATGCTGTATTGGTGGCACTGGAAAATAATCCAGTTTTACTCGAACAGGTAAGTAAATTAGAGGATGAGGGTTCTCAATTATGGCCTCTGTTGGTTAAGACTTAATGTCTAATTTAAATGTTGATAAATGAGGTGTAACTAAATAATGTTTTTTTGTTAATGGGTTTTTTGTTGGGTGTTCGTACTAGGGTGTGTGTGTGTTTGTTTGTTTGTTTGTTTGTTTGTTTGTTTGTTTGTTTGTTTGTTTGTTTGTTGTGTGTTTTGTGTGTGTGTGTGAAATGATGTCATTCATAATGAAAATAATTATTACGGAAATCATTGTTTAAACAATTTATATCAATCTTATAGATAACATACTCTAGGAAATATAGAAATAACAAATGTTTCACGTGTATGCAAATTCTTATCTTGTTGCCGTTTAGATTTTCAGTGATTAATTTTCTTGTTGGATATCAGTTACAGGCGTGTATGTATAGATTTTGGGACCAAATTATCTAACTGTTGTGTTGTGATTAGGATACGAGTTGGTGTTGTTTTACCTTAATTGAGTTCGGTTAATATTCCAGATAAGTTAATAACATGACATTCTCTGTTTTGTGCATACATGATTTTTTTATCCCCAGACAGAGTCTTTATAGTCTCTAGCCACAGCTCACATAATAACTAGGGTTAGTCGTGGTTAGAATGTTTTTAGTCTTCAGTAGATATTATAAATGATTTGTGTTTGCTGTGGGAAAAAGCCATATCTGTGTTGAGGTGTGAGATTTGAGCCTTTCATCAATGTTAGCTGTTGGCATGTTTTTACCTGAAGTAGTCCGAAGTTCTATGCTGACTGCCCTTAGCTGGACATGCTGTCCCATAAAGAGTGTTCAGTATTACAGTTTATATGCTAAAGATAGCAATATATTACATACTTCATGATATATTTAAGCCAATTGCATGTTTTCATCTAGGGTAGTCTTAATGTAGTTATAAAGTTAAAGGTGCTTTTCTGTGAGAAGTGGATGACCATTCAGAACTACATGATTAAAAAATTGCATTGCGCTATTTTGGTAATAATGAATTTTTGGCAGATGGTGTGTCATATTTATCATTATGAAAGAGATCTGGAGTTGATAGTGAGATTAATTTAATCGAGGCCAGTTCCACTTCTGTCACTAAAAGCATCTTTAGACAAGGTGAATGAACCACAGGTAGATAAAACTATCAGGTGAATGATGTATGCAAGTGGAACTAATGCATCCCCTGGCCGTGTGAACATTTATCACCTATCTCCCAACATCTTTGTATATTTTTTATCCATATTGTCACTACTGTCTGCTCCTCCTGCAGCTAAAGAATGACTCACAGATGGCACTACATGCTGATTCTTATGCAAGTATTTCACCAAGTTCTTCCAGACCTCACACTAGCCCACTGCTACAGATCGAGGATCACTGTGTATGTGTTGTCGCTAACTGTACATGTAATTACCATTTTATATGTGATACGATTAAAATAATTGTTATCCGTTATCCTAACTGAGAAACATAATAAATGAAGTGGCATAATGATGTCGGTTGGCTGCATAAGCTTTGCTGCAAATTAGCGCTGTGGAGTTTTAGGCATAAAGTTGGCAATGAGCTTCTCCCTGAGTATGTTTTGTTTTGACTGAATTATGCATGATGTTTGCTTTTGTTATCTGAAGTGTCATCGGTCAAGTCTAAATGTTACCTGGTAGTTGATATGAATGAGTGAGTGAACCCTTTATAGCTGTTAAATTTAATATATTTATATGACTAATTATGTTAACTACCAAAATTAATTAATCTAGACAACCAAATTTGTTAAGAATAGTTAACCAGATTATTAACAAATGTTTTGGTTGTTTTATGTTTTGCTGTGGTACTAAACTTGTTTTTGGCCAATAAAAAAAGTTAATGTTGTAAAGCTCATCTTTCTAACATATATATATATATATATATATATATATATATATTAGTAAGTTTAAGCTATCCATTCTGATACCAATTTGTGTTTGATTGGTATCTTTATTAGCAACACTTAGAAGGCTCATAAGTACAATGTTCATTCAGTTTCGTTCCTAACTAACATTTAACAAACTGTTAGAATGTGTCAACATTAAAGTTAGCCCTTTCTCATCAATGATCCACTAACATGGGCTGGTAAAAAGAAAACAAGTCTCTATGGAGGTAAAAATCAGATAAAATTTGTTTAATTGTACAGTAATTTAGGTAACAATGTTAAAAGATAAATTCTGTGTTTTGATATAATCACTCATTAAACTCATCAGATAATCATATAATACTTTGCTACTGCCCTGTTAGATAAATAATTTGCAGGTGTATCGATTAATTCACGGATGATATTTGCTAAATTAATATTCTGTTTTGCAGAAAACACATGAAGCCTGATCTGGATATAGGCAGCTGTTGTTGGATAAGAAGCCTGATCTTGCTTAGTATCCAGATAAACCGATATGGCATATGCTCGATAGCTGAGACTCTGCACAACTTAAATAGTACTGTTTATGATCTAATACGACATTTATATGCAGCGATAATTGAGTGATTTGTAATTGCAGTGTTGAATATATGTTGCAATACATTTTGTGAAGTACACTTTTCAGTTTCTTTTGTAAATTTACAAATTACCTCATCATGTCAGTGTGGCTTCTTTAGTGTAAAAGATGTGGCCATTTATATACATACCAGATGTAAACCATGAAGAATGCTACTCTCAATGTCACTGGCATAAATTTGGTCTCGTTAATCTCTGTTAGTGGAACATCTTTTATTAATGAATGTTCACAGTAGACCCACTGATATAATGTGTGAAGTAGTCTGTATCTTGTCCTCATTCTAAATTAAATTGCTACTTTATGGTTACTTTAAAACTTTTCATAAATAGGTGTTTTTCTGTTCATATGTTTTATGTAACTTTCTGTTGTTATTTACTAATTCTGTATGTTACTATTCTGTGTATATTTATTTGATAGTCATGTTGTTTTAGCATTTCAACTCTCATTTTCTGATCTCCGAGTAATTGGGAAGAAGTTATGTTTTATTTATTTGATATCCTTTCGGCTTACGGCTAACATTTGGACGAGATTTGCTTACTGTTTTGTAGTATTTGGTGCTGTTTGTTTATTTTTGTCCTATTTGTATAGAGTTTTACCTAATTTTCTCTCATTCTTTGCCATATGAAGATAAAAATGTAAATTGGCTCATTGCTGAGTCATTGCTCTAGTTAAATACTGGTTTATTACATTATGCTACTAAATGTTACCAGTTTGTCCCTCATTTGTTGGTAAAATATTAAACTCTTACTGTGTTAATTATGTATTGGTTACGTTTAAGTATCATATTATTACCTTGTCAATGTCTCACTCTAGTTAAATATAATACAGTGTTTATATTAAGTATCCATCCTTTATGGTATTCAGAACTATTATTTTAGGGTTATGTGTTGAGCTTCGGTTGATACTGGTAAAATTAGTGTATACTTTTTATTTAATTATAGATTTAGTTTACTAAATTAGTTTGAGTTGTATCTTTACACCTGAACTAGTTATAATTTTATAGTCTTATTATTGTGTGTGTGTGACATTTGTAAATAAAACAGCCATGGTCATCCCTTTATATAACACAGCAGGTGTTCCTACTTAACATATATTATTAAGCTAAATTGTTGTGAGTGATACCTCATCTACAGTCAGTGTACAAATACCATAATTAATTCCATACTTACTGAGGGAAAAATCTTGTACTGGTAAAGTGAACTCCTCAGGAATGATGTTCGTTATCTGACCCAACCAAGTTAAAGCAGTCAAGCAACTCATTCTTCATCCCGTCATTAGTTTCCTATTTGTGAGTAAGTATTTCTTTCATTTAGTCTCGGTGCAGGTCACACTGAGACATAATGGATGAGGGGTGGTTCCCTAGCAATGTTACTCATCCAGTATTATGGAACTAATTAATATTTTCAAATTTTGTTGAAGATCAACTAACTGAAATTTTGAATTACAATCATCCAATTTATTTCATTTGTGACATATTTGTAATTCGGTATTGCAGTATTTTGTTTTTAGCTCATTTTGTTTTCCTTTTAAGGCAAATTTCATTGTCATTTCGGTTTCCTACAAATAACTTTAAATCATGTGTAGATAGAATGCACTTATTATAAAGAAAAGTCGAAGATCTGGTTGTAAATAAAATTTTCAGAAGTCTCAGTGTTAATCATGATTATTGTTATAAATTGTAAATGCCACATAGTGTTTATATATATATATACATATATATATAGGAATTTTTCAGTTGTAGAGATTTCTGATTTTTATTTCTATATACTTATTTTGTAGTTCTTGTTATTGGTTTGTTGTGATATAATACATATTTGGGATTCTTGGCTTGTATTCTCAGTGGAGTAATGTCAGTCTACAGTATAATAATTGACAGTGTCAGTTATAAAATACTATATGATAATTATGTTATTAAGTAGAATTCCCCTTTTACAATAATCCTTTATGGTGAGATATGGTGATATTAGTAGGTGAATGGTTTCAGTAGGTAAATACGGACACTGAAAACTTCGGTTCACACCAAGAAATCATCACTTCCGATTTGTCAAAATATAAATATTGGTGGCATAATTGTGCTGTGATACTTAGATATTTGCATAGTTTGTATTTACACTTTTTTAAGATACGTAACACAGTAAGTGAAAAGCCTAGCCGTTGGTTCCTTGTAATGTTATACATCTTCAGACATTTTATTTATACCTCACAATATAAGTGATTTTTGTTTATCATTATGAGTAATCACTATGTACAGTTGATAAAAGTCTCCCATAAAGCATTTACACATTCATGGCAGTAATTTCTGTGATTATTAATATTGCTATAATTTATTTATATGTGTTAACTTATTTTTGTTTTATATTCCACTTCGTTGAACAACAGGATGTTGTTATTAGTACTTGCAAAATAACCATTCAGATAATCTTATATAGACACCACCTGTGATGATGATTCTTTTTGCCATCATGTCTGGTTCTTCTTCTACCCGTCCCATCAGATATTACATTGATATGTTTTATCTGGAAGTGATAATTGCTATTTTGATATTGTCATTTAACAGTGCTCAATCAGATGTGCCTAAACAGGATTATTCTCAGCAATAAGGCTTGTATTTGAAATGTATTTGTGCTTTTTTGTTACGTCATGGTTAATATTAAGGTAACTCCCAGTTCTGACATTCTAGTTCAGAGGAGCGTATTTTCAGCATTAAAAGCTTAAAGAACATACTGAGTGAAGTTAAAAATGCATTTTCACACTCATCTGTGTGATTTTAAAAATATTTGTTTTTGACATGCAAAAATGTATTTGTTGAAAACCTATCATTAAGTGTGAAAATATTAACAGGTGCATCTCCTTTTGTTGAGGACTGATGGTCTAAATATTAGAGAGTAGAACACTTGAGGTATTCAAATCCTGGATCAAAAGTCCCAGTAAAGAATTAAGTTTGAAACTCCAGAACAGTTGTTGTAACATTTTGATTTACAAATCAGTTAAAATAGTTATCTCCAGGATCACCACATTGTGTTTGCAGTACCTCATAAATGGAATTGCATTCATGCATAAATTATAGTGGCACATTAAATACCTGCCGAGTATGTAAAATCCTGACAGTGACCAGCCCTAAGATCATTAGTTATAATAATTCCATACTCTTCACCTAAGAGTGGCTGAGGAGAAGATAGCTTTAGCTGTCTGATTGTTGTTAACAATCATACAGGTAATAAGTATTTACTTTTAGGTCATAATTCTGTTTAGGATTATAGTATTGTTATGAAACGAATCATTCACTCAATATATGACACCTTTACTGGATGCATTTTTTATTTTATTCAGCAATACATGTGCCAAGTTGGGGTATTGAATTCTTACCTTTCATAAAGAGTAATATTTATTAGTTGTTCATTTTTTATTAGTTAACAGATTACATTCTATTCCTACCATTGTAATGATGATGATAATTGTTGTCGTTATTTAAGGATGAGCTATGCAGAGGAAAATACATTACTCTGTTAAGGCTATTTATGGTTATTGGTTCAGGTTATTTCATTGGTTACATAAATCATGTTTATTAATTAATTCTAGATGTAACTCATTTTCTAAATGAAGAAGAGTTTATTTGTTCTTATTGTTATATGACAGTGTAATAATGAAACTGACTTAATTTTATCTGCTACTACCTTCGTTGATGATTACAGTTACAACATAATAGTGTACATGAATAGAATTGATGTTTATACTGAAATATTGAAGTGTGTTTTCATGTAAATCTTGAGTGAAATTTGTGTTGATAGTATTGTTCGGTACATTGATGCATGACATAATACAAACATCGTTGGTCCCAAACTGCCTACGTTTCCTGTTTCTTTTAGTAAGAACCTCCTTTTGGGTTAGATCTACTCCTGCTTTTCACCATCTTCTAATTGTTGAACCACTTTAAAATGTTGATACATCATTTCTGTATATCTCAATAAAATTAAGTACATGTACACTTTAATGTGTGTGTGTGTGTGTGTGTGTGGTGATATTTATGTGTTAACTACCATGTTTCGAAATTGATATACTTTCAGAAGTGACATTTTCATGAAAGCAGATACTGTAGCTGTAAACAAGAAAACGTGTAATATCTTATTCAAACAATGCAAGCTTTTGTCCACACAGTCCTAATTTGGGGATTAAAAAAGGAAACATACATATGTTTACACACTCACATATAAGTGAGAGTGTTATGATTAATGGTATATGCCTCATAATAAAGCTTTAATTCATTTTACTTGTTCTTGGTTAATAAGAAGTTTTCATATGTTGATCTAAAATTATTGCAAATTAATTTGGAAAGGTTAAATGGATGTGGAGTAAATATATTCTTCTTGTTAATATCTTTTCTTTTGAGCAATAAACCTTGCTTATTTTAATAACAATTAAAACATTTGTCTCGTAGATGCATGTTAGAACTTGTGGGTTACTGATCAATTTGGTGGAGCTGTGACACAACCATGACCTTGAGATCTGTTATGACTACAAACGCCTCATTTTTATATTGGTGCATTACTCTACATTCAGGATTTTACATATCTAAGATGTATTCAATCATAATAATGATCAATGAACTTCAAATATTAGTATATTTTATTTTGCGTTTCTGAGTGCAAACTCCAAGTGCTTTCAGAAACTTCAGGTTTAATTGAATTATTAGACAACATGAATTATCGCAGTTGTATATTACAATGTTGAACTATTTTACAAATGCTGGCTGCTGCAAACACTGAATAAACAATCTGGTGAACTTTCATTGGCAAACCAAAAACATATGTTACCTTTGATATAGATGCCTGTAATCCACTGCCAATGAGTAAGTGACATAATACTGATAACAGTCTGGCAGATCAAAACAGGGTTTCACATATCAGTATTGTATTACTATTTATGATCATTGCTTAGCTCAAACTGGCATTACCTTTATTGGAATTTGTTAAATTCAAAAAGAATAAAAACAAGTATAAATAATTAAGCATGCAAAGTTCACTGCAACGATCTTGAATAGGCAGATGAACATAAAATGTCAATCATCATTATTGAACCAGATAGATAATTGGAATTTGTGCCTATTCAGCCAGTGTCTAAAGCACTGCTACAAGCTTCCAGTTCATGGTCAGAAACTACACAGTTATATACATCACCATTTTTTTCCCTGTGATCAGCTTGGATTCTGGGAAGGATGAGCGGTCTCGTGTAATGGTAATTCACAATGCCTGCTGGACAAAGATAACTAATACAGCAGATGCTTTAGGCTCTGTATCTCAGGTTTGTCAAGGCATTTGACACAGTATAAGACAAACAAGTCATACACCATGAAGTTCTGTAATGAATTCGGTATGTATCAATCAAATTGAGTACCGTACATGTATATGGGTGGGAAACCAATGTGTGTGTGTGTGTGTATACACATGGAATAATTATGTCAGCTACCATGTTGCCTTGAAGTTCATATACTTTCAGAAGCCATTTATTCTTGAAAGCAGATACTTTAACTGTTCACAAGAAAACCTAATATTGTATTCATATAATGCAAGCTTTTGTCTACATTGTGTTTTGCTTTTGGGGTTAGAAACTCCTTTTATGTGACCATTTTGGTTGGGATCGACTGGATATATTTTTACTCAGAGCTCAAGACTAGGGATATAATTGTTTTCAGTTGTTTCTAAAGCAATTCAATCTGATTGTTATCACACAAAAATATCTGCTGTGAGTTCATAGCTTAAAATTAATTTTTGTGGTCTACATTCGTATATTTTTTCATACAACCATTAACAGGATGAGATCATTTTGTTTTCTTTTCTGGCCAGTGTTATTTACTCGGCAGTCAGGTTCCCAACGATAGAAAACGGCAGCTTACCCGGCAGCCGGGTATAAAACGCTAATTTGTGTTCTTGTTTAGCCGGCATTGCCTGGGGCGCAACGACATAAATCTTCACTCGATGGCCGGCAAGCCCAGCCGGGTCATTGCAAAATGAGGACACATTAATGTTTCCGGCAAATGGCACATTCGCATTGGACTCGTCTTAGGAAGTGCTCAGCACTTTGCAGACAGAGCTGATGGTAATCATTCTCATGGAACCTGATGCTGGTATATCCCACTAGCTGCAGCTTTTGATTAACGCACAAAACTTCATGATCATATATCATTAATCTAGGAAATAATTAGGCAGCCGTGGATACTAATGTGATATTATCATTTATATTAACATATTTGTAGTAAATGCTGACTGTTTAACATAAGTATTAAAACCAAATAAATAATGTGAATGTAGAAGTGAGTTTGGGCGTGAGACTCAATCCTCGCTTTAACCTTCCCAGATAGCAGAGTTACCTCACGCCAACAAATCTATATATGCAACAGTCGATAAAGTTGCTGGCACCTTTGCGATATAGCAGATCTGCCAATGCCCGTTTGCCTACTTGCTGGAAGTTAGGTAGGATTTTGCTGGAGAATGGATCACTGGATGCAATTTATATTGTCAGTTTTCGAAAGTTTTCATAATTTTTGTTGTTGGTTTGAGTTCTAAAAACTGATAATATTTGTTAACTTCAAGTTGCCTTTCTTTTAGTAATAAGACTTCAGAGCACTAATAAATATGGTTTTATTATTTATATTTACCTGTGAAACCTTTGTTAAAATATTGCTTACCATCACTCTGAACGAGTTAATTTAGCTCTCTGTAACTGCATCGGTTTGCAAGAGAAAGAATACAGAAATTTCAATATTTTTCCTAACAAATATTGTTAAGGATATATACAGACAATGCCTGATCAACAATCATGAACAATTTGTTTCCAAGCTAGTTTTGGCAGATAATATATATAGTCTGTCAGATTACATATGGGTGTCTATATAAACATATAATGTTAAATATAAAAGGTTTAATTTCTGATCAAAGGGCATGTCCATATATAAGTATGTGTTTACAATGCTGACATGAAAGCATAGGCAAAATGGAAATTTAAAAAAAATTCTCAAAGTAGAACTGTGATTTTGGAAGGAGGTGGAAAAAAGAAGAGATCCAGGGATTAATGATCACATTTTCATTAATATAATACTTATATTTGCAATTATACTGTGTCTCCTGCTATCTTAATATCTGTAATATTTTGTCTTATCATTAATATGTTATATGAAAACAGATATTTTGTTTATACATCATCCAGTCAGGATACTAGATCGAGAAACTATAACAACAGTAACATTTAAAAAGTCTAAATTTATATTTTTTTCTAATCTACTAGCTGTGATCATTGACTATATATATATATATATATATATATATATATATAATGCAGTCTTTTCAGGTATGTAAACATAATGACAAGGCTATATTTAGTTTATCACTTTTTAAATTTGATATATTGTTAAGCTTTTTGTGATATTATCCCGACTCTTCGTTATTAATGCATTAGAATTACAATTCGAATGATTCAATTTACAAGAATATAGTGTCCAGCATGAAATAACTTTAAATATCAGTACAAAATATTGGTTATGTTATTGATTCTGAAGTTAGTATAATAAAATTTATTTTGTTGGCAAATGATGGGCATACTTTTAGTAAATTCATGGCATGACGTTGGCAAATGCTTATATTTAAACTGTTGAGCTGACACATTGACGTTGGGCCAACGTTGGCACAACGATGTTATGCTATCGAGTTATATTAATATCTGATATTGGGATTATTAATTTGAAAATTCCATTACAGTCAAGCATAATTATAATTACAAAATTTCTATTGCGCCAATATCTTCAAGAATCGAGCTCAGTGTACTGGTATAACTGCGGTTGGGCAAACTCATCGTCCAGGTACAATGCGTGAATGGTAGTTCTAGACTACATATCTAAATTATAACATCAATATAAGTTTTTTAAATAGCTATTAGGATTACAAAATATTAAGAGCCATTTGCGGGAATCCTTATATATTTTAATTTGTTTATTGCCTTTCATGGATATATATAACGATATCATGTTTTACTTGGGACCATTGCTGGGGACATTTCGACATGCTTCGGTATTTAGACTAACTTTGAGAGAGTGGGCATTGGAGCTGTTGTTTTTTAATTGATTCATTTAATACTTCTCCCATTTGGGTTCTTTGATCCATGAGTTGTACAGGTAAATATAAAGTAGTATGTTAAGGGACGATTCTTATAAATTTATACAAAATTTAAAGATGTAAAAATCGAAATGTAAGAATGCTGCATGGGCGATAATATGTAAATATAAGAAATCTTGTTCTTCGGTTGTCCCGGTTAGATCTATCCATTTCACTGTTGATCTGTTAACTGTGAAGATAAGATTTTGTGAATAATTTGAAAAGTTGATTTAATATCACTCATTTAACTATTACAGCAAATAACAATTGATAAATCTTGCCGGAATGATTAATGATATTTGGGGGAACGGGAACACTCGCCATCTAAAATCTACCAGTTTTCATGGGCCATGGCCATTCACCACTCATGTTCGCGCCCATTCGCCACTCACGGTCGAGCCCATTTACCCCTTATTTAGTTGGTGAATAAAATAAATGGCATATAAAATGTGGAAGAAATAATCATATATGTAACATATATGGGCAAATCACGCTGTTTTATGTCTGACTTTTCAGGACATATTATCATCTATTACCATTGTAACTCAAATAAATTCTTTCTTTTGTTTTATCCACAACAATATCACTCATTATTTATAATAAAAGCACTATTAAACAATTGTGAGTGGCAAATACTGAAATAGGCTCATGCTTCAGTGGCGAATGGGCCAGGGAATTTGGAGATCGCTGGCAAATGGGTCTGCTGGCGAAAAGGCTTGGTTGGCGAAAGTTGCCAGAGCTGATATTTGGTAGGCTGTGGCTATTGGTCCAGACCCAAACGTACACCAAAATAGCTATAGCACTGGCACTTCAACTGCGCATACACAGCTTCCCGAATATCTGGTAGAATATCACCCACCGAACAATGATCTACTTCTATCTGATGCAGTGGCCGATGCCTTTCAGGGTATCCTCCATTGACTTAACACCATCTCGGCAGGCTGCGCATATATTCATGAGCTTGGATTGTAGTTTGACAATGTTACGGCGTACACGTTTTGCTGGGGGGTCACCCCTGTTGTCTCGCAGTAACAGTGTGGATGTGTGTTTCCTCACTCTGTGGAGGTTGAACAAAGTAAATATATTACTCTATTATTTAAGGCTTCCCAATTACATTAATCTCGTCAGTGACTAAGATTAAACATAAGAGGGGGTTTTCACCTGGATTCGTGGCAAATGCATGTCATGGAGTGAGGAAGTTGAAAATTCATATATTTTGCTAGACACCAATAGCACATGGTTAACATAATTTCTTTAAATATTGCAACTTTAGGCAATATTCTGGTAATATAGTCACTTTCCTAAATAAAAGTTATGATGCATTTTAAATAAGTTTCAATCTTGATTAAATTACTTTCAGAAGTATAATTTAGTTTCAGGATTTAATAATTAATTTTTTTTGGCTTGTTTCATTTTATTGCCAGAGACAACAAATACACACAATGGTTGGTCATATAGTTAATTTATCATGATATTTTATGGGAAGCAAATGTTCATTGTATTTTGCTATAGGATTATATTTTTAGTTTTTTTTCTGACCTAATGTATCCTCCCATACAACTATGGGATTAAGATGTCAAACTAATTTGACTTTGTGATTCCTGACTATGTTGACATTTATCAAAATGTATGTTAAAGCTGAATATACTGAGCTGTACTTCTTTGGGGTTAAAATGATAGACCAGGGCCTTGATAATTGATGATTGGGTTTTGTCATAATACTTGTTTTTGGTTTCAATCTTTTTCTTTAATTTTTTTTGCTGTCTCAGGAGATTTATTTTCTTCTTAAAAGCTCTTAGTGCCCGCTTAACTTTTTGTGTTTTGCCAGTCACTACAATGTATCTCTCTTTGAACATCAGAAGAGGTCAGATAAACCCATCCTAAATCTCACCAAATTTAACACTAAGTCTAACTTAAACACATGAAAAACTAACTCTCCAAATCAGGGTCACATTGTTTATTTTATCCTAAAAGAAGAGGAATTTCCTCTTTTTCAAATGGAAAATAATGTATTTTATAAACAGAATAGTGGTAGTTGGTGTCCACATAAGTCGTAATGGGTATAATATATGTACTCTAGTCAATGCAGCATCAACTATCATAAGTATATAATATTGAAGCTGTCTATGTTTAGGTTTGTGATACCTATGAGTCATTCAACTTATTCCCCAATGGAACAAGGTGAATTGGAAGCAAGTCCAGGTTACCATAACTCACCTGTTATGCAGCACCATGATGAAGATGCAGAAGAAGATGAAGGAATGAGTGACAGTCCAATCATTGTTGAAAATCAAGGAGAAAGGTAGAAATTATATTTATACCTTTTTACATGTTTTATTGTTGTCTAGGATGGAACAGAGATGATTTGATATGTTTTTGTTATAACAGAGATGATAATGAAGATGCCTTGGACATCAAGCCACCTCAAGCAAACCCACCGAAGAAAGACAAACACAAACATAAACATAAGGATGAGAGAAAACGTGACAGAGACAAGGATAGATCACGAGATCGTCATGGTGATAGGGACCGAGAACGAGGTAAAATTGCAGTGTAATTGTTGTATTGTATTAATGTTAGATTGTTAATTAATATTTAGTGTAGAGTTCATCTCTCGTGAAAAAATATCTTAACTTATCTGACTCATTGTAAATGCTGAAATTTATGTCTGAACCTTAGGAGGAATATTCCATCTCGCTGATGGTGTTTTATGTTAAATATTCTTTTAATGTGTGAGTGTATTTTCAGCTGATCAGAACATTATGACATGAGTGCATTATATATGACTATACACACATTTTTCATCTGTAGGTGAATTAAATATAAGAATGTTTTGAACTTTGAAAGACATGAATTATATACCCTTGTTGGAGCTAACTTGTTTTAGGATGGCCAATTTCATTTGCAAACATATTGTCAAGCATCATAACAAAAAGCATTGTGTGTCTAAATGGCTTGCTTATTTTGTGTTTGCTAATGACTAAGCACTATATCATAACATATAGTCATATTAATAATGTGTTAGTAGTTAAATATGCCTTTAGATACTTTATTTATATATTTCAGTTAAGCATAGACATGAGAAAGACAGGGCTGTGAAAATTGTGTATGATGAGAGACATGGTTTACGTGAGAAAGAACGTGAGAGAGATAAAGAATATGAACGTAAAAGGAGGAAGGACTATGAAGAAAAATTACTGGCAGAAATGAAACGAAGGGAAAAATCACAACGTGAAAGGTTAGAATTTGATAACCTTTACTCTATGATAATTTTGTTTGTTTGTTTGTCTGTCTGTGTTTAAATTTTGTGTTTAGCATAGTGTTGTCAAATCATTGTAGGGAAAGGCTAGAGCGTTTGGAACGTGAAAGGCGCAAGCTTGAACGAGAGCGAGAACAACGTGAAAGAGAACACAGAGAAAAGCTGCGTCTGGAACAGGAAAGGTTGGCTAAAGCTGAAAGAGAAAAAGATCGTCTGAACAAAGCAGAGAGTGAAAGATTAGAAAGGACTCATCAATATAAGGAAGATAATGAAGAGCGAAGAACACACACTAGTAGACATGGTATGTCCTTTGTACGGTTGTCATAGTGACCTATTTCTAAATACAAGTCTGTTACAGTTAATATGTTAATTATTAGTGTGGACATTTATTGAAAATGAACAACAGTAAATTGGGTACTATTGGTGTGCCATTGAGCTTGAACCTATTGAGTCCTGTACAAATTATGATCATTTTAGTAATGTATGATGGCTTCGTAGAATGTTTAAAAAAAACTGTATGCAATACTGATGTACAAATGATGCCACCCTAGTACCGGTGCTTGGTGAAAGTACACAAAACTTTCAAATCCTCCCTGATGTGATTCTTTGGAGAAGCTTTTAGTCTTATGTTATGGTGTTATTCTGAAAACCCGATTTAAAATATGAACAGGACAGATTAACAGATTGTGGTGTTCGTTCATCTATGTTAGACCAAGATTGAATTTACTGTCGGACCTGAATGTTTGTCTTCTGATGTAAAACCACCATGGATTGTTATCTATTTCTGTACAGATATGGAAAAAAGAAGAGAGAAATCGTATCACAAAGAGAAACGGAATGAAGATAGCCACAGCAGGAGTCCACTTCCTGCTAAAAGAGAAAAGCATTACGAAGAAAAAAAAAGTCGACATCAAGAAGTGTCCATCGAGGAAGGTAAATTAATTGATATGGATTCAGCATTAAACATTAAGTGTGTGTGTGTGCTGTTTGCTGGGCATTTTTAAATTTGCTGTCGTTGTATGAATGGTTTGAGATGTTTTGGTTCACATATCGATGTTCTCATTAGTTATTGTTCTCTTAGTTGCTTCAGTGTAGGTTAGAGTTGTCTGCATATTTGTTTTAAGATTTTTACCATCCATATTGATAACTCAAGACAATAATTGGTCACGCTTTGATTCTCTTTGTTGATCTTGAAGGGAAAATGTAATTTTTGTGGTTTGCAAGTTCTAAATGTTGACGGATTTGTTTAGATTTATTTTTATGCTTCAGATGAAGAAATAAGAGATGAACCAGTGGAAAATGAAGAAGAACCTGTTGAGGAATATGATGATAATCAGATAAATGCTGGCAAAGATCACGAATCCGAGGCTGAGGAGGGAGAACATACTGATCAAGAATCTAGCTCAGATAGCAGCAGTGACAGTGATTCAGATGAATCCGGATCAAATTCAGGTATTATAATATCCATGTAATGATGAGTGTTGATCTCATGTAGCACAGACTAAGTGATATTCAACACCTGTCTGTTCAGAAATTCTTCATTGACAGCTTTTGTGCCAATCCACAGTTGACAATAATCCAGACAATTGTAGATTAAGTTAAATTAAATATAAAAATAAATTTACTGTCATATATACTCGTGTATAGGCCGCACTTTTGATATCACAAAATCACCGTCAAAAGCGAGTGCGTCTTATACACAGGTCAGACTAAAGGGGAAGGTAATATTTGGCATAATTTAGGGGGAGATACAATAATATTGTTTTACAACATTAATAATGAATATATGAACAACAAACAAATTAATTAGGTGTGTTTTCACTGTTGTCTTTCGAAGATGTTGGCCTGTTGTCAAGTAATAATTTATGGGTAATGTAGTCAGGGTCAGACTGCCGCTGGTACCAAGGCTGTCTGGGAACGGCCAGCAAATGATTTATTATCTAGAGGTGTCAAATGATCTGGATCGCACAGGAATCCAGTAAAGTACAACAATCTGATCCTACAAAAGGTGTAGGTCCAAATCGGCTGTGATACGAAAATGACAGCACTATGACCATTATAGGCAGATTTTATTTTTGGTCTATTTAAGACGTGTCATTACTATCGAAATGTGTGAGCGTGTGTAATTGAACAGAACGGCAAATGAGGCCACACAGAATGACCATAGAAGCCACAGAATGACCATAGAAGCCAGAAAAATGATTACAGCAAACAATGTGTTAATTACTTCCAAAGCTGGCACATGGGAACTACTAATAAACTACTTCAAATAGCATTGCGGAAACGAACGCACAGCAGCAGACAACCTGAAGCGGCCATTGTTACCTATCTTCACACAGTGGGTGAAAATGGCCTGGGATTAAATTGACCCAGGCATAATTACCAAATCGTTCAGGAAGTGCTCTATCAGCAATGATTTAGGTGGCACGGAAAATGAGCATGACAAATCTGACTCGGACGAATAAGGTGACGACATGTATGATGACACATGAACAGATACAACAGATGTTCAATGAAGATAGTGATGATGATGAATTTTTGGGTTTTGAATAAATTTGCTGATCTTATACACTGGTTCGAATCTAGGGGGGTTTATTGGTCCAAAAACCTGGTGTGTCTTATACAGGCGTGCAGCCTATAATCGAGTATATACGGTACGCAAGAAAATAAATAAATATATTCTTCACTTGTGGCGACTCTAACACAAAACTTTAATTCGCAGGCGTATGCACTGCTAATGAACTAACCATTACCATTGTACATTACAATAATTAGTGGGCTTATGTGCTAGATAATACCCATTATGGTCTTTACATATTGAAGACTTAGTAATACGAATATATAAAACAAACAATTAAATTTGTACCTTACTATAGGCTGTAGCTATTAACAGATATTTGTCACTGATATCTCATCATATGCATTCAATCACATGCACATTTTATTATTATTAACTATTTCAGAGAGTGAAAGTGGAGCAAGTGAGAAGGTTCATTCTAGTCATGAATATAGTGAGGATGAAGCAGGGGATCAAATGAATGAAAGTGAGTCTTAAATTTAACTAAAGTTTTATGTTTACCAGTAGTTTTCTTGGCACAATTCTAGACAATAATATTTTAGCTTCGTTTACTGTGTTATGTCCAATAAATAATTGTCTTTTTGTGATTTTAGTTCAACTTAAATTTTATTTAACTGAACAGGTCGGAAGTATTACAAATCAAAATTTGATGATCCCGATGAAGAGTATCACAGCCATCAAAGTTCAGAGCATCATACAGATATTGCTGAGTCAGACGAGTACATTCAGGACACACCCCCTCAGTCACCTATTGAGTTGACTCCCGAGCTACCTCCATATTTCCCAGCCATACAAGGTTGTAGAAACGTTGAAGAATTCCACTGCTTAAACAGAATAGAAGAGGGTACTTACGGTGTTGTTTATCGTGCCAGAGATAAGAAAACAAGTGAGTAGTAATTGCACATACTCTTACAGCACTTCTGAAGCTAGTGAGATTTTTCAGAAAAGATTTTTATTATCTTCACGCATGAAAAAAAAATTAATTGAAAGGTGCTGGGACTATTTTTAAATGGCAACAAAGACACTCACTACATGGTAAACAGGTTGTGTTGTTCTTCGGGCATTTATTAACAGTCTATTGGTATACATGAACACAACCTGAAATCATATTTTTGAACTTTAGCTAGATGACATGTTGAATTGTATGCCTCTGTGAAATTCAGAGTGCTGTAGTTTCCATTGTCCGTAAATGCTCCGATACATTCATTTATGTTTGTATAAACTGATATCTGAAATGTGTTTTTTTCTATATTGTTACAGATGAGATTGTAGCCTTGAAAAGGTTGAAGATGGAGAAGGAGAAAGAAGGATTTCCAATAACATCATTACGTGAAATCAACACATTGCTCAAAGCACAACATCCCAATGTGGTTACTGTCAGAGTGAGTGTGCTGCCTAGAAATTTAATGATATTTTTCAAAATTGAATTAGGATAGAGTATTTTATAAAGGGACAAATACACTGTTTTAATCACACCAACTTAGAGTGAGCAAGTCACCGATGGCTTAGTGGCAAAAATGGTGGAGTAGAAACTGGGGAATACTTGTGGTTGTTGGGCTTTCACACACTGATTGGTTGGTTTAGCTATAAAATAAGTATATGACTGGATGGTGCTGGAATATACTTCAAAGGGAGTCGGATTATACAGGTCTGAACCATAGGGGGAAAGTACAACCAAGTGTAGCCCTTAGCTGTAACCAGGCTGCAAAATCTTTATAACAGGAATGTGGGTTTCCCATTATAAATCCATAAATAAACAATTTGTGGAGTAATACACAAAAACACTCAAAAATAATAATGTTTTTTTCTCACTGACATTTCAGCTGATTGGTCCCTTTAGTAATCTTGACCAGCAATCTATAGTTACTGTTGCTACAAATCTCAGATTTACTTGTACATTACATATACCTGGCATGTTACACACCAATTTAATAAATTTTTTAGGAGATAGTTGTTGGCAGCAACATGGATAAGATCTACATTGTAATGGACTATGTGGAGCATGACTTGAAAGGTCTTATGGAAACCATGAAAGATCCATTTATTATAGGTCAGTTAGCCGCCTGTACTATTATTATTATTATATATGATCTTATATAACATGTTATTGGTTTGAAGTGGGGTTTACCAATACTATGACGTGTTTTGTGTAACAGTTGTTAAAACATTTAGTTGCTCTTGTGGAACCAGGTCATATTTTATTTGTCAGCCGAGCTGCTGCCCCTGGTAGGCAGTCACATGTCTTTAGTCCATTAATGTTTGAGTATGGTTGTAGAGTCATTTATGTTTTTGTTGTATTTAGGTGAAGTTAAAACACTGATGATCCAATTACTTAGAGGAGTAGGCCATCTCCATGATAACTGGATTATCCACAGAGATCTGAAAACCTCAAATCTCTTACTGAGTCACAATGGAATACTAAAGGTATGCTTGATGTTATCACCTGACAGTTAAGACAATGGTCTATTATTTGTATGCTCTATCAAAGCTGTGTAATTATATTCAGTTTTGAACAGTTGTTTTCCATGTCTTAACTTGATTTATTTCTAGTCAATGAATTGATGACTGAAATTGGAAGAAAGAAGGGTTTATAACTTGTGTAATATATTCCATATAGGCTCTTCCCCATCACAAAAATTCAGACAAATGTTTAACTCTTTGTAAGAACACAAAACATAACCAGTGGCCACTAGATTACCTATTTTGTCAAAGCTTTTGAAGTAAGCTAGAGTAATGAAACTTTTAAAGTTTTATTCAAGCTTAATTGAATATTAGAACAAGCACATGTTCATGTAAACAGTTTTATCTGTTCATCTGGCAATTTATACCTAATAACAAGTATCAATTGCACGTGGCTTTGCCTATAAAATAAACCTGATTACTTGTTCCAGAACACCCCCCCCCCCAAAAAAAAAAAGACGGGAAAGCTGATTTATTTATACATACAATACTAATATTGCCACTGATGATATTTCAGCATATAAATAGTGTTTTTTTTTAAAAAAAGTATTAGCCATATAGCCACAATTCATCATTATAATTGGAAAAACATGATTTTATAGGAAAAGGGAACAAACATGCAATTGTTACAAGGTCTGGCAAAAATTCATTTCATGTAATAACTCCTTCCACCACTAATGCACACAGACTGATCATTTGAAGAGATTCATTGTGTTCCATGACCCACTTGTAATGTGATCCATGACCTGTAGGCCCTAGTCCCCATGTAATATTGGAGCCAGACTCGAATAACTATACTAAACAAAATATATACTTCATGACTTGAATGCAACAACATCTATCACTGGGGTTGAAATTCTAGGTCAGTTATATATGATGGGTGTAATAAAACTGCTTTCTACGTATGTATACTTTCAGATTGGAGACTTTGGCTTAGCCAGAGAATATGGATCACCTTTAAAGCCTTATACATCTATAGTGGTGACATTGTGGTACAGAGCTCCTGAACTCTTACTAGGTATCAAGGTAGGCCAGGCCAACATATCTGATCTATAGTGATGTAGAAGCTTGTCTTCTGTTAATACCAAATATTTAAGAACATCCATTAATTTTATTAAAAAAACACCTTGACCATATTGTTAAATATTGCTCTAGGAATACAGCACCCATATTGATATGTGGTCTGTTGGCTGCATCTTTGCCGAGTTTCTTAACAAGAAGCCTCTCTTCCCTGGAAAGTCAGAAATTGACGAACTGACAAGAATATTTAAGGTTTGTATTTCCAGCTTTTATACTTCACCTACTCTGTGGCTGTTTTTGTTTCCACTTATCATCATTTGCTACTGAGCAATAATATGTTTTCTAAAAAAATGTCATTATTTGTGTTGTGTTATATCACATGTGCTGCTATGTCGTTTCCTTATTATGATCTAGGAAGGTAAACCATGCTGTCTTTATGTCTGTCACATATATAAAACAAATGTATGAATGTGTTTATCAAATTGAATCAATATTTTGGGTATTTTTTCAAGGACTTGGGTACACCAAATGAAAAGATCTGGAAAGGTGTTAGTGAACTTCCTGGCATGAAGAAATGTACTTTTGCTGAGTATCCTTATAACCAGCTACGGAAACGATTCAACCCTTTGCTGTCAGATACAGGCTTTGACCTCATGAACAGGTCTGAATCAAGTTTTCTTAAAACATCTACTTACAGATTATGGTTCAGATTTATGTTCATTTAATTAATTTAATATAACATATTTAATTACTTGTTACATATGTTGTGTTATATGATATGAACCTTTAATCTGGATTAGTGTCCAGACTGTGTAGCGAATAAAATACATTTATGCATATCCGTTTGTGTACCTATTCACAGCATTTAGGTTTGGGTTCATTTATTTCAGGTTTCTCTGCTATGACCCTCATCGACGTATTACAGCTGAAGAGGCTCTAAAGCATAAATATTTTAGTGAGTCACCACTTCCTGTTGATCCATCAATGTTTCCTACATGGCCAGCAAGGAGTGAGCAGCCAAGACGTGCTCATGGTAATACTCCTAAACCACCATCCGGAGGCAAGGCTTATGCCAAACTGCTTGTAAGTACACACACACGCACACACATTTTTATGCATATGCAAGATGAAAATAAACTTGTAACAAGCATCTTATTATGAATCATAGCTGTTGAATGACTTGTTTATTTCAGGGAGATGATGACGATGCATTTAGTGGCTTTCATCTCAGTAGTACAACAAAAGGAGCATCAGCAGGAGGAACTGGCTTTGCTCTCAAATTCTAAATAATACTTAACAACTTATAATAATTGGTATAAATATTCACTGATCATGTATATCTGACGGGGTGTGTGTGTGTGTGTGTGTGTGTGTGTGTGTGTTGGACTAAATCAAGGTTTATGATACATAATAAAAATGATTGGTTGTTAGTCTTACATATTTTGATTTGTCTATTGTTAGAAATACAGTCATGGACACATGGCTCTCTAGTAAACAGTTATCCATGACACATGGCTCTCTAGTAAACAGATATGCATGACTGGGTTTTGTATAAAGATATTGTATAAAGGACTGTATATGATAACTCGGATTTGATGTCAGATTTACATTTGTCTCTGATATTAATACAAAATTTGATACAATATCATGTGTTCATGTTAGTTACTTTGTTATTGGCTTATATCATTTAGTGAGTGTGTGATTACTTGTTTAGTCTCTGCATTAGTCACCTAGAATTATAAGGCCATGAAACAACTCTAGTGAACTTGTATAAAATATTTCACAGATACAGGTAACTGAGTTTTGAACCCCAATATGAAATTCTGCAACATAGTACTACACGCAAACACACACAGTAAGAAAAGTATATTTATTTTGAGAGCATTATATACATTACAGATCATTATTATTTTTAACCATATAGAATGGTATATCATGGAAATTATTAAGTCATATTTAATAACATTGATAATCACATATAATAATAATAATGTATATTTAATAAAGCGCCCTTACTAGCAGGCGCTGTACAAATAATATGTACTATAATAATACCCCAAATAATATGTCTGTAAAAACCCTGTAATGATTTAAAAGATAATAATTATTTATCTGTGAAAACGACCTTAAATAGGTGTGTTTTTAGAAGAAACTTAAAATTTCCAAGAGACGACGCATTTCTAATATTTGCCGGCAACCTATTCCACAAAGTGAGGGCTGCGACAATAAACGCACAATCACCATACGACTGGAGCCGGAGACACTGGCACCTGCAATGGTATCTGACTGGATGACCTGAGCTTTCTAATGGAAACCAGTTCACACAGGTATTCTGGCGCCATATCATTAATAAATTTATAAGTTATTAACATAATCTTGAAATGGATACGCTGTATAGAAAGAGAGATAGAGAACCATAATTAGGATTACTTGTTCCATGATATTTCATACAAAAGGAGCAGAAATTAAATTTGGTGAGAATTAATATTCTTAGAATTAGTAGATCGACTAGAATCTCTAGATATACTTGAAATATTCTAATTTAAATAAAATGGTTTGTATGAGTATTACTGTAATAATTACATAAACTTTCCAACTGTTATTTGAACAAACAGCGTGTTTCACAAATTAAGAACTGCTAACTGGAACGCTTTTTAACATAACTTTCTTGAAGTCATTAGTTTATTAAAATTACTTGAATACCGTTCCATCAGGCTAATTCTGGTACGAACTGATTTCTGTACGAAATGACCAGTTACTCATATATCGCTTTTGTGTTTTCTAAGCGTCGTTTAGTCGTAATTTATTTTTCGCATATAATATAAAACATCTAACAGGTAAATTATAATATACTTATCCACATATATAAATATATAACATATTATATAAATATATAGACTAGTCTATATATCATTATATGTCTACATAACAAATGATGTTGACATTGATCTGTTGATAGTCGGGATTCCCCTGTCGTGTAGCCGTAGGTCTAGATACTAATCCCTAACCTAGCCCTAGGTGGAGTCTAGGTCCTAGTCTATCTACATAATAAGTGAATAACACACCACTGTACTCTGTATATATAATCATCTAGTCTATTAGATATACACTCAGTTAGTCTATTGTTGTTGATTGATTTCTTGTGTTTCATTATCTATTATCATATCATAATCATCATCATGTCTGTGAGTAATGATCATAAAACATGGATACACTCATACAGGTCAGGCTAGCACATGCCGACATGGAAGTGTGAGCACTACCACATAGATGTCTATTTCTAGTCTCAATCATGGCCCCTTTTAGGATTTTAGTGAATGTGTCACATTGTGTGCATATCTCCTCCCTGACCACTCACAGGCTCGGGGGAGGAGTCCGGAAAATATGGAGCCGAAATATCCTGAGGGTGGCATCTGCCAGAATGTAGACTCTATTACGTCCTTGGGGGATGTTTAACCATGTTCAACCTCGCTGCCAAATAGAGCGGATGATCCTTGACTTTGAGAATGCTGTGTGGAGGGCAGCCTGCTTGGTGTTCCCAAACATGGAGTTGATGGGGTGCGCCTTCCATTTCATGCAGGCAAAAAGTTATCAGGATTCAAACAGGGCTAAAAATTAAGCATGATTTCTAAAGTGGCATAATTAGAGGTATGGCACTTTAAAGTGTTTGTTAGTAAATGATTATATATATATATATATATATATATATATATATATATATATTCCACAGAACAGATGAAACATAACAGTGGTGTGCATAATATACCCATTCATGCACCTAATCCCCTGATTGAAAAACGCACAGGTGGGCCGATATCGGCGACATCCAAAAACTTATTTACAATAAACACTAATTCAAAATGGGCCGAAATCAACATATATTCATGAGATTCACTTTGATCTAGGCCCAGTTGATCTCGGCCCATTGACCTTATGGTATGAGCAACTATTTTAATGTTAACCCGCTTGGAATATGTGGGCCGAGATCGACGTGTGCTGCCACCTTGAATTCACTGAACAAGGCCCTTGTTCGTTCAACTTCAGCAAAAGCTGATTTTCAAAGTTGATCATCAAGCTGTGTTAGAGCTGTTGAATTGTCATGCTTTTTAACAAAGAAGTTGTCATCTTCATCTGAATGGTCTGATGCCTGGTCATCTGGTGTTGCCTCCCGCATTGCAGTCAGGTGCTGCTTGATGAAATTGATCGCACTGAATCCGGAACACGAATACGCTGGTGATTGGACAGTATTAATAACCCTTGTCCTGCCAAATGGATGGGCGCCTCTGTGATCTAGTTGGTAGCACATTGAACCAAAGATCACTACCACCTGAGGTAGCACATTGAACCAAAGATCACTACCACCTGAGTTCGAATCTGGGCGTGGGAATACCTGAAGGGTGTTTCATTTTTGACTTCGCTTCATTACTGTTGCAGGTCGCTAGGCCCGTTTAGCCTAACATGTGCACAAAAGTTTCCTTAAAACACCAACCAATCATCAATCACCTGCCAAATGGATTCAGTTGGTGATTAAAATGAAATATCCCCGGATGGAGCAACATCAGGCAACTTAAAGGGATAGTCTATCTTCATTTCAAATTTTCAGGATTAATACAGCTATACTCACAAATATCATAAATAATGTCAAAATGTGTAAACGATCACCCACATATGAAATAATCCAGTTCAAAGTGCTGATTAATTGACTTTTAATGGCCTGTGGGTGCCATCATTTTGAAGGTAGACAGAGACAGAAAGCTCCTGAATGCTGACGTCACTTGAGCATATCCGGTTGAACTGAAGTCTGTAGAACCCGTACAAAAGCATGTAAACAGATGTGAGCAACTAATAATTCAGTGTGAGCAAAGAATTATTCCAGAACTAAATGGCATTATCTTGTTAAAATTACGTCATGACTCATATACAACCATGTCACTGTCAGTTTGAGCCAGAAGGAACCTTACAACAGGAAGATGATTCCAAATGGCTCAGAAATTATAATCCATGTCAATCTAGAGAGGGCTCATGTGACATCAGAGCATTTCAGTTTTCTCCTTCCCTCCTTTGAATCTGCCTTCTGGTGCAGTCGTAATGGCGGTCCTTTTGATTATTTCCCTATATGATACCAGGTATATTTCGGAATTATTATCTTGGAATTTTGGGTTACTGTTCTAAGCATTACATATTTTAAAAATACTTTCTGAGGGTGGACTGTCCCTTTAACTTAAAACTAAAAAAGTAACGAAAATATCACAAAGTAACTGAAAGTAACGATGTAAAAAGTAGCGTTACCACAATTAAAACTACATCATTACAAGTAAAAGTAGTTAGTTGAAATCTTACCTTGTTACTTCTAGTTATTTGAAAATAAAATACTCAAGTAGAGTGACGAGGTACTTTTACTTCATGTAGAAATATTAGTGAGTAACAGAAATAAGTGTCTAGTACTAATAATATTCTTGACCTTTTGCATACCATAAAAAGAGCTACTAATTTAATTTTTTATCAATTTGATATGTTCTTGCCAATTGAGTTACTTGTATATATGCATACCCCAAATGTTCACAGTTTGCTTTTGAGATATTAATTCATTCAACCAGTCTAATAATAGTTGTGTGTAATTTATCACATGTACACCTTCAAAACTGTCAGTTACGTGCAATATAATATACAGATTTTAGCTTCATAACAGCAACATAAGAAATGCACACAAACAGATCAGTCCGACTTTAAAACAAAATATCTAAGTAATCTTGATGTATAATACTATTTGCAGACAAAACTACAATTTAAATGCCACTGAATAAGATAAAGAATAAACAGAATCCCAAATTTACTTCTAATTAACTGGTTTATAGCTCATTTACTATAAAGGTACTATTAGTTAACATTATGTAAGAGACAATAACTCAGATTTGTGTGTGTCATAAACTATGATTGATTCTGTTTACGTTTACTCAGATTGGCAAAGATTCTTTCTAACTGCTTACTTAAGAACTAGATTTGGGCGCCTCCATGGTCTAGCAGTGGCACGTTGGATCACATATAACTACCACTGTGTTCGAATCTTGGTGTTGGCATATCTGAGGGTTGTTTCATCTGTGACTTCGCTTCATTACCTTCGGAGGTCGCTCGGCCCATAAAACGTCAATCATCGTCATCATCTAGGAACTAGATTCTCTCAGAAAAGCATGACCTCGTGGAGTTGTTGAGAATGTTTGATGCATAGGTTGATAAATCAGAGGCCTCAAGAATTCAATAGATTTTAAATAAATATACGTTATATGCAAAGTTTTTTTGCAGAATGTTGACACTACACACTATTAATATCTGATAATATTTCTTATTTTTAGATCATGTGACTGGCTTATGGACATGTGATGGCTGACATAAACCATGGTCGGAGATAAGATCAAGATGGCTGGCAGATGGAAGAGTTGTTTTTCTGTATCTCACGTGATCATCATTGTTGGCGTGTTTGTTGTCTTGCGTATAACATGGCTATCCATTCACAACATGCTCCATGCTTCCCCCAGTATCAGTGACCAACCTTTGGGACATAACTTTGATGGGTTTTTGTCACCAAAAGAGTGTGTACCAAATGGTAACAGTACTTGTATTCCTGTTCAGCCGAATGATGTGTATTTAGGACATGGCTTGTATGCTCATGGGAGCCAGCTCTTTCTTGATGGGCAGCCATTTAGGATCCTGAGTGGGTCATTTCACTATTTTCGTACACAGCCAACCCAGTGGGCAGACCGATTGATGAAGATGAAAGCTGCTGGTCTGAACACAGTCATGAGCTACATACCGTGGAATCTGCACGAGCCAATCAAAGGCCATTATGTGTTTAGTGGTGACTGGGATTTAGCCAGTTTCATAAAACAGGCTCAGAAGATTGGCCTGAAAGTGATACTTAGGCCAGGTCCTTATATATCTGGTGAATGGGATTTCGGTGGTCTACCATCCTGGCTGCTAAGTGATCACCAGATGAGAGTACGTCAGTCATATCAACCCTATCTGAGACACATCGAAGAATATTTTGCCAAACTGCTCTATGTCTTGGCCCCATTGTCTTATAAGAAGGGTGGACCAATTATAGCATTCCAGATTGAAAATGAATATGGTAGTTATGGAGAAGACAAGG
Organism: Paralvinella palmiformis; assembly: GCA_025642065.1. Classification (NCBI taxonomy): domain Eukaryota; kingdom Metazoa; phylum Annelida; class Polychaeta; order Terebellida; family Alvinellidae; genus Paralvinella; species Paralvinella palmiformis. Next base: position 105,601 of record JAODUP010000367.1, read on the forward strand.
CATATCTAAATTTTTTGCTGAGTCAGTTTAAAAAGTGGCACATTGAAGAGCTATTTTTCACTTCATTACGTGCCAAACTAGTGAACTTAAATAATGGATCTTTGGATGGTGTGTTGATGGCTGTTAACATCATGGACAGACAAATTGATAGCATCGGTGATCTAAAGAGATTCCAAAGAGATAAACCTCTGTTAGTGACAGGATTCGGTCCTCATTGCTGTGGTCACTGGGGAGAACGGTGCCACGTCACAGAAAATCACATCTTCGAGCAATACGTGACGGAGGTGCTTAAGCTTGGTGCCTCCATGAATTTCTATGTTTTTGTTGGTGGCACAAATTTTGGATTCTGGAATGGAGCTGGTGTCAGTGATAAAGGAAAAGGTTATATGCCAAGCATCACTAGTCATGACTGTGACGCACCAGTGTCGGAACATGGCTCACTGACGTCAAAGTTCTTTATTGTGCGTCGATTGATGTCACAGCTTATCACTGACATGGATGAGCTGCCAGATATTGCGATGATATCAAATAGTACCTACGGTGCATATGGCGAGATCAACATAGAAAGATGGATGTCATACAAGTCACTCACCGACATAGCACAGGATTTGAATCTGGCCCGCTACGATAAGGAGATTGTATTAAAACAGCCAGTGAGTATGGAAGAGTTACATTTGACTAATGGCTGTGGGCAAAATACAGGATGGCTTTTGTACCGAACTGAGATCAATCAGACTGATAGGCCGCTGACACTGACCATAGATGGAACAATACAAGATCGAGCTCAGTTCATTGTAGACTACAAGCAAGTTGCTGTTTGGTATCAAACCACAAATGGATCAGAAATTAAACTGTCACAGTCTGGTCGGATGAGTGTGCTCCTAGACATCCTGGTAGAGAACATGGGTAGAGTCAGTGATAATCCTCTCAATAATCAACGTAAAGGCATTCTTGGCAAAGTTGACATGAACAATTTGCAACCAATGAAATGGCTTCATATCCCACTTGACTTCGATGAGGAATTTATTTCAACGATTAGCCAACATGGAACATGGCAGAGCTTCTCTGGAGTGTTTGCAAAAGTCAAACACCAAAGAATCAAGGCTCCAGCATTCTTCATGACTAATCTGAATCTGGACTCTCCTCCAAAAGACACCTTTATTGACATGAAGAGTTGGAATAAAGGCATCATCATAGTGAACAATTTTGTTATTGGTCGGTATTGGCACATCGGACCACAGAGGACGCTGTATGTACCCGGATCAATCCTTTTACAAGGTAGAAACACGGTTATTGTATTTGAGCTACACAGACCTGGAAATACTTTAACGTTTGTTGACAGACCTAATTTGGACAGCAGATGGTAAAAGGTCAAAGGTGTGACTTATTGGAAACACATATTTGTCCTTAGAACCAGGAAGACTATTGGTCAAAATCTTCAGATTTGCTGTATTTAGCCACCATTAGCTGAATTCTCAAAACGTAGGTACCTGTATTTGTTACTTAGTGAAGGGTAGCCATTAAAAGGCTACTGATAACCATTTTGTAGTTCAGAAAAGTCAAAATCTTGCAATTCATTCAAAAGAAACTTCATGGCCATAATTAAAGGTGGCTTAAAACTGACCAAATATAGAATGGAAAAGATTAATACATGCTAAGTATTGGTGCTACGTATAACTGTGTTGTTGTTCAGGGAACTTTCACATGACTTGTCCATATTGGCTTTGGAAGCTGTTTTGTTAATGGTGCTCAGCTGTGTGTTCATTTGTTAAATTTAATGTATTCAGTAGATATACACTGATCTTTTTCTTTACAAAAATGACATGATCTCTATTGACTTTCAAAGACGGTGTACTATTGTGTGATTTAGAAAAGCATCAGAATTATTTTGATGTGCAGGAAATGTTGTGTGTGAACTAGATTATACAAGAATTTCTCAAACTTGTTACTATATTTTTAATCATGTTTTTATTGATCTACAAGAAAACAATTATGTTAAAAATGAGTATACTCAAAAATTAAATTTCCTGTATTTTCCATTTTATTTAAGAAATTTCCTTGTGTATTATGTGCAAGAATTGCTTGTTGAATGAACTTTTTTTAGTAACATGGCTCCCACCCCTATTATATGCTATAAATTTGGAGTGAAGGTATAAAAATTCCCTGTGTTTTCACTGTATTTTTCCCAAATTTTTAATTTCCTGTGTTTCCCTGTATTTTTCCAAACCTTAAAATTCCCTGTGTTTTTCCAAGTTTTAAAATTCCCTGTGCTCTCTGGGTAACGTTTTATATATATATTTGCAGTTAATAAGGTTAAATCAAACTTTTTAATTGATCTGTTTTTTTAATTAAATAATTATGCAACATATTGACGTTTTTCCCATTAGTTATAGTTTCTCTTTATTTCTGCTAGTGGTTTGTCATGCAATGTTATCTGTTATTTAAATTCAGAGTATATTGATAATATATTACTTTATTCAGTGTATTTACCCATGGTGAGTATCCAGAAAACAATTTCTGTTATTATTTATTAAACACGTACATACCTTTTCACTTATTTTGCAGGCAACATTTATTATAAATTACACTGTTTATCACGGAGATGAGCATATGAACAAACATTTTTGGAATCCTTTCAATATAAATCTACATCGACAAATTATTGCTTGATTATCACTATATAATAACATAGATATGACATCAGCATAAATAGCTCTTAAAATGATCCCATGACCTGGATGTCTTTAACATGGTAGAGTATGAAGTACACCATAGGAACACCATAAAAGTTTAGATGTGTGTAAATATGTTGAATACAGTACATCTTTTTAGATATTGTTTTGATGATTGATTTTTTAAATCTGTATTCTATGCACACATATTGTATAGAGCTTCTTTTATTTATTTATCATATTATAGTGTTTATAGTTATTTATCATATTATAGTGTTTCTTGAACAAAAAGGAAGAATTATGTGGTAGCTAGTCTTTGTTGCTCAATAGGTTAATAAACTTGCCAATTTAAAATATTAAGTAATTTCAGGGCTGATTTTACAAATGGTGGAATGTATTTTTTTCTGTTTGTTGTTTATAAATGTAAAACACACAATAATGAAATCCCAATGATAAATCTAGTTCTTATTTCTCATGGTGAACTCAATATTATTCAGTGGAAAAGGTTGAAATGAGTCAAATGTACACAAAAACTTCACACACACACACACACAGAGAGAGAGAGAGAGAGAGAGAGAGAGAAATAAAACTTCTATCATTTCATCAGCTAAGTGCATTCAATTTCACTTTTATTAGACGTATACAGAAATGCTTGGTTGATACAATGTTAATGGCTACATTTTCACATTTTTTATTTATTGTATTCGAGCTTAAAAAGTTATTCACCATAAAGTGCTGCCATCTGGCGAATGTATTATTTTTGGAGGCGTTGCAAAATTAATTACGATTCATGATTTTACTATATTCTTCCTCACGATTGGTTGACCGTGTAATTATTTCATAGCGATTACACTAGATAATTATTACAGAATAGATAAAAAGCCATATTATAACGAAGAATATTTAGAATATAACAATATAATGTACCGTAAAATTGATATGGTGCTTCGTGAACTCTGGTATTCCCCTCCTTGTAATTATAATTAAGATTCTGTCATCTAATGGTTATACACCTTATATTAAGAATCAAGGAATACAAATTCGATCCAGAAAAAAACCGCTGAACCCTTTTCAGAGATTAATTTCTCGGCTTATAAAATCGTGAATGACTAACATCGTTTAATGGTGCTCGGGTCTCATAGAGAGATCATATAAAAAGTGAGACGTTAAAGAGTCTCTGATTTGATCAAACACATTGATTTCATCTTTCAGTAATGCGCCCCCATCCCGTGGCTGCAGCATTTGGGTTCAAATTCCAGCCTGGATATGTCTGAAAAGTGTTTCAGTTTTCACCTCGCCTCATTACCTTTAGATGTCGCTCGATCCAATTAGCGACCATAAAACAGCATCAGTTTATATTTATGCATAATATGCATAAATATGTACTGATGCTTTAACATTATATTATAATGTTAAAGATGGCTGGTACAGCTACATGAAATCTAAAACCGAGTCATTGTTCCTATTTAAAAATTTTCGTGTAAAGCAGTTTTGAACATAATAATAATAATATTAATAATTACGACAAAATCGATTGTTTTGATATGAATGATATGTTTTCCTTGAATTGCTTCTCAACAATCTATTATTATTTTGCAACGGCATTATCAGATTATTCCTCACGACTCATTATTAATATGTTTTTATGTTCATCATAATAACAATTTACATCGATCTCCAGCAGTTTAATTCAACCGTTAGCTAGAACTGTCATAAACACATGTAATATGATGAGTCATCATATACTTATCATCACAAGCGGGTTATCTAATTCAACAGCTTCTACGACCATCAATCAAATTGTGGGTGTGTTTGCCCTAAATATCAGCAGAAACTAATTATTCTCAAGTGTGAATTACCGCGGCCAGGGAACATGGAGATTGACCACTCTCGATCAGTGTTGTAAGCTGATTGCCCGTTATTGAGAGCTTCGATTGACATTTGGGACTACACTTGCTGGCCGTAATACGCATTAGAGCTATTTGCAACATAATTAGCATTACATTACGTGGGTGGATGTTATGGACCGTAGACTCTGGCCGTATTCTAGACACTGGCCACCTTTCAGACGTGCCCCCGACTGTACTATATCTGTATTAATGAACCCTTACAAACATAAGTCATTCAAATGCCTGCCACTTACTTATAACTATCGAAGAAATGGGTATTAATAATAAACTTAAAGTTTGCACGAGATGATGAACTTTGGTAACCCTGTTTCATCAAATGAAGGCTAGATTATTAAATACAAAATCTCCATATCAGTTGAGTAATGACATAAAAAGTTGTAAGATTTGAGATTTCCGATGAACAAAGGATCAAACAGATAATCAACTTAACTGGTATTGATAGATTTATGATGTTATTAAATTACATTATTATATTGGCAGTCAGGTTTGACGAATTTGTGTGACGTGTTCATTTTTTGGCTGTTTCAATTGACCACGCATACGCTGCACCATTCTGGATTCGCTGCCTTAACTAAACATTCTGTATAAAGCGGAGTTATAATGTCTTATGTGATGTGTGACAAAGCCCTCGATTACCGTGACAACTGTGTTAAGAATTGTTTTAATCTATTTATAAGAATGCAGTAGGTAACCTGGATATAGACGTGACTTGATCAATTATATTATTTCAATCGTCTGCAACCATTTAATACCCAAGAATAACTACGGATGGAGAAAACAGTTTTTTTAAACACGCACACGTTCTTCAGGTAGAATATGATTTTATTACAGTTTAATTTAAGTATGTGTATTTGTTTACTTTTATTACATTATAGATTTAATGATTGTTTTTATGTATTGTTTTTAAATAATATACAGTTATTGTCCTCGAAACCGTACTCTAACGATCCGTTTGCATCGCAGTCCGCATATTTGAACCGTACACTTGTTAAAATACTGCGATAATCCGCTTATTAAAGTTTCCGTTTCCGCGAGATCATTTTGGAAACGAAAAGAAACTATTACAATATGCAAATAACACTAAAAATTGAATGTTAATGTTAACTGGTGTACCTTGTGTTATATGTTATGATAGCTAAAAACATCACGAAACACTCATCTTCACCATGAAACAACTAATATAGTCTATTTGATCGATCCGGTTATACCATGTTATTATTATCCTTGTCCCTATTTGATTGGTTAATGTGTGAAAATGTATCTTTTGTATGATTTCAAAATATATTTTAAAACTTACGATCTTTGGCCTGATAAAGAAATTTTGTTAGAATTATTATTAGCGTAAATAGGTTAATAGTATTATAGGTAACAAATTTTCATTGAGTTATCCGAGTAGTAAATGAATATAGAATATTAGGTGAAGAAATTCAAAATAAGAACCATCAAAGTGAAATATAAACATTGATAAGAATTTGTTTAAATGTCACTTAGAACTATACTGATGAAGGTTTCGTGGCTTTCTAATGATGTAAAATACATACATACATTTCTCTCTCTCTCTCTCTCTCTCTGTGTGTGTGTGTGTGTGTTATATTAAAGCTGGTTGGTTATTTTCTCACAGTCAGCCACTAACCACAAGAAACTTTTCCGACCACAAATTAGCGACCAAGTGTCTGCTTAATTTCAAATCAATCTCATCTTATCATAAGTAACAACAGTCAGACTTTTCCCTCGAAAGCCTGCTGACCGAGATTACTTAAAATAGAAAAGTCTGGGATTAAAAAAGAAAGAAAAAATATCTTGAGGAAAAACCACAACCCAGAACATTAACCGCCATAATTATATCCTATGTCTTAAACCGGAATAAACACAGTTTTTTTGTGTCACTAAATTGTTAGAAGGACATATTCTTTCGTTAACAAAGGTAAGTATCATTCCATATGGTGGCCTATCAAAAGTGTCTTAATTGAACTGTATAAATTGGAAATTGCCTTAACAAATGGTAAATCTCAAATTCAATTTTCTTGGTCACTTAAGCGTTTATGGAAAGACAATAGACTATTTATTTATCTATTTGTGGGCTAATGACAGACGTTTCACTGCTTAAACGCTGGAAGCGTCGAGTAAAGCCTTGCCAATTTGTACTGTCTGTCTGGATTTCTTCACGTAAATGTTCAAAGACTTGTCAGAAGGCCAAATGGGGGAGCAGTGGTATAGCCAACACAACCACCCACCCCGTCCAGATCGCGTTGACAGCGCGTATCCAGACATGACGTCATGCGTGGCATAACCGGAAGTCTGCTGATCGTTTACGTTTGACATTGAAATGGCGCCAATGTTTACTTTGATGGTGACTCGGCGAAATTAACAACTTTAATTGCTTTAAGTACGTTACTTCCTTGACTTAAAGGATAACGTTACTTCAACGGCTCCGAGTGAAATGAGATCTTTTCGTCTCTTATACAAATAAATTTCCTTTAAGTTGTTATTATTGTTATCCACATTTCATATCACATTAAATAATGCCGTAATTGTTTTCAGACAGACAATAATTCATTTGGAGCTGTCATCAACTGGCGGGTGTTGTTTTATGCTAAACCAGGCCGACATTTATTCCCGATATGCTAGATTCTAGGTTGTGTATGAAGATAATCCAGATGCACAAAACAACCTTGGTACCTGGTACCTAGTACAGAAGGGGCGTCTAACTCCTGTACCAATTAACATCTGCTCAGGTTAAGTGCTTTGTTTTCTTTGATTTAAGCCATCTTGGTTCATAGGACATCTTGGCTGAGATTTTGTGAGAAAGTGCTCAATGGAGTGATTACATCAATTAACAGAACCAGACTAATCACCCAATGAACGTACGCGCGCGTGCGTGTGTGTGTGTGTGATAGAGAGTGAGAAACATTTATTTTTTATTTACAAAGAAAACATGATCGATTACTTATGAGAACAAGCACAACAGAGGTTACTTAGATCATAACGGTCACACATCATGATATAAAGAAGACAGATGGAACACATTCAAGTGTTTTAATTAATAAGTATATATATATATATATATAGTTTTCCAATTTTGGGATGATAGGTGATTATTTTTGTTTAGAAATTTAGTCATTAATTAATACATGTATAAATGCTAATATTAATAATTACGGAAATACTGTCGCCAGACAGGTATCTGAAAGGGATGTTACACAATACTCATAAATTGTTGTTACAAATAAATTTTCATTGCCTAGTTATTTAATTCCATGAACATTTCATCAGAATGTTCTCTCTGTGTGTGTGTGTGTGTGAGCACGTTATGAATTACAGTACACAGTTGGTTCGTGTATAGATATAATCGAATTACTTCGGATTAATTTTGATACAAAACAAACCTGTACGATATCTTATCAGAGTTACACCACCAAAATATAATCCGGGATGCAACCATTACTTGTCCTTTTCACTTATAAAAAGATTTTTTTAAATAACGTATTTCAGAAAACTATTACTGACCTTGGACCTGGGAATTCTCTCAAATTTTCGCCACCACTGTTGTTATTTTTTTCTTCTAATTAGCATGTACTACAGACATGTGCCATTGAAGCAGGTGTTTTACAGGTGTGTGTGTGTATTACTCTACCACCGCACCGGTTTCTCCTTAAACTCAGTTACCAATTAATGAAAACTGACTATCACAGTGGGAAATCGTGATGGTTGTCACTATCGGCCGATTTCGGTTAAAGCGATGATGTTTAGTTCACGTTAGCATATAATTACAAATTAACTGTTATCGCTTTGTGGAGTTCACTTTTTTGCCTTCTGATTTCAGAAAATCAAAAACCAACAAAATAATGTTAACCAATCATGAGTGTTTTCGTGCACAACCTAATTTTATTAAAAAAAATAATAATTCACACGTTGTTTTCTAATAACTATTATAATCACTTGAACTATTTACGTCTGGTATAGATATATGAAACACACCGGAGATATGGCTCCGGAGAACTAGTTATTGTAAACGTTCAATTATCATTTGTATGCAAACATGTGTGAAATTGATGCATTCTACTCTATGCACGTACACATCTGGATATTTTTCGCCTATAACTACTACATCTGGTTTGTGTTTTTCTACAATAACCTCGGTAACTTATAAATCCAGCAACCTTGCGTATAGAGAAGGTGTTCTTCTTTAGCGTATTTGCCAAAAAACGAGCGGAATTATCCTGGGAGTTCGACTATGAAATCATTTCAAGATTGCAGAAAAATGTACTACTTACATTTGCTGGCAGATTATGTTTAATTTCAGTGATTTCTAAACAAATAATATACAAATAATTAGACTTCAGACTAGATCCATTGGGAAACAGCAGCACCAGCATCACCACCACCATAATCAGCAATAATTGTGTGGATAGCACGAAATGATAACTTTATTTTATTATAGTAAATAAAGACATATTCAAAAGATTTAAATGCACTCATATAAAGTTAAATAAATTTCCGGGTACAACCCACAACATATAACAACTATTATTATTATTACTATTATAATAAACAGAATGTTTGTTTTACATACATACTTACACATCATTTATCTAACTGAAATAACAGCTTACCAGTCACATAACCACCGAGTCCTAAGGCCCATCAATAAGTCAGACAGACTTCTATCTAGTCAGTCAATAAGCCAGTATGAGCTAAATAGAATTACTTTAACTTTTAATTAACAATATATTTACATTTGACGTTAACACGTTTTAAATCTGACTACGTGGATGCCTCAGTGATGCAGTTGGTACCGCAATGCACTGCAGATTTCAGAGTGTTGGATTGAATTCCATAGTTGCCTTCTCCCTGTAGGGTGTTTCATCCATCAACAAAATGCTTCGTTCTTATCGTGTCAGTTTCTCAGGATGTAGTTACTCGGCCACATCTGCGACCAATTCCGAGGTTAATTAAAACAGTCATGAATGAATGAGAAACAAGGATATGAAACTATATATTATTTTGTCCCAGTTTCTTGAACATAACCAACATCTTCATTCCTTTTGGACCTACGCCGTGTAACCATAACTAGTGTTTAAGACTACTTGTTTTTAACTTTACCTTTTTACTGTACTTGTCTTTAACTTGTGACAGTACTTGTCTTTAATTGGTGAGACTACTCGTCTTTACCTTGTGACACTACTTATCTTTAGCTTGTGACACTACTCATTTTTACAATGTTACACCACTTATCTTTACCTCTGACACTACTTGCCTTTAACTTGGAACACATTTCGTTTTAACCTTGTGACACGACCTGTCTTTTACCTGTGACACTACTTGTATTTACTTTGTGACACTGCTTGTCTTTACCTTGTGACAGCACTTGTCTTTACCCTGTAACACTACTTATGCTTACTTTGTGACAGTAGGTAACTTAACCTTGAGCAAGTATGGGGTGCCTCCTAGGTATAGCGGTAGCGCAGTGGACTACAGGTAGTGACACTACCACCCGGGTTCGAATCTTGGCTTGGGCATATTTGAAAGTTGTTTTATTTTTGACTTCGCTTCATTAACCTTTGGAGATCGCTCGGCCCATTTAGCCTACCATATGCACAAAAGTGGCCGTAAAACAACAATCATCATCTTGAGCAAGTATGTATAGCTGACTTTACTTTGTGACGGTAAGTAACTTTACCTGGAGCAAGTACTTATAGCTGCCGTTACTTTGTGTATATAGAGAACACAAAAATACGGGTTAAATTATAATAATTATTCTGACTGATGAGGCCATGACATAGGCTAATAATAATTCAAATAGCATACTTACCTAACTAGAAATCCTCATATCGCGATAATAGACAGATAACTAACCTTATACGTGCTAGAAACTTGGGTGGCAAGATGAAATTTTTTTATAAACATGATGGTCTCACGGAAGTCAGATAACGTACATAAAAAGAGCAAGCCTGAGTAATTTTCTTTCTCGGTTACTAAACACCACTAATTCTAGGTATTCACATAATGATATGAGGACAATTAGTGTCTGTCATGGTTGACTTTGTTCTTCAAGCGTTTCCAAACACAACGCAGACCTTAATATAAAATATCACACATGCAAAATATATTGTTCTTTTAACCACGGGTTGTGATTCTTCGTAACAATTGCTTCTCTCTCTATATCTCTCTCATATATATATATATATATATATGTATATATATATAACTAATATATTATTGGGGTTCTTCCGTCCACCACAAACAGTGGCGACATCTATAACTGGTGTTGACCAAAAGACAAGTTTATTGTTGAAGGGCCCTCAGTAGTGGCAGGCCACCTTCCGTATACTTATCTCTCTCTCTCTCTCTCTCTCTGGTTGGTGTAGCTGGTTAGTTGGCTGGTTTGCTGCTTGGTTGGTTACTTGGCTGACCATTTAACTCCGTAGCTCGGTCGGCGAAGTGGGCTTCTGATATAAGTAGACTCGACAATTGCTGGCACACGACCCGCGTTGATTAGAAGCTAGCGCCTGTGTGTATGTGTCTGTGTATGTCTCACAGTGTGGGTGTCCTTCCCCGAGTCTCACCCTCTGTGTTTTTAGTGTTATGTATAAGAGACAAGGTGATGGCGTTAAGGCGATATTAGTGACTATTATTTATGTCGCATAAACACACCACACAAGGAAACATGGATAAGTAATGCAAATGATCTTTGCCAGGATTCTGTACATCTGCAGGATAACGTACGTTGTCAGCATTGGATATTGACATCTCAGGTATTTATGAATATAATAATAAATACGCGCGCGCGCGGACACACACACACACACACACACTATATATATATATATATATATATAAACAAAAAAGCTTACAGGTGCCTAGAAAACGTTTGATATGTAAACTTCTCCAGTTTCTCGGCTATAAAACTCCGCCATAAACTCACGCCGCAAGTGGCTGAACAATAATTTTTGTTTAATATATTTTGTGGTTTTGTTTCTTTCACCGTGTATTATCACGATATGTGGTCATGGTCGGGGTTAGGTTTACGTCATGTTGCGTGCTAACGACACAAAGTTAACAATTTAACGATAACAGTTAAACAAAAGTACTTCTCTTATGTGAAACCGAAGAGTCGTGTTCCGGAAATAGTTGTGGCATTAGGAAGTCCTAGGACTCTGTCTGTCGATAAAGCGTCTGGTGCAGGGCTGTGCTTGTGCATATACGGGTACAGTGAAATGTGTATATGGGTATGAGAAGGTACGAGGGAAAGACGTGTGGATGTGTGAGTGAGTAGGGATATCTTGTGGGTATAAACATGGGTACGAAGAGATGTATGTGTGTGTTGGTATACACATGGGTACGATAGAGGTATGCTGTACGGGTAGTGTATAATGTTAATGGATATATGGTACGAGCTTTATTTCTGAGTACCGAGACCTCTATATGTAGACACACGTGTTTCTCTGTGAGGAGGTGCTATACTAAATATGTGATAAGATGTAGAAGTGTTACGGTTGGTTGTGAGTTTTAGTATGGGACAGTTTATAGCTCTGTGGGGGTAGTTAAATATACAACGGTGATTTTGAGGTGTCTGGATGTGAGGCATTGTAAGCTAAAGGTATGTAACAACTGTTGGGTATGCCCGTGGGTAGTCTGAACATTTGCTGGACCATATACGCTGTGGGTAAATCTGGACATTCTGGGGATGTATACATGGTGTGGAGTGGGCCAGATAATTACTATCAATACCTTATCATTTTCTATCACACGCCCCTTCCTTCCTATGTTGGCGATCCTGTTCTCGACACCTGTGAACCGCCCAACTTTTTTCTTCAGCAGTCTGGATTGATTTCCTACTAAGTGTACCTAGTGACCTCCGGTATCACGACCCGATTACGGATATCCGGAACGTGCCATGTACTGGATAAGGCACCGGTGGTAGATGGCGTATTTATTCGAGATCAGTGTTAGTTTAATTGTTGGCCAATGTCGGGTTGTCTGTTGTGGCGTTAGAGCATCCTAACCCCATCTGTGGTACGACTGGTGGGGTAACTCGGTACAGACAACGGCGTTGCTAATAGGGCGATCGCTGAAGTTGCCGTACAGCATTCCAGATTGGGAGAGCCGCCTCCTTTCGCTGTTATCCGGACTGGTTCCCGTAAGTGGCCAAAACTTCTTCGTCTAGTTCTAGACTAGATGAAGGTTTTTTTCTTCTCTGTGTCTGATGGCTGACTGTTGGTTAGTTAGTGACAGCCAAGCCATGATGATAATGTTACGAACTAGACTCCACGTCGACTAAGATGCCATTCCGCTAGACACATAAACTGCTAATGAAAGCCTGGATAAGAGCTCGAAATGGTCAAACGGTGGCGCCCTCTGGCGTCGATTACCGCTCCTGTACTGTGTCTAAACAATATCGTGGTGATAGGGACACTCTCTATCTGACGATCGTTTATCTATCTCTGTTCTGTGGCTAGACATATGTTATATGGTATTGCTCTAAGTGCGCTACCTTCAGCAGCACACTCTGGCGGCCAGTTTCTGAATCCTAGAATTGTTTTTTTTTTTTTTTTTTAATTTTGTTTCTTTGTGGGGGAAGGAGGATGAAATCTCGTGCACAATTATGTACATTTGTTTATTGGCCATAGGATATTTTCCTTGTCTGTTCAAATCGTGGCTGCTTAGTCTTGAATTTCGTATCAAAATTTGGATGACAACTCGTAGCTATGTCTATTGACGGGAGCTGATAAAACATAACCGGGAAACAGGTGTCATCTTGCTGGATCTTGATGAAGCCTTGTGCAAACTTTCCCTTCGTTTAAGAATTAACCACGGAGAGAGAGGAGAGTAAAAAATGTCGAAGAACGCTAGTGGTTTTTTGGGGGGCGAAATTAGCTTAAAAATGCGTGTTTCCGATAAGAAGAAGCAGAACATTTAAATACAAACGAGCAGATAGTTTGTTCAAAGGGATTTTTGCTGAGTTACCACAAGTACTGGTTTGCTCTCTCTCTCTCTGTGTGTCTGTCCGTCTGTCTGTCTGCCTGTCTCTCCACTTCCGTTAATCCAATACACCTCCTTGTAATTATTCATAGCCGGAGACAGGAGTAAAATGTTATATTATGATGTTGCTATTCAGACTGTGACATGATCTCTATTACGCCATCGACGCTTGCCTTGGATTTTCCTTCTCGTTCGTACTGGAAAGCGGACGCCGACAGCTGGAATGATGGACTAACTTGCTGAATGTCTTATATTGTTAATCTGCTTCAGGAACTACCTCATAACCACGATCTGCATCCATACCTCTGTAACTGGACTCCGGGTAGAACTGTCCTAACTCAGGTATATACCGTACGAGGAAAAGAGAATTCCACACACAAACATTCGCTATCTTAAGCAAAGGTTCTACATCAGGGAACATCTACGTATTACGTTCCGGCATGGAAGGAAGTAATCAGATAATGATCGTCCTTGTCGTCATAATCTCCATTATGATGTCTCCTATGTCAGCCGAATTAAGTGCAGGAATGTGAGTATATTATAACGCATTTATTACCTCTCTCTCTCTCTCTCTCTCTCTCTGTGTGTGTGTGTGTGTGTGTGAGCTTTCCCTTATATTAATGACACAGACAAAAGTTTCACGCTGGTTTTGAAATCCAAGGATTACGATCCCGTGCTAATATTAACTGTTTACGGCTCTAGTGTGAAAACAGCAAACAACCTGCTGTTTATAAACTAAAAAACAGATGAAAAGCAACTATGGCTGGATTCAGACTGCAGAATGAATCATCATTTTTCACAGAAACAACTAATCTCTTAACATGATCAATTCGGACTTTTTTGCGCTGGTTCGATGTGTTTTTTCTACTTCGCTGAGTGCTGATTCTTCGGGTCAGCGTTTTTAACACGGTAGCTCTATCAGCTAGTATATAGTCTCCCCGTGTGCTGGTGACAAGAGGAGTATTTAACATCACGACATGGTTCACCGAATAATGCTTACTTACTTCGGTGGTCTGTGGCACAAAACTATTTCATCGCATTTGTACCCCGAGTACTTTAACTACGAACTTGATCTGATCTGTGTCTTTAATCAAATGAAAATGGTCTGATTTTTTGTAGCAGTTGTTCTTTTCTTAAAGTAATGGACGCTTTTTTTCTTCTGTTGACAGTATATAGGTGATGCTGGCTAACGTTGAGTTAGCGTTTATTCAATATAGCATAGCCTTCCATATACTTTTGCATTTGCACACACACACACACACACACACAACCTAGCCATATTTTTACATTATACTTTTATTTACTTTTGTTTTACAACAAATGATACAGTTTTAGGCTAAATGAATCACTTCTCTATAACGCTACGAAAATACTGTTTTCTTTGTGCGATATAGAACTGGTTCACTTTATTTAAAACATCATCATTTATTGTAAAACAACAATGGTTATAATTACTTTTACGGTGAACTTCAATTTCTAGCAATTTTATCTTGAACTACTTGATTAGCATGCCAGTTCTCGGCAATTATTTCAACCTGTTCTCTGATGCTGGATCTGTCTCCCCTCCCCCTCCATTATTAACTATTTTTGTTTGTTTATCTATCTCCGTCTCGCTATCTCTGTCTTCTATTTAAGGTTATATATTTTTATTTTGGTTTATTATCACGTGATATGAAGTAGTCAAATTGATACGAACGCTATGAAAAGCTAAATATTCAGCGACACCATGGTGATAACACGCCAACATATGTACTATTATAACTAGCCCATGTCATCTGCTATACTATAATACTAACAGAATGCATCTGTATATGGTTTTCGAAGTGTACTCTTGTTCTACTAAAATAGACACAAGACTTAGTAATATCCCTTCAATGTCAGACTTCATTAGCTTTCTTTGCTCTGAGATTATCCGATGTTTACCTTTTGTAGTTTCTCTGGAAGTTGGTTGTCTAGATAGATACCCCTGTAGTATATTTATGATAGATCTGATGTTCGCAGCAGAAGTGAGAGTGGTTGTACTACCGAACCGGCAGATGTGGTAGTGATGATCCTAATGAAGATGGGGCAGTAGTGATGGCGATAGTAATAATGACAAGTGATGACTGTAGCAAAAATGATGGGGTTGATGGTTGTGCTAGTAATGGTGATATTGGTAGCAATTGTGGTCATGGTTGTTGTGGTTATGGTTGAAGTTGCGGTGAAGGTTGTGGTTATGGATGTAGTAGTGGTGGTTATGGAAATGGTCATAGTTGTAGCGGTTACGGTTATGGCTATGTCTAGATTCGTCGTTGAAGCGGCTACAATAACAGTTTTAGTGGTTATGTTATGATGATGGCTGTAATGGTTATGGTTATGGTTGTAGCGATTATGGTCATGGTTGTGATCATGGTTGTGGTGGTTATGATCGTGATTTTGGTAGTTTTAGCATTTATTATCGTGGTTGTAGTGGTTACTGTCGTGGCTGTAATGGTTAAGATCATGGTTATGGTTGTAGTGATTATGGTAATAGTTATAGTGATTAGGATCATAGTTATGGCTGTATTGGTTATTGTTACGCTTAAAGTGGTTACGGCCATAGTAATGGTGTTTATGATTGTAGTGGTTATTGTCATGATTACAGATATGGTTGAGGTGATTACAGTTATGGTTGTAGTGATTACAGTTATGGTTGTAGTAGTTATGGACATGGTTATGATTGTACTATCATGGATATGGTTGTAATGGTTACGGTCATGGTTGTAGTAGTTAATGTTATAGTCATAGTTATGGGCGTACTGGTGTAGCGGTCTATTATCATGTTATATGGTTGTATTGGTTATGGTCATGGCAGCAGCGTTGTGGTCATGGTTGAGGTTGTAGTAATTCGTGGTCATGGTTGAGGTTGTAGTAATTCGTGGTCATGGTTGAGGTTGTAGTAATTCGTGGTCATGGTTGAAATACAGTCATATTTATGATTATAGTGTTATAGTAATGGTTATGGTTGTAGTGTTAACAGTCAAGGTCATACTGTTTATGGTTGTATTTGGTATGGTCATGGATGTGGTGGTAATAGTAATGTGGTTGTGGTTAGTTCTAATCGTACTATTGGTGGTGTTATTAATAAATTTGGTATTGATAATGGTGCTAGTGGTATTAGTAATGTGGTACTAAGGTGGTATGGCCAATGGCGCTGGTGATCGTAGTTCAGATTATGGCTGATGTGGTGTTAGTGATAGTAGTGATACCATTGGTAGAGCTAACAGTACTGTTGGCAGTGCTCAGGGCTATGGATGTCAGAGCAGAGTTTACTTTAAACTGACTGTATGCCAAGTTCATGTTTAGGCTTCGAATCTCTTATGTTAAGAAGAAAACCATTTTGGTTTAAAAAACTGACCTTGACTCTGTCATCATTGCTTTAGCGCCAGAAATAAAATGCTTATGTGTTTAAGAGCACAATATTTTTCTTTCACAAGTCTGACCATCGCGTAAGCACGCACGCCCACACGAACATACACACAGACACACATGTATATTCACACACACACACACACATACACACACACACAGAAGTCTGTAAAGATAACCAGTAATTACTAATAGTATTGTAAGGGCCAAGCTGCAATGGCTTCTTAAAACCAACAGGAATATCTTCACAATCAATGTTAATAGATTTGGAAACAATTACTTAGTGACTCACAACCTACTTCATTACAAGACCATACCAGAGGTGTATAAAGAAGTAAGATAGCAGATTGGCAAAACAATGGACAACAAAATTCCCACTCACATTGAAAATCATGTCACTTTTGTGAAATATTTTCGTGAAGTCAAAGTCTATGCTATTTGCTATTTGTAGTCTCCCCTGTAGATTTTTTTCATTGTTTTTAAAAGGCACGCCACTTACTCTCGTGAATGCTCCAGTGAGCTTAACAAAATATGATGAAGGATGTATTCAGAGGTGTGACATAGAAATCTGTTTTAGTATACTTTGACAATATA
Organism: Paralvinella palmiformis; assembly: GCA_025642065.1. Classification (NCBI taxonomy): domain Eukaryota; kingdom Metazoa; phylum Annelida; class Polychaeta; order Terebellida; family Alvinellidae; genus Paralvinella; species Paralvinella palmiformis. Next base: position 123,146 of record JAODUP010000367.1, read on the forward strand.
ATTGTCATTAGCATATCTCTCTATATGAAGATATCATTCATCTTAATCAAGTCTCTACATGTCTATGGAATGCCAATCTTACCTCCAAATACACATTTACAATTATAGCTCAGGAGGTGATATCTTTTAGACACATGAACTCAGGTTCACCACATAGCTGTATGGCTTGTTGTCAATATTTATAATGATACCGTTTTATATCTGGAAAATAATTCCATTTTATTATGTTCCCATTTGTTGAAATCTCACTAAGGAATTTATATTTTTAGGTGATGGTATGCAAATATATATATGTGTGTGTGTGTGTGTGTGTGTGTGTGTGTGTGTGTGTGTGTGTAAATTTATCATTAACAAAAACCAACTCTATTCCAAATACATAACTGTGGTTAAAGGACCACAGACAGAGTTACTTGGAGATAGAGTTTTGCTTTGTTACCACTAATGTCCATAATTTTAAAGTGATGAGGAAATTCTTCAATAATTGGGCCTAACAACTCTATACTCAGTAACTGTTGCCTAGCTATGCCATGCCGAATTACATATAATTAAAATTGCTAATCTTTTTTTACAGTCTAGCTCTAGTTTTAAGTATTTCAGATATTCTTTTTTAATGAACAGTCGTCGTTCACCCTCAGATAGTATGATTTAAATCCGTAATGCTTATAATCCAAAACCCACAATAATAATAACCAGGAACTCTATCTGTTATCATAGACACAAGGAAATAATCATAATTACTAGAGGGTACCCATTACGGCCTATTCCAATCCCAGATTGTATGGCACGAAGGAAAAAGTCATGTCTTCTGACTTCAGATGGCTCAAGGATGATGTAGCCATCTCGATCCTGATCAAGTCAGGTCACAGACTCTCTGGCATAGCCATCATCGTGACCTTATATGAACCCTCTCGGCTCAACCTAACTACTACTAATTTACACCGTCCTCGATTATTTTAGATAAATCTGACAGTAGATGTTTCTTGTTACAATATAGTACAAAGCAATCGTCTTAAAGAATTTCACTATACAATGTCTTAAAGAATTCCGGTATACAGTAATATATCGCTTTACGTCATTTTGGCCTCTGTCAAATTTGACTTTATGCCAATTTTCTAGGGTAATTTCAGATCAACAAACGTCATTACGTCCGACGTTACGTCATCTACGTCATAATAATAAAAAAGTGAAATAAATTAATTAACAATTAAAGATATAAGCTGATTTTTTAAATATAATAAAAATGCATTAAAACATACAAAAATGTATATACAATTACATATTTACACCGAAAGGCATTTTAAGACGTTACGTCCGGTTTACGTAAAAAACGGGTTAATTCATGGGTTTTGGAACCAATTAAGGGTACGACTGTAAAGTTTTCCTTAGCGATTTCAGTAACATATGAGCTGTTTGGACTAACTGTACTGTAATATTCGTAAATACGCGTTTGTTCTGAAAATACATGTTTGGCTGACCCCTGTTTATATTATCATAACCGGGTAATAAACAGCTTGTATTAAATGATGTCAGCATTGACCTAAAAGTATATTTAGGTCAATGGATGTCAGATTTTAGTAGCATCCGGTCTGTGTCTGGCTTCAAAATGGCAACAATCGCAGACCATTAACAGTCGATTAACCAGCATTCTGAACTGGATTATGTAATGTATGGTTGATCGCGTTCATATTTTGACATCTTTTGTGTGAGCATATTTCATATTATTTGTATTAATCCTGAAATTTTGAAGTTAATTAAGGTGAACTAGCTGTTCCTTTAAGTTTTGATTCTTAAAAGCCTTTTTGTGCTTTGTTTCCAGGGGAGATTTCCAATACAATTTATTTCCTTTTTGTCAACCATTATTTGACTACTCCTTCCTGATGTTTGATGGTAAATAGTGCACTACACAGACTCAGAGTCACACTAATAATTAGTTGAATTGGTGAGTGGGGGAGGCTTAAGTTAAAAGGGGTTTCCTTTTATCAACTTTTATAACATATAGTAGGCCATAGTAGACCAGTTCTTGACCTAGATCTAATTTGGGAAGGGTGCAATAAAATATTAACTTAAGTATGGCATCTGTCAAAATAAAATAAAAACTGAAGTTTACTGAAGGCGTGAAGCGCTGTTTTCGTAGCGTCACTTAACGTGAACGTGTCATTTAAATTACACCAAACACAGTGTTAAACTTAAACTTTGTATATCATCTGGTGATAATAATAACGCTTACCTGGATCATTAGTCACCATGCAAACGGATTATTGACATTTGTCAAGTCTTGCTGCCAAATATTTTATGTACTTTGCGGTTTAGGTTTTTTTATCGTCTGACGTGATGATTAATTCCTCTTTGTGGCAATAGAATTCGGTCATTATATAGAGGGATAGAGAGAGAGAGAGGGAGGGACGAGTTAATGGTTCAACGATTTGTTTTTTATTTTGTACCCGTTAACTCGGTCACTACCTTTATCAGCAAACTTTACCATTCTGAGCTGGTGATAAATATTTTCCAATATACTTTATTATCAAATTGTCGGAAACGAACGTCGTGGAATTCATTCGTTTTGCTCCTACGTAAATATTTGTTTCAGTTCATAATAATGATATCCTGCTGACGACCGTCAACAAACCTGTTATCTGGACCCGGATGATTTTTCTCTATTTAGTATTTGTATAATAATTACATAATGAGACAAAGCGTGCCATTTCTGAAGATTGATTGTAGATAAGATAAGGCAGGCGATATTTCGTGTTTGGAGCTGGTTAACAAGTCGGAATGGGTGGAATGTTGATTTGTTAATGAAATGTAAACCTGTCGTTCAGCAGACGTTCAAACAAAACAGTTGAACTGTATCTTGCATGCGAGTCAGCTAGACATATTTTAAATAAAAGTTAACAACGCGAACTCCCGCTACTAGATATGTCTGTTTATATATGTTTCCGCAACAGAACATACACCTAATATAATTATGTTCAAGTTTATGTTTTTATTTATTCTATCAATCACCGTCTGATGTCTTTACGAGAAAATGTACAAGAGGAAATAGCAATACAGGACAACAGTAATATTTGTAGAAATGCCAAAAACTTTCACACACACACACACACACACACACACGATTTATTTAAAACAAAGCTGCGCCAACTAGTATAAGCGGTGATATTCTATCTGTATTTCGACATCTTAATGCTGCGATATTCCGATAGATTTTTAAATCCCACTTTCTCTCCCACTGTTTCTATATACCGAGAGCTGTAGCTAATATTCTGTACACACACACACACACTCTCTCTCTCTCTCTGTGTGTGTGTGTTTGTGTGTTGGGCAAATGTCGTAAGTGTGTTTATCATGTTTATACAAGGTAGTTGTTAGATGTTGTAGTCAGTCGGTGGCTGATGATTTGCCACAATGTAAAGCTGGCTGGTCTCACCTAAAACATTTACAGCTTTAGGCATATCATGATACAGAGTAATATGTTCTGTAAACGGATCCTTCTACCCAAAGGTTATGATTACAGTGTCATAACACTGGATTGTCTGGACAGTCGGAACAATTAAATTATTCCTGTGTGAGCTGGTACAAAGTTATCGGGATCCGGTCAATAGCCCCTTCGGCCTTACCCGCCCCCCTACCCCGTCGATATTTAGACCCTTAGGTCTTCTGTCCTTTTACACGATTGACCTCTAAGCTGGGAACATTCCCATCTGATTGTTGACTTGTTTGAACATTTTTCAGTGTAAGTATACCCTTCATTACACACTTTCACACCGCCTCTGTTATTGGTTATTATCTCCATGATTGTCAAAATATGTTTATGATCTATCAGCACTATTTGTAGGGATTCAATTTCTTAATTACTCAAAACTGTCATCCGAGATCTGCGTGCTTACTGTTCTCTTTATTCATTGTCCGTCATCTCAATATCTGCTTGCTTCAAAACAAATCTATCTACATGTTTATAATATCGCTTTAATCAGTGGCTTTTTTTCCCATTTTTTGCTAACTATTCTCTTTATTCTTTCTTTGTTCGTCATCAACAATTGCAACTATGGTGATCTCTTGATCAGAAAGACCTGAGTGTAATAACATAAACTGAGATTCTTAGTTCCAGTCAGTGTGTCCTTAATTACAATTGATATAGACATCTATGTACAATGAAACATTGGTTATATTGCATCTATATATTCCATTAAAATTATCTTGTAAAGGACATTTACCAATTTATGTATTATCATTATTATTTTTAATTAATCATATAGAAGTCTACCTATTCATTTATTTTTATATTTGTTTATGAACCATAGCAAATTAAAAATATAACACGACAAAATAAGTTTATTGTACATTGTGTAAAATTTCATTTTCAAACTTTTTAAAGTTATGTGGCAAAAACCAAGGGACAAAAGACCAGGTGAGCAATTAATGAAGGAGCTAAAGACCGAAGGGGCAAATTAAGGGGGCGGGGCGTGAGGCTCTGGATCCAAAATTATCACAGAATGGGATGATTAAAAAAGAGCTAGTTTCGATTTGTAGTATTCCAGCACACTACTGCCTAGCTGTGGAGCTCGCTGTATATTTGTCAACAGCAGCGACAATTTGTGATTTCGAAAATCATCAACAAGAAAGCGATAAATTTCCGATTTGACGCCAATGCTAATGTCTCTTTCTAAATAAACCTCAGTCACGCCAAATGGTTTATAATTATAAGTAAATTACAGGCTGAGGCTGGTTTATCTTTCAGGAAATTAGCAAATAACTGTCGGCCAACTGTAATGACTCAGGGCGCTAGAAGCAAAACATTCTGTCAGCCTGTGTTTATAGAGATTTGGTTCTAATTGGTCGAGGGGGAACACAGAGGGGGGGGTCGTATTGGGGTGTTGAAGGGTGGCTAGACTGGGCCATTAATGCTCCAGCGACAAGCTGTCAGCAAGTCATTTGAAGTACAGTATGTATGTTAACAGTTTTGTGTTGCTACCGAGTATATATATATATATATATATATATATATATATATCTGTGTGTGCGTCAGTATATATGTAGGTATATGCTCTGAGTATGAGAGCAAGGGGTTATATGACAATATACACATATAATCAAATACCATGGCATGTAGGACACACAATCACACCGCACCGCACCGCACCGCAGCACCACACCACACCACCATATAACCAAACGGTGCACAACACCATTCCACAGTACAATACAGCAAATATCACATAACCAAACCATACTAAATCAAACAAAACTAGATTACCACATACTGCGCCATATCGCTAGACTAGCCACACAACACATCACACGACATCACACCACACCGCTTCGCATCACCACACCACTCACCACACAACATCACCTCACACCACCCCACAACACCCATCACACGGCATCACTTCACACCACACCAAGCCACACAACTTGACACCAAACTACATCTCACATCATCATGCACATTGGTGCTATACTTAACCATATCAGACCACACCTGTCCACTACACTACCATACATTGACCCCCCCCCACGCACACACGCACACACACACACACACACATTACCTCTTGTTCTACATAGCTCTATTATATACAACAATTTGACAACATTATGGTAAAGGTTAATCAATATGTTTTGATTATATCATTTGACTTATTTATTATGTAAGATTATTTTGGCTGTTAATTAACAACAACTTCTATAGGTAATGATCTATTGATTATTTTCGCTGTTAATTAACAACAACTTCTATAGGTAATGATCTATTGATTATTTTGGCTGTTAATTTACAACAACTTCTATAGGTAATGATCTATTGATTATTTTGGCTGTTAATTAACAACAACTTCTATAGGTAATGATCTATTGATCATCTTTCTATATAACTTATAATAATCAGAGGCGGGTTTTATCATATTTTATCAAAAGGTGTAAAGTTTGGAGTTAATTGCCACTTAACTGGTCGAGATAATGACAACTCTAAGATGCGGCGTGTTTGTGTTTACATGTAGGTACTAACAACATTTATTAATATTTTTAAAAAAAATCGGTAGTGATATTTCTGCCATTTTTTATTAATATGCATATTGTTTAAATAAGTGTTAATAGCTTTAAAGGAATGATTTTGTTATTTATATTGTTATCTCATCATATAGGAATGTATACGATATATATCTGATAATACTTTAACAAGAAGGCCAAATAGCTTTATACAATAACATATAATTGTAAAACATTTGTAATTAACAATTTTTATTCATTCTAATTACCGATAATTAGTGTAATGGAGTACACTGCCTGGTGGCTTGTTGTAAAACGAAAACATGGAAGACTGCCACAATACACGACGCTCCCACCAACCACCACGTGATCTGACCGCGTGTTCCGATACTGTGTACTTAGAGACTGGTAGATTAGTATATACTAACAGCAGGCTAAAAACTTGTAAATTGCTTGTTAAGATACTATCACATTAAAACATTTTAATATGTAGATTATGGTTAATTAGAGCCTCATAACCAGATGACCACACAACCACATTACCGCGCAAAAATATAACTGTATGTCCACTCAACCACATAGTCTCTATTGAATGTTTTATCCGGTTATCTCACTGACTCACTGACTCACTGACTCAATCAATCAATTCACTCACTAAGTACTTTTGACTTTAAAAATACTGTTAATCAGTACGTTATGATTATCATTGGTGCACACGCGTGTGACAACAGAACCACCTGACCACACTGGACCACACTGGACCACATATCATATACAGAGCCAAAGCTATTAGTATTACTACATTCTGTACTAGCTGCTCTTAGAAGTTAATCTGGCATTACATTATCAGAATCCAGGCCCACATTAGCACTCGGCTGCATCACAACAAAACAGTATAAATGTAACCACCTCATGGGACCACGTAACCACATATCCACCTGACTACTTCACTGTACAGCCACTCCACAACAAGAATTAACCACAAATTAAAACAGGTGTTTGTTTATCCATGAGTTATGATTTTGATGTAATATTTATGTTATAGTTAGTTATTAGAGCATCCCAACCACGTGACAAAAAACTAATCTTTTTGTTTCAGCTTTTCCTAGCTGAATATATTATGTATTTGGCTGGAAAGAATTATGTATTTTTAAAGATGTAAATCTATTACAGCCATAGAATGATTTAATGTCAAGCGCATTAGAGTAACCTTCTTACAGGATATATAGGGCGCTATATAAATTTTGTATATTATTATTATTATTAATACGAACAAATGACATCATCAACTTGCAAGCCCCAAGATGAACCAATCGCATAACCACAAGCCCGCTTCCCATGAAAATCAAATCTAACATTAAACAAGTGTTAATCAATAGATTATAGTTATCTGGGCCCAAGATAGCTTAACACTAATCTTAGCTACAGCAGATACTAGATAGGGTCTAGTCAATGGTCCAACTATTTATAGTAAGGAACATTCAAATATAACAGCTTATGGCCGATAAGTAGCTATAATGTTGGCTACACTGTGTCCATGCTAACCCATGAGTGTCTACGTTAACTCGATTCGTCTAGCAGTAACAGTTGTCAATTTATTCAGCATTATTCCTACAGTTACAACATTTCATGAAATAAAACTAATACCATGATTAAGCAAATGTAAAAATGTTATTATAATTATTATTATGACATTTTAGACACGGTATAGTAAAAGTACTTAACATACAATTAAACAGTAAAATATAATATTAAAAAATCGATATGTCTATATCATTGGTTTTATGTTTCCAATGTGTTGGTTTCCATTCATATCTATATGATGTGGGTGTTGTCCGTGTGGCAGCTCCTTTGTTGACATCTAATATTTCTATAATAATGGTTTTGTGTGAATAATCTATATGGAGATTGCGTTAGTTTTCTTGGCGCTTTTATAATGACAGAAAGGCATTTTGATGATATTAGTAGCATATTGTTGATTGATGATAGTAGTTACGCAGTGTTAGCTAATGATAATAGTTACACAGCGTTGATTGGTGGTGTTTAGTGAACTGTGTTTTTTTCCTTCAGAACTGGGGTGTGTAATAATCATATATATATATATATATATATATATATATATATATAAATGACGTGACACAGTCACATATACAAACATATTTACCGATACAGTGAATATATATATATATATATATATATATATATATATATACATATTGGGTGTGCACTCATTCAATATCATAGTTTTAGGGATCATTCACGCGCACGCCCACGCATGCACACACGCACCCCCCACACACAGATAATTGACATGTTAGTTGGGAACATACACTAATATACACTATATCATGGAAATAGTGTTTCCTCAGTTTGGTTGTTTTGATTTACACTATTCCATATTATCATATTACAATACACCTGATTCTCATCAATCATTATTCGGCGATGTCTTCATAAACCAAACCAATAAGTCTATCGTTGTCTCTAGCACTAACTGTTGGCCTGTCACCAGTCATAAATCAATATATAACAAGAATTTCTTCTTGATCACTATTTGCCAAACCAAACTTGACATGAGAGATAAAATGGGTGGAAATCGAACGATATTATATTCATTAGCAGTATGATCTCTCCATCAGGAGGAAAGTGAGTCGGGATTTGTTTATATTTTGTCAAATATTTTAAGCCTAGATCTTTGTGCAGCAAGTGAATGAGCACATAGTTAATTGGATGAACTTTGATTGAATTTCAGTAGTTAAAGACAAACATTCTTAATCTATAAATGTTATGTTTAATGTTAAGGACTTTACCATTTGGCATTATTTTACCTTGATTTGGGAAACTATTCAATTCTTGTCTTCATGGTAATTTTCAATTCTTTCGGAATTTAAAAAAAAATTGTATTCATGACCTAGGTATATATATATATATATATATATATATATATAGTGTGTGTGTGTGTGTGTGTGTGTGTGTACTTAAATATAATAAATATATACAAAAATTTTTTCTAATTATTAAACATAAATGTTATGTTCTCCAATTTTCTTGTGCACAGCTCTGGCACTAGGTCATTACCACGGTCACAACTGTTTACAGCTGGTTCGGGCAGACTAGCAAGGAATGTTTGTCAATAAATATGTTTTATTTTGTAATGCTTGTTCTTGGAACACTGAAATTGATAAGCAAAATATTTGTGCTATAAATGGACGATTTTCCAAAGAATCTCCTTCATCTAGACCAGGCTAATAATTGTGTGTGTGTTGGGGGTGTCCAATACATCGTCGATTTATTTTTTTTTTAAATTTATTAAGAGTTATTAGGCCTAATTAGAAAAGGATTAAAATTTAAACAATATTCATGGATTAGTTAAAGGTTTGGTGATTTTGTCATACAGATGAATATCATGTATTTTGTTGTTTGTGTTCACCATAATTCATATATGAAAGATACATCACTTACTTGACCAATATACTACAGAATCCATCACATTCCAGTCAGTGAATCCATAACTCGCCGGATTTGTGAATATCAGAAATTATATATCTTTACGCAAAAAATTTCTAACCCGTAGAAAAATAGGCCCCTATTCTATTTTGAATTATTTCTACGAAGACGTGACTGCATCTTAATAATGACCAGAAATATATGCATATGCTGTGTATCTACTATGTACATAACATATCATTTATATATTTATTTAATTATTGTGTATGGGATATTTTCAAACTGCGTATACTTGGAACGTAAATAAAACATTTACAAATAAGTCTATATCTCTAGGCTAGCTCTGCCTCTCCGGTGTATTTCAATGTTAAACGTAGTAAAAGAGGTAAGGGAAATAATCACAATTATTTCTCTAATGCTGTTCTTCATAGTAAAATAAACAACGAATTTTATTGCTGTATTTCACGCACTATATCAACCCATTTTAATTCTCTATAAATGATTTAAATACAATTACATATAATAATTTTACAATTTAAAAAGATCAATTTACACACACATAATAAGATAGGGATTTAGATATATCAATATTCGTCTTGCTCTTTTCTTGAATATTATTTTTGATCTTATTACCATCACCAATATCATTATCATAACTATTGATTCTGTTATACAAACAATCTTGGCGTGACAGACTTTTGTTAGTTTTTCGGACTGTGGTAATCCAGAACACAGGTCTATCTCTGGATTGAGACAGTCAGGCCGTAGACAACTAAGCCCTTTCTATCAGAGATCAGTCCAAACACACACCCTGACAAAAGCTGAGGCTTAACAAAACGTTTTATTTTTATTTGTTGGTTCTCTCTATTTATCACATTGATATGTCAGATCTAGTCTTACATCACTGGCGTCTAGATAACTAGCTAATCAAGAGCCATAAATATAGTTTTGTGTAATACACGCTAAGCCAATAAATGACTGATTGGGTTGACTATACTCAAGTGCTAAAACCACCGCCGCCCACCAGGACCACCCCCCTGTCTCTGGTAGATTATTTCAGACACCACCACCCTGTCTGTGGCTGATTACTTCATCCACCCCTCCCTGACTGTGGTTGATTACTTCAGACACCCCGCCTTCTTGAAACCCTTTTTTGAAATTGAAATTTTTTACTTTGAAATTTACTTCAGACCAACCCCCCCACCCTGTCTGTGGCTGATTACTTCACCACCCCTCCCCGACTCTGGGTTGATTACTTCAGACACCACCCCTGCCTATGACTGATTACTTAAGACACCACCACCCCTGTTTGTGATTGATTACTTCAGACAACCCTCCCTGTCTGTGGTTGATGCTTTCAGACACCACCCCTGACTGTGACTGATTAATTCAGACAACCACCCTGTCTGTGGCTGATTACTTCACGCACCCCTCCCTGACTGTGGTTGATTACTTCAGACACCACCTCTGACTATGACTGATTACTTAAAGCAACACCACCCCTGTTTGTGACTGATTACTTCAGACAACCCTCCCTGTCTGTGGTTGATGCTTTCAGACACCACCCGCTGTCTGTGGCTGATTAATTCACGCAACCTTCCCTGTCTGTGGCTGATTACTTCACACACCCCTCCCTGACTGTGGTTGATTACTTCAGACACCACCTCTGACTATGACTGATTACTTAAAGCAACACCACCCCTGTTTGTGACTGATTACTTCAGACAACCCTTCCTGTCTGTGGTTGATGCTTTCAGACACCACCCCCTGTCTGTGGCTGATTAATTCACGCAACCTTCCCTGTCTGTGGCTGATTACTTCACACACCCCTCCCTGACTGTGGTTGATTACTTCAGACACCACCTCTGGCTATGACTGATTAATTCACACAACCCTCCCTGTCTGTGGTTGATGATTTCAGACACCACCCCCTCCCCTGTCTGTAGCTGATAGGTTCATATACTACTTGCTGTTGGTAGTTGAAGGTTTCAGACACATTAACACCATCCCCTCTCTCTCTCTCTCTATATATATATATATATATATATATATATCTGTGGCTGATTCTATTGGGAACATCCACTTCTTCTTGTTCCTCCACCATGGTACTTTAATCTAGTATATGTGAGTAATACATTATTGTTATTAACTGTCTTCTAAATTTAGCTCCAAGCCGAATAAATGATGCCATAAAAACATAAAACTAATGAAGAACTGTATACCATTCCTTGGGAGATTGCATTCTTTTCTGGTTTGCCATTTCTGTAACATAAATTTGTTATTTTCATCTCATAAGTGATCACTGACAGCTAATTGCTGTATAATGATTGATAAATAATGGGCTCTTTCAGCCATGACACTAGAGCTAATATCTATTTACCACTGTATGAAATAATAGATTCTGTAGATCTATGAAATGTTTTCAGTCAGTAATAGTAAGCATGAAATTGTAATAATTAATCTCTTTTAATGATGTATTCAAGTCGGAAATAGTTCAGTCATATTTATCTTTGAATGCGAGGGATCTAGGGTTTAGATTTGTTGTATTTTCTCGCGCCCACATCAGAAGCGACCTCTAAGTCTCTGGATACGTGCCAGAGGTCAAAGATATATTTATTTGACATATTGATGGATAATTTATTAATGAAAAACGCCTGAATGTAAAGAAGTATTAAACAAGGAAAAGGGAAAAATGAATCGAATATAATGATACTGATTTTCCATATTTTGTTCCATTGTAATAATAATAATAATAATAATAATAATTATGTATATTTAATAAAACGCCCTTACTTAAATGTGTCAGTAATTCATGTGAAAAAACAGTTGTAATTACTCACTATATCATATCATCGTACACATTGATTCAAGGCCTTACATTTTGTGAAATACTCATTTCAGATAAGATCAATGTTTAGACATAATATTATTTAATAAAATAAACAGATTCCAGAGAAAATAACATTGCATATCAGTTGAAGAAGTATCCCTGCAGTTAGTGTATAGTTAGTTATTTGTATTAAGCATTTATGATACTCATTTAAGACAATATTTAGACAAATTCCGCACAATTAAACTGGAAATCGAATAATACTGATCATATAATAAATTAGCTAAATTGCCAGTCACAGATATACATTTCGGTAATCAAACTGATTAATTTCGAAAACTGGCACCAGATATTGCTCTCCCTGCTAACTTTACACACACACACACACACACGCACGCACACACACACACACACACACACACACACACACAACTGTAATGACAAATCTTTTTGAGTCACTCTTCTGGCTCCCGATGAGTTCCATGTTAATGAACTGGAATGTACAATAATATTTGGTTCTTTTTTTCTATTTAAATTCGTTTCTACCTTCCATTTATATTTGCCCTGTACCCCCCCCTTTCCATTCATCAATGCAGTAAACTAAAAATATTTGATTATGACATTCTAATTATTAAATAAATAGTATGATATAACCATAAGTGCTATTGTTTTTAGTCATTGTATTTTAGTCTCTCTCTCTCTCTCTCTCTCTCTCTTATATATATATATATATATATATATATATATATATATATATATATTATTCATAATAAGTAAGCTGCAGTAATTATGATATTGAGCTTAGTATAGTCTATCATCATGTGTTAGACTTACATATTATGTTTTAGTTCAGATCATCTGATGGCATAAACGTGTTATTTATTTAGGTCATTTCTTCTGGTTACTAATGTTGCTAGGCGCTGTAAATAATGGGGTTTCTTTGTTGTTTGAAGTCATTATTTCCGGTGAGGGGTTTGGGATTGGACCAGCTTCTTATTGGCTTAGATGCGGCTCTCGTTGTTCGCATAATTAGAAGGCAAACAGATGGACTGTTAATGACACTTCGTCTAGACTTTGTTACTGACAAGATGGTGATCAGTTCTTTTGTTGTTCAGCCAATTAGCCTGACACATTTTAGGTGTCACTTAAGTAGCATTCTTTGTGAAAGGTCATATTTGATGTCCTCAGGACACATACGCAGAGAGAGAGAGAGAGAGAGAGAGAGAGAGGGTTTATTTTCAGACACTGTTCAACTAAATTTCTAATCCCCTAACGTTCGTTAACTGCCATGTTATATAACAATTTATGAATTATTTATAAAATTCAAGACCTATCCAGCCAAACAGGCTGATAAACAACCCTAACACCAAAATGACAGATGATGTCAGTACTAGTCTACATATAAACCTTTAATTAATCAGTTAATCTATGTTTGTTTACAGTATTTGCTGATCACGGCTCTGATTTAATGGCTATCTGATAACTGTGTGACAGAGATAAGACAAATTAATGACGTACCATTGTTTTTCTTGTTAAGCGTCACCTCACCGCCAACTGTGGATTGTCCACGTTTTTTTAAAATACAAATGTCAGTGTAATTATCTGACGTGTTAACTTTTTTATTATTTCCATTGTTCGTTTGCATGGAATACAGTCTTCATTTCTTCTGTGATAGTCCACTTCTCGTAATATAGACTATCACGCACGTACGTATCAACCCACCCACACCCACACTGCAATATTTGACGCACACACATATATATACGCGCGAGCGCGCGCGCACACACACACACGTGTGTGTTTGTACTCAGAAATTAGCTGATGGCTTTATAGGTGAGATAATTTTTTTTGTAGAATATGTAAATATATTTTTTGTCTGATTGTTTTGTAAACTAATCCAAATTCCCACACACACACACACACACACACACACACACACACACACACGCACACAGCACACAACACACACACACACGCACAACACACCACAACCACTTGTCACCTGATACTTCAACATTATAAAAACAAAAGCGGGAGAAAAACTGATAAAGCTTCAAAATACTTACTAGATGATAAACATATGATAAGTTTATTGACACATCTGATAAACACTTGGTGGGCACAATTTCCTGGAATTTGATGATCTCTATGTCATTGTAATGTTTACACACGCGCGCGCGCTCACACACACACACGCGCGCGCTCACACACACGCACACTCTCTATGTCTCTCTCCTTTGATACTGTTATTCTTGAGGAGTTCACATTATTGGGGAGGACTAAGGGATTGTATGAACTTATTTTTCATCTATAATGTCGGTGGATTTTAATTTTAATATGGCTGATGCTACTACTCACACTATTATCAATTTTCCCTACTACTACTAGTGTCATTACTACTTATAGGTTAATAATAGTTTATTGGGGAGCCTATTAAGACAATGTACCCCCTGCAGATGTCCACGCATGATGTTTGAGACCTGTGACACCAAAGAACGTTTCAAACAGTTGAATAACAAGTTTACAGTTAACCACCGAAACAATAATACTGTTTAACTTTATCAATGGTTGTTATTTTTCAGGCCAAACGTCTGTTCTTATAGAGATATTGAGCTCCAACCAGTCAGGAGACCTTGTGTGAAGGCATATACCAGAACAGTAAAAGTTTGGAAGCCAAATTGTCCCGGTTACCGTCAGAACTGGTGCATTGGATACGAGAGGAGGTAAATAAACGCACGCACACACGCACGCACGCACACACGCACGCACACGCGCACACCGATGTCAAAGTGAGTTATTCCAAATAACACAAGGTCTTTTTTGCCTCTGGTATGATGTAATTACCTTTTGTTTTTTATTTATGTCAATTTTTCAGCCATTCCCCCCCCCTCACATATAAACAAGCCTAAGAGTGTGTGTGTATTAGATCCAGGGTGTGATGCTTATTATTTGTCATTTACCTGTGTTATTTATCGGCATTTATCTACTGTTTTATAAATCGTTTCAACAGTACTCGTATCATTGTTATGAAATTAGTTTTGACTTGATCACAAATGTTTTATGGCCAATAAGATGCGTTCTGTTAGAAAATGACCCCAATTATGTGTGTGTGTGTGTGTGTGTGTGTGTGTGTGTGAATCCGTGAACTTTTCTGGGTGGTGCCTCCTGTTAGTATACGCTATAAGGTCATCAGGGGTTAAGGCGTTCATGGTACAAAGACAAGATGCTCATTTTGTGAAGTGAGTGAAGTTGGAATTTTCATGTAAGAACAATCAGCGGGTTGATTATTAATGTGTCAGAGATTGTGGTTGACATGACTATAATAATAACTTAGATGGGAAGGCCTAATGATATGTGCCAACAGCGAGAACCGGCTCCATATGACCTCATCTGAGGTCATTAAGTGCAGCTAGTCTTCACGCAGTTTGATCTTGGCGATGTGTTTTGTTGTGCAAAGTAACACGCACGCACACGGACACACACACACACACACACACAGACACACACACACACAACTTTTAAAATCTACTTATAACTAAGCAGTCAGTTTATAATACAGATGAAGGAATTATAATTTTTGAACAACCAAAACAACTCTCTCTCACACACGCACGCACGCACGCACACACGCACGCACCCCCACCCACAAATATATATATATATATATATATAATTATAAACACAGAGGCCAGATATTATCTATTTATAACTTAACACCAAATACCATATACACTTACCGAGTAGCCAGATGTTAGCAGATAACACTAAATCTGGCTATTGACTAATTTAGATCTATAATCATTGACTATTGATTGATATACTTAGGTACAAAAACATACTCTTTAAGAAGCCATCAGATCTGTTTGCTTTAGTTTATAGTTTGTTGACAATCCAAGAACTTTTATCACAAAATGCCACTTATCCCATATCTCAGTAGCTGATTTAGTGTGAGTGTAATAAACATTTATATCGAGTAATAAAACTGATTATGGTAATAATATGGTGATCTATTGCTGTAATGGCTGACTAGGGTATGATATGACAAGTTTTCCGCTGCAGTCGAAAGGATTTTGTTTTATAAAGTATATTATGTAATTTGTCACTATAACACCACCAGTATCTAAGCATTTTAGAGAAATGACTTTTATAGATAACAACTCACCTAACAAACCATTATATTCCAATGCCATCACTGTGTTCGAAAGAATATACTATTATCCAGATGTCATTTAATGCATCCTTAGTCGGCCATATAAAAAAATGGTTTTTAATGGATTTCACGGGCTACTTTTAGTGTAAATTGACTAATAAGGGGGGTTGGAGTTTGGGTTGTATTCGTCGTTTATAAAATATTACAGTTGTTATTTTACGGTGTTATTTTACGGTGTTATTTTACATTGTTATTTTACTGGCCATCTTTCCGTATATTATGTGTTAAACGAGCCAAGTGCTCTTGAAAGATACTGAGATGAAACGAAAGATGAAACAACATTCGGAAGTAGACTACCAGTTTGATAACAAATAAATGTCGTGTTTTAGGGTATATATTACTGCGTTATTTAGGCGTGGCACAGTAAAATAAGGATGACAAAAAAATGACAGTTAGAATTTGCGCATTAAAATACTTTTTTCAATGAATAAATCAAATAATTAAATTTGTAGTACCGTTGTTTTATGATAGAGTGGATTATATGTGTGAATCTATTACCTTATTTGTGATGTATTATCTGAAATTAATTGCTTACAATTAGCATGCTTACGTTATTGTTTTGCTGAAAAGTTGAAAATTATTAAAATGGCAAGCATCTATCTGAACCATAAAACAGGTAATAAAAAGCAATACATGACCATATCATTATTGTTTTCGGAAAGAAAGAATTATGATTTATCATCGAGTTATATTGTTTCTTGATTAACTGAGAAGTGTCTATTTACATGTATATATGGTTCAGTTCTATTTGCCCATATTCAAGGAGAGACACATAAATAATAAACAAAAATTAACTAATGTATAATTACAGTTACATGCCTTGCTTATAACTTGAAATAAAATTCTTTTTTGAGAGAATGTCCATGTTTTATTTAGAATATGTTTAAGGGCTTCCTAATTGGTCAACATTACTCTGAGACAAGGGTGTGTATCATGGGAAACTTGTGCCACTTATTTTCTTCAATTATTTATCAGTATAAATTTACAGGTGGTTAGTTGTAACAGAACAGTTTTTCTGAGCAAAATCTCTGTCTGTAATGATTTCGTCTGTTGTTTGTTTTGCAGAAATGTATTTTTAAGAATTTAGTTGGAAACAAGTATTCAAAAGACTGAAAATTTGAGTGGTGTACTTGTGGTTTAAATAGACATCAAGAATTTGTTACACTACTACTAACAGAACAATTTGTGTTGGTATTTAGTTTATCATTGTGTTCTTCAGTGTTAAATCTAGAAACTAATGACTGAACTGTTTTACTATAACTAGATTTCACTGAAATAACGCTTTTAGAAGATGACTACGTCATGTAGTTATTTCAAACAGGCATACATACCCAAATACAAGCAAATGCATTAATATGCATACACACTGTTCATAGGATTATTTTCGCGGAAGTCAAAGTCAGTCTAGATTTAATATTGTCAGGTTTCAGCCTCAGGTAGTCAGATTGTAGCCTTCTGACCTTCATCTTAATTGAATTAATCCATTGTTTGACAGTGACTCAACTGAAAACCATCTTGGGTTAAGCTTTTAGTTAGAATGCAGTTGATGCTCTAAAGGTGTTAAATTTGGCAGTAATTAACAAGTTGGCAGGTGTGCATGAAAAACATATTGTTTATGTGTTATTGTGAGTTTAAAAGAATGTGTTCAGTCTGATCTCTTGCACAGAACGTGTGCGGCGTATAAGTGCAAAAACAGAAGCCTGCACTCGGTAAACTAGAAAATAACGCCAAATGTCCTTCAAGGACGTGGCGTGTGGCATTATGGTTATGATTTAAATTCTTTGAGTAATGGAATTATCCTCACCACCCACCACCCCCCGCCCCCCGAGTGCAGATAGCACCGTAGTGACATGAGTGTCTCAGAGGTTAAGATTGTACTAAGTAGACACAAACTGTTCTATGTCACCACGCAACATAAAAATTGCAATATTAAAAATATGCCTTCTGTGTAATAGATAACGGTAACTGAGGTGACTGCGTTAAATAGTCTGAGGATAACATCTTTAAATGAAATATGTCACAAGTCGGATCATCTTTATGATAGTAATATCGCCACAAAGGTTAACGTGTAATCATATTACGATTCACTCCCTCCATCTTAACTAAATGTCCATCAGATCTACAATCATAGTGTGTCCTATATTGTGTACAAGACAACATATAGGATAATATTTGTGATTATCATATCATGTAAAAATACGCTCACACTCAAGGAAGACAATTATATTTATATATATATATATATAGTTATATGTCTGTTTTCACTTTTGGATGTCTGTTTGACTGTATATTTGTTTGGTTGTTTGACTGTATATTTGTTTGGTTGTTTGACTGTATATTTGTTTGGTTGTTTGACTGTATATTTGTTTGGTTGTTTGACTGTATATTTGTTTGGTTGTTTGACTGTATATTTGTTTGGTTGTTTGACTGTATATTTGTTTGGTTGTTTGACTGTATATTTGTTTGGTTGTTTGACTGTATATTTGTTTGGTTGTTTGACTGTATATTTGTTCGGTTGTTTGACTGTATATTTGTTTGGTTGTTTGACTGTATATTTGTTTTGTTGTTTGACTGTATATTTGTTTGGTTGTTTGACTGTATATTTGTTTGGTTGTTTGACTGTATATTTGTTTGGTTGTTTGACTGTATATTTGTTTTGTTGTTTGACTGTATATTTGTTTGGTTGTTTGACTGTATATTTGTTTGGTTGTTTGACTGGATATCTCTTGCATATCTCTCTACACCCGTATCTGTGTCCATATTTTGATGTCCGTATGTATATGTCTAACTTCTCTCTCTCTCTCTCATGTGTGTGTGCGTTTGCGTGCGTGCGCGCGTGCGTGTGTGTGTGTGAAATGCATGCATGCACGAATGTATGTATAACTATTCATGAATACTTAATAAATCTATTTTATTTTAGGACTTATTATTACACCAGTTATCAGAATGACATGCAGTCAGGTTATACAACAAAGTACAAATGTTGTAATGGCTGGGAACAACTAAATGGTGACAATGGATGTTCGTTTAGTAAGTATTATCTCGTATTAAGGTTTTGTGTGTGCGCGCATGCGTGCGTGGGTGCCGGTATGCTTGCCTGTGCGCGTTGAGGCATGAACATGTTATAGTTATCTTAAAAAGTGGTAAACATAGTGAAATATCGCATCTGGCCCTTTACAGTATATGTGTCTGCTCTTGAACCCGAGATATAAATACATCCTCTGTCGGACCGTGTAGATCCAGATTCGTTATCCGTTAGTTCAACTTAGCCAGCCTGTGTCAAACATAACCTGTGTCGTGTCAGGATAATGTCATTACAACTGTCACACCCAAACATTACATGTTATGGTAACAAAAACACTACGTGAGTCAATCGGTAAAAACATTTGGTAAATACATTTGTTATTTTGTTTCTGCTTTCATTTCTGTTTGCATTTAGTAATAATAATAATAATAATAATAATAATAATTATTATTATTATTATTATTATAAGTACTATTCCATTAATATGTCAATAATGATCAGCACCATCAGACAGTTATATTTGATAAATTGTTCAATCTTTTTTGATAAATTGTTATATCTTTTTTCAACTATGACAATGCTTTCAGAAAAGTAAATTAACACTGGGCCTTAAGATTTAACACTGTCTATATAACCATTCCGATTTATTGGCCGTTATAATCCAACCATATTTTAACATCCTGGGAAGTATACTTTTCCTAGCTGTAAATGATATTATGTCATCGAATGAGTTAGATCAGCAGATATTCGATGGATTCGAGCCAGGGATCCTATTGTATTCTAGGTCAGCCCTCTAGCATTTCAGTTTCCTACCCCGGCTTCTCCGGTAGCTAGTACCAGATGTTGTAGATTTGTATCAGTATTTCAGTACATAAAGCTGGCCCCCCCTATATTGGTGTGTGTCCTGGATCATATGTCAGTATTTGTTAATACAGGTGACTAGATGTGATCTGCGCTGGTTGATCCAGGTTTTTGATTGATGTGCTTAGTTAGTTTGTGTTATTTAGTACTTCCCATGAGATCCAGATTCTAGCCTGATCCAGATGTTTGAGCATCCCTGGCCAGTGTATGGTGATCTCCGCTCAAAATCGTTTGTTTATATTTTATCAGAGCGAGATGAAATGTGTTATTGTCCACCCGTTACCATGGCAACAGAAGTCTTATAACATTGGTCAGGAAAAAGAAATTTTTTAGGTTACTTCGCCAGGATCATGTATTCTAAGGGGCTTCAATTTAAATTAGTAAACCGTTATTAATGTTCTAAATCCCATGCTAATAATTCAAGCTAATGAAGGGTGTTTTTAGTTAGTTAGTTAGTTAGTCTCTTTAACGTTGGCCTACATGCCCTAGTGTTGTACGGCTCAATACTGGATCACAGATTTTAGTTAGCTCAAGGTTCGCTGCTGTCTTTCACCGCCATCTTAGAGTGAGGATGTTATATTATAGTCTTAGTAAACACAGACATCATGGCCTCAGTTTTGGGGGCGATTTTCTAACACTCAGTCAGGTTAGAAATTTCACGAGTTTTTGATGGCGATATAGTAATCCTATTCCCAAGTTTTTAAGCTCAATGCAGAAGTTTCTTAGGGAAAGGTGTGCTCTTGTTTTATTGTTCTAAGGATCATATGGGGGGGGGGGTCCCACCGTGAGCCAATTGGGAGTCCCTTCAATAGCACATATTCAGGGTTTGTCATCAAATTCTGATACTGTCCGTGTTTGTGAAATCATTCATATTTGAATAAGGGTCTGGCCTAATTGGCATATGTTTAGTGACTAGCTCCTTAGTGATTTATCAAAACGGGGTGATAAGATCTGAGACAAAGCAAAGCACTGACTCATCCCCCCCCGTCCCTCACTCACTCACAGATTAACTCATGCACTCGCTCCAAAACATTTATACTTGATGATGTTTACAAGCTGTGAGTACACGAGCCTCTTAACTATGAGTACCTCCTTTTATTAAGCTGGAGTATGTACCCAAAAGTAGGCAGCTAGAAGCACTAAACTCACCTGAGGGTTGAGGTTGGCACCTGATTATACAGGTTTATAATCTTGGAGGTATGACCCAGATTCGAACCCACAACCTGGATGTTTCGAATACAACGCTTTAACCACTCCGTTAGCAGTTTTCTATTGAAAAATAGGATTCGTAAATATTCTTTATGGTTTGAATCCAAAATAGCTGCTAAAACAAGTCGGAAGGGGGGGGGACGCTTTTGACACATGCAGGGCACGCAGGGGAGTGGGTGTCAATTGTTTTAGCCTTGACGTAAGTTTATGACTTGTGTGCCCCTGATTGCCTTCTCTTGTCTGGTATCAGTGTGGCAGATAGTTTAACATTCTGTAGCTTTGCCAAGACACAGAAACCTTCCGATCCGGAATCGCAGGAAATGGATCTCCAATTGATGTGAGGAAATGTTGTAATCTCTAGAGATGTAGTGCGTGTGTGGGAGAGGAGGGATAAAAAGCTATGGCCATTGTCTGGTGTGAGAATGCCCTTTTAGCCAGCATGGCTAGACATAAACGTTGGCTAATCGGTAGTCACTTCAGAATAGCAGGCTCGACTAGCCAATACTGTTGGTGAATGTATTATGTAGTCTGCCAACAGATGTTAGTCAAGTGATAGGATCCGATAAGAAAGCTATTCTGGATTTCTGGATTTGTCCACGTTGTTTTGGATGGTCCCATTTTACAGTGTGCGTGCTCGCGCGCGACCGTGACTATGTTTTGTTTTTTATGTATCTGTCTATAATACCTGTCCGAGTCGGCCTGTTTGATTACGTGGTAATTCTGGCGTATTTGCCTGTCTCTATTTGTCTGTCCGATTATCTTTTCTATCTGCCTATTTATTTGTCTGTCCGTTCATCTATCTGTCTGTCCCTCTGATCCCCCGTCTGTTTAAGTTTTGTATTATCAGTATCCATCCGGATAGATGCCTATATGCCGTCTATTGCTAACAGTTTGATCCAGTTCTCCTCCGGCGAGATTGCCATTTTATTTACTGTTTTTCATTTCCCTGGTTACTGATCCCAGTTATAACGTCGTCTCGCTACCAGTTTTTGAGAATGAAATCCAAAGCGCTTTTTCGCAGAATGTTCATTTTCTCTGGAATGTTTCCACTTTTTCACTCTGAGTGCAAATCATTTTTGTTGATTTTGTTCGAAATGGCATAAAGAAAGAATTGCACAAAAAAAATACAAAAACAAACCCCCAACAACAACAACACAACAACAACCAAACCTCAACCAACCTATATGTGTCAGCTGTTCCATCCATTGCAGCTATTCCACCTGTCACAGCTGTTTGTCGGCTATACCCAGCCAAGTCGGGTGGCTGGTGATTGAGTAGTTTACATATTGGTTTTGATCAGTTATCGGGCCATGTTTTGTGCCGTGTTTTAACTAGATCTGGTAAGAAAACTTCCATAATAAAGCCCTCGATTGTGGAAACGATTCGGTTGAAAAACCAGAAGTAGCTATGTTCGCTGTAGGTCTTAATGGCGTTTCCGATATACGGGGGACTGCTAAATTGACAGACACCTGACATGTGTCAAATATTATCGGAAAAAATATGTCGGGGAATGAAATTGATGACCGAAATATTGTACTAATAAAAGATAAACTAGAAGCTATAGGATATGTATGTGTTAAACTTTTTTTCTGTGTTCATCAAAACAATCTATGGACTGTCAAAAACAACTGGGACACCTCTAACGAACTTATAGGTAACGTATAATGAGGGTTTATTTGATGGATTGAACTTGATATGTTCATCGGAGATTTTTTTTGGGGGGGTTTCAACTCGTGTTGTTGAATCCTCATGGCTATACCCATCCTCATCCTGAAAAATACTATACTATTGTATCTAAATACTATTTATTTTCATCAAAACATGATGAGACTTTCCTTATACTATAATTATACATAATTTCAAGCGTTTTTAAATGAACGAAATCCCACCCTTTGACTAATTCGCCGAGTTAAATATTCGCGCTGTCAATAGTACATCATATTATTAATGGTGTGAAACACACTGTCATAGACTTCTGTAGAATTGTTGTTATTGGATGGAATATTAAATACAGCAGCGACTCATGATGATAAATTATTATTAGCCGATGACAAACACACCTATTGATGAAGCCATCGTCACTGGCATCTGAAACCACGCAACATCTATATTGTCTGATTAAAGTAATAATTAATTGCACAAACGAGACATATAATATTTATATTATTGTGTTGTATTACCGGGATGTGATGTCACGAATTTCTTCATTGCAGCACACTTCGTCATTACACCAACGATGGATACAATTAATTATCTCACTTCTCATAGATCATTGTCATCGCAGCAAACATTTTATTATCATTTAGGAAGCATATTGTCATCGCACATCGTCATCGTAATCATTATCATCATCATCATCATCACCACATCACACACGTTATTTCGATATACAGTTCTATTAATTATTAATAACTTGCTGATCACGTAAACAAATCACGTAATCTATAATTGTTCTGTCTGTGAGATGATAAGTGTCCACAGTCTTGGACACACGCGCACGCACGCACACACACACACACGCACGCACACATTTTTATTGAAGTCATTTCTAGTCTGCTAGTCGTCCATCGGTCATTAAATATTGTCTTCTAGCAGAACGCTGGCTCGCTCCTAGGGATCGTCCTGTATACTAACCTACACGTTCTCGTAGACTGCCAGTCTGCCAGTCTAGTCTGCCTTTTCAGCCAGCCAGTCTAGTCTGTCCAGCCGATTAGCTGTATTTCGCATCATTCTATATCACTGATCATATCCGATGTTTTAATAGCCATACTGACGGCAGTCCACTTGCCGCGTGACAGAATCTTGAGCATCCATGAATTTAGCGAAGTTGCCTGACTAACAATGTAAGGAATCAACATCGTGACACAGATATCAAACATTTCCAGCGTCTTGGCGGCTCCACTATCTGGCATAAAGTCAATAGCTGGAAATGGATTTCTGTTCATCCGAGGCAGTTTTTTGTTATTTTTTTATCACCATCCGGAGCCGGAAATACCATTTGGGGCCAGACAATTGCTAGACTGCGACTCCGTGCTTCCAGACAATTTATTCCCCTGTATCTGGATCATCTGAGGATATTTACTATGCTGGAATAATTTCAACCCATATAGATGTTAGAATGGAGATCAGATGGCAACAGATCTATTTGCCTACTATCATCTATACGACCATATCTATACATGAGGAGATTTAGAGGACAAAGAAAACAATATGTCCGGCCTGTCAATTTACTGGCTTCTGTAATAACAATTCCTTCCGGGACATAACCTCTCCACTGTACAGTATTAATGACTAAGATGACCTAGACCGTCTTCAAATTATAAATTCTATATTGTATCATACAAAGCATATTTAAACATGTGCGAAATCTCTCTCCCTCTCTCTTTCTCTCTCTCTCTCTCTCTCTCTCTCTCTCTCATCATCATCATCATCATCACCTCTCTCTCTCTCACTCTCTGCTGTGTGTGTGTGTGTGTGTGTCAGACATAATATGAACAAACGTGTAGTTTTACCAGCAACCGCAGATGCATAATAATTGCATAATAAATGGATAAAAAGTGATTTGTTCCTTTGTATAATACAATAAATAGAATAATACACAGTATCATAAACATACTGGTACAGTATCTTAAACAGTACAACAGAGAGTCATAAGTCACCATATCTATAGCCATTAGCGGACACAATACTAAAAAGTATCATACAATTTTTCACAAAGTATCAAATAAAGTATCTCACACAGTATGTAACTATCTTATATATATTTTATTCTACAATTTTAATTTGTGTTACAGGATGCCCTGACACGTCAAGTTCACTGACTCTTGTAATATTCCCTTTTCCCAGAACACTTACATGTGTGTATATGTTTGGTACTATTCTAAGTAGGGACATTATTCATTTTATTTGTTAGTAATTAACTGAAGAAGTGTTTAGCTCTGTACTAGAACAAACATTTATACTTTACATAAACCTGACTTCCTGCAAGCTGGCTACGAGAGGGCTGCTGGACAAACGACCTTGACCTTACATTAACTAGCCATTTGGGGGATTTCCTGCATGAAAAGGAAAAGAAAGCCTTTGTTATTGTTAAAAAATGGTTTGTTAGGCTTTACTTAGCTGATTGACACACCACATAGATTCTGTAATATTCAGAAAAAGAGATCATTCCGACCCCTCCAAACCTAAGCATTTTAAAACAGTCACTGTGTATTATATAACGATACGGGTGTGTGTGTGACACGAAATAATGACCGTAGACCATAATTTATCGTGCCCGAAGGTTATCTTATACATGAAAGATATCCTTGCAATTGTACTTCCTGTTATTATTCTGAGGTGAAATTACTGCTGCTTGACCTCCCGATATAGATCAATCCGTTAGGGAAATGGCCTATATTTATGATATTTTGACGGTGACTAATAATCTGATTAAGGATTCTCGCGCTTTTCGATATCTCTGCTTTGAGATTCTCTGTCCGCGTTTGGCGGCGATGATTTACGACGATCTCTTGCCTGGTTGAATTATATGCAACGAGGCGTAAACGCGGAGTGACTGACGAGCAGAAAAGGCAGGAGCCTCTTTGTTCTTTTACATTTTTTTAAATTTAGCGCTTCTAAAAATATCCAAGAATACTTCTGCCCGCCACCGCACCTTTTTGTCTCCTTGGTAGATAAAGTTAAGCGCATTGGCAATATTAGTCTTTCAGTTTGTTGGCAGTCAGCAGAGTCGCAAACCCCAAACATCTGCTTTCATTATTTAACTGGTTTTGGCCCACCTCGGATAACGGGGCAGCTTCAGATATGATCGTCCACAAACGGTAGACAGGCAGTCTACTTTCTATAAATAGCCGCGTATAGTCTGAAATAGACTTCTAGGAAATATTGGCACCATTAAAACATATATCGTCGGAGTACCGCACAGCGAGCGAATGGCCGATCATCGGGGTATGGTACGCCTTACCTTCGTTGATCCACAGCTTTAAGGAAACACGGGCACGATGGAGGAAGTGGAGGGCAAAAATCGCTCTTCACCTAATTGTGATCCCAAGTATTTTTGATTTGAACTAGTTTAACTTCTGTTGTTGTTGTTGTTGTTGTTGTTGCTCTGGCTAGCTAACAAAGCTAAAAATACGCCATCGTCTAGATGTGTTGGGTCTTTAACAGTTATGTCTGTTCAATCAACGGTTATTAACGTTTACAAGTAGGTTTGTTCTAGAATCTATAATTTAATTCATTCTGGCTTTAGATTAAATCTGATTAATTACATCTCGGTGTTGTCCGGTTATGGGTGGTTATTTAATTTAAAAGCTCCCCGCGTGCATAATTGTTATATCAAATTAGCTTTCCCGTTGATCAACCTTGTTCGGCCATTTTCTGATAGCGTTCTCCTTAACGGGGGTCTTTGAGTGGCTTGAACACACGCGCGCGCGCGCGCACACACGCACGCACGCACGCACCACGCACGCATCTTATCTCTGTCACACAAGTTGCCTTGGTACCAGTTCACTTTCATAGATAATTGTTGTATACAGATATCTGAAATTAATATATCACACCTCAAAATCACCTTTTTGATTCATCCATCATCCATCAGAATGTGTGCTAATTTATTATTACCGGTTTTTAATTAAATCTATTTGGTCGGCTTACAATTTTATTTTATATATGTTCTGATTCATCCTATATTTGTCCATTTAAATGTTTGTTTCGGGGGAGTACATGTTTCTGTGATACACACACACACACGCTTGCTTTTAACAAACATGTTTTTGACACAGACGCACACACATACACACTGCCATGTTGCTGGTGGTACCTTAAAGAAGGCGTTGTCGTGCAGCTGATAGCGTCATACAAACGCCAGTGTTCTATTATTGAGAATATCAGTATCTTAAAGATCCAACTGTCACAGGGTTGGCGGTGTCATATACGCGATGGCCGCACATCATTATGGCGGCCTTTTAATCGATTTTTGACACATGCAAATGAAGGTCTCCCGTTATATACGCCGTATCTTTTTCAAGGTGACTTTAGTTTGATCCATAAAAATAACGTAACGCGCAATGTTTGCCGTTCAGTAATTCCTGGACAATGATGTGTGCGCGAGACAGTTCTTGGCAATATTTGGATGTAGTCCTTTTTTGTCGCAATTGTTACTCCTGATCATTATTCAACTATGCTAACATCGCCAATGGTGTTTGGCAACCATCTATAAAACGTTATGTATGTAACTCTCTGTTTGTTGTGTGAGAGGATGGATTAGGGATAGCGAGTTTAATTTATGAGAAGCTCTTTATATCAAAACAATTTGTTTCAAAATGTTGTCCCTTAAAACCATGTAACTATAATCGCCTACTCTAATTACAAGGTTGGTTATTTATCAGTAGATAGTGATGGCATCTGTTATTTGGCTTTTATTAATTTTTTTAACTATTTACTGTGACAAAACATATTTGTCTCGCATTGCTGTTGTTTATTTCGTAAATAATTTTTGTTTACAACATTATATTAAAAATTAACATTTGTTATTTCACACATTTTTAGAGGCAACCATTTACACACACACACACACACACACACACACACACACACACACACATATATATATATATATATATATATATAGTTATAGACTTATGATCGTGGGCATATCTGAAAGTTGTTTCATCTTTGACTTCGCTTCATTACCTTAGGGGTCGCTCGGCCCATTAAGCCTACCATGTGCACAAAGGTGGCCGTAAAACATAAATCATCATCATCATCATCATCATTATAGACTATGATGAATGGGACCATTCATGATTATTTCAGTTACTATAAATTTCCACGTTATTAATAGAGTCGTCAAATATTCAGAAGTTACCGTTTTCATTAGCTGATAACAAATTACTGCTGATTACTAAACGCTGCCTGATAGATTAGAAAGATGTTCAGGTAACTAAAAGTCTAAAGATAACATCTCATCTAGACCAATCAATGTGGTGTCTGTTTATAAATAAAATACCAGAAGAACATCAGGTCGAAGCTGCATGTTTTTGCTGCGCTTTATAATCTAAATATAAGATTTATTTCGTTTTCGCCTTATGAACACCTGGTAAAGTCCTCACGAATCAGATAAGTAGATTAGAACAACAAACAGTTAGCCTGGGAGAAGGGTTTTTATTAGTTTCTGAACAAATATTAATAAAGTATCCGTACATTATGAACGCAGCAAGTGCTACTCTCGACTTGGCTTAAGTAAATATCAATATTTAATATCAGTATTTGGTAGTCTGGGCTTTTAGCTCATCTGGATGAAAATAAACCCATAAACATGTTCGTCAAGAGAGACATCTTAGAATGTTTTGTCAACGAATTTTAAACGAAAACTATTAGAAACGAACAAGTCATGTGACTGACTGACAGTCATAGTTTTGTAATCTCTGCTCTAGCGATAATTTACCTGAGATAAGGAGTGAAGTTTTAAAAATAATTAGCGTACGGAAATGAAGGGGGAAAAACACACCAAAAAAAGGTGAACACCAGTCGTCGGTCGCTGAATGTATCCGATGACTTATTATTTGACAAAGCGCTATTACAAATTGAATATTATGTTTCTCGCCCCAAAAATGCCGGAGACAAACTGACATTTGTATTCTAACAGATTGCTTCATTATGAGCGTCGAGTAATTATAGTAATTAGTCTGCCCGGGATAGATAATTATCGGACACAATCTTCAGCTATCAGGACTTAGTGCTGTTTAGATATTGCCGCTTATCGGAGCGATTCTGGTTATGTGACAACAGTTCTAACAAATGCCTATAATTATTGCTTATCATATGTCTAGAATCAGAAGACGCACACACACACACACACACACTTGTAGTGTAAGCGCTATCCTATAGGGTGTTACTTCTCAGACATCATATCACTATTGTTCATGAGATATGACTGATAGGGTATTTTCTAGAGTGTAATATATATATATATCTGATAGAGAGAGTATAGACTGGCTGATGAGATGTTTGAGCTGTCTGATGAAGTATGTGGGCTGTCTGAAGGAGTATATAGGTGGAGTAGATAGGCTGTCTGATGGAGTGTATAGGCTGTCTGAAGGAGTATATAGGTGGAGTAGATAGGCTGTCTGATGGAGTATGTAGGTTGTCTGATAGGGTTGTTGGTGTTACCCGAAGGCTTATATAGGCAGTATGACGGAGTATATATAGGATATATGATGGCTGTCTGAAGGACTGTGTAGGCTGTCTGGTGGAGCATATAGGCTCTCTGAAGGGTGTATAGAAGTTGTTTGATGAAATATACAGTCTGTCTGAAGGGTCTGATAGAATATGTAGGTTGTCTTATGGGTATATATAGATTCTGATAGAACATGTAGGCTGTCTGGTGGTGTATATAGGCTGTCTGATAGAATATGTAGGTTGTTTGATGGTGTATATAGGCTGTCTGATAGAATATGTAGGTTGTCTGATGGTGTATATAGACCGTCTGATAGAATATGTACTTTGGCTGATGGTGTATATAGCCTGTCTGATAGAATGTGTAGGTTGTCTGATGGTGTATATAGGCTGTCTGATAGAATATGTAGGTTGTCTGATGGTATATATAGGTTGTCTGATAGACTATGTAGGCTGTCTGATGGTGTATATATAGGGTGTTTGATGGAGTATATAAGTTATATGATGGAGTATATAAGTTATATGATGGAGTATATAAGCTCTACTGTGGTGGTATACGGGCTGTCTTGGGTTGTTTGTAATATGTATCATTACTATGGGGAGTAAGTAGTTCGGAGGCGGATTCTCCAAGAAGATATCGGGGACGAAGACAAAAAAAAATCCCCTTACTACGATAGCCCAGTATTTTAACACTCTGTTTCTATGTGTAAATATGCATCTTAATATTTGGTGTTTTCATTTTAACCACAGTTCTAAACGCTGAAACATCGACAACTTTTGGCAACATTAAAATTTTACATGGTAAAACTATTTAAGAGAGATCCATCCCACTTGTTACTAATAAATGGTTATTTGCGATATAAACCAGACATAAACTTACACTAAAAATACATTTCTATTGGGGGAGGGGAAGGATGTGGTAGATATAAATATACATTACATACCCCTTTGGGGAGATATCTAATGATACGTTGTGTGTCAGTGACCGTCTCCGATGTTTACATGTTGGTGATTGATGATGACTCATGTCTAAGTGTTTTTGCTGCTGAGGTGGTGCTTTTTGGGATGAAACAGTGGGAATTGGACTATCCGTCAGAATGTAAAACCTTCAGTGTTTTAACGATAGTATGTCGGGACATTGGACACCCAGACAAATGGGTTGTCGGAACACGGATGAAACTGCTCTCCGAAGTATCTCGTTTGAGTTGAAGAAATCTGTTGGAAAGTTGGGATGATGTCATGATGATGTCATGATATTTCTGCTATGTTGACATCATTATGTCAGAAGAATCAATCACCTGGTGATATAAACAACGTGCTTGTCATACGTTTGTTACAACGAAGATGGATGGGCTCGATCTATAGGAAATGTATTTATTTATAAAGTCGAATACGCGATTAAGCATACAGGGATCCAGAGAAGTTAACAGTTGTCCAAATGTATATGGGATCATCGTGAACGCATCCAGTCACAGAATGTTCCCAGTTAACACCTTAACACAAAAAACGGTCGTACATATTTTGCTATCTACCTGTATGTTTATAGCTGGGCAATAGACGTGTGAAAATGCGGCCAGGCTTCTTCGGGGGTTCCTGTGTAAAACGAGGATCACATTTATGCGTACCTCCTGTATAAATGCGTTTCGGATTTGCCGCGAAATCCGATATCCGGAGATCCACGAGAGAATGCGGCCAAACTGCGAACGGTTTAAAAATAGAGCGCGGACTAAATCTGGAAGCCGGCCAGTACAATAAAGAACCTAACAAACAAGAAAATAAACAAATAAAAGCTTCTGGATTGGTGGCGATAGAGCCATTGGACGCGTTATATTACGTGTCATCCCCATTGTTTAAAATTAAAATTTCCACTTGCCCCATAAGTTTATCAGTTTAATTGCGCATGATTTATAACGTACAGATGTAAATATTTAGCTGTGCGACTAGATAATGATTCGGGCCGGTTGGGCGCGTAAGTTGCAAAAACGAGCAGCACACGTATTTGTTTATATCGGGGGAGTGAAGTGGCCAGATCACGCCGAACGGTGGTTAAGGTTGTTAAGTAAAGCTGTGCCAGAATTAATTTCCAGGAGACACCGCAGGAATCGCCGTGAGAATGGCTTATTTTGAGCCCGAATGCCAGTTTTGCGACTAGTCACCTCGGAGGAGAGGTAACTATAACGTCTGGCTCGTGAACGGGCCCACGTACTATTAATTACCTGTTTGAACGTTCTCCAATGGAACGTAAACGGCTTTAGTTAGGTCTGCGGCAAAAACTGGATTCCGACGGTTTTTAAGTCGGCTCGGTCTTCCCGCGGTATTTAAGCGGCCGACCAATGGGGAACGTGTCCATTACAGACGAGGTGCGACTCGCGTCTGCGTAAATACCGAGAGGAGGTGATTAGGCCAATCGGGAGTTCGCATTGTCCGCGTCTGGAGGATCTGTATACTATACCTACCGATCGCGTAATTTAAAGCGACCCATCAATGAAGTACTGCGTGGAATAAAAGACAACTCGGTAGTTCTTCTCGTCCGTCAGGCATCGCCAAAACGATTATGGAGATCAGAACGGAAGTGGTGGTGGGATTTTTGTTTTTCTTCGCGCTCCAATCGATAGAGGGCGTACAGAAGTCTGGACAGGGAAAGACGTCGCCACCAGGTGGCGGTGCTCGGCCAGTGGTCGTGATCGAAAAGAGACCGGTTAAAGATCTCCTCCGTCAAGTGCCCGTTAGTCGGAGCCAACAGGAGCGGAGAGCTAGAGATAGCAGACAAAATCTGAGACAGGTCCGAGTGGACCCCGCAGAACTGAGACGACGCCAGACCGTCTCCAATACAAGAGACAGACATCTCCAGAATCTTCGTCGTGTCCCCGTACACCCCGAGGATAAACCAAAGACAACGGAGCAGTTACGTCAGGCTGCTCCAGTTGTCCATAATTCAAAACAGAGAGATAGAATAAATCCGAGGAGAAAGCTGCCACGGA
This sequence comes from Paralvinella palmiformis, assembly GCA_025642065.1. NCBI lineage: Eukaryota > Metazoa > Annelida > Polychaeta > Terebellida > Alvinellidae > Paralvinella > Paralvinella palmiformis. The sequence goes on from JAODUP010000367.1 coordinate 155,872, forward strand.
GTGGTGGTAAAAGTGTCGGTGGTTTTGCTACAAATGGCGGTATAGCTCTCTCCTACCGTTATGGTAGACAGAACCCTGCCCGTAGCTCGCGACTTCTCTATGTCACGCGTAAGTATTTCAATCTCTGATTAGAAATGATTATAGAATTTCCCCCAAGAAGTGCCCGCGGTGGACCATAATATTATGACCAGTTTCATCAGACCATTAATGTGATAATTATGTTCCATCTTTGATTGTCGCCGAACCATAAATAGCTTTTATACCCATTGGGAAGCCCTGATATATTCCCTCCGCGAGCTGGTCGAAAATGCGCATCCTCGGTAAATCCTCGTTTCGGCTGAGTCATAATGTGTAAGATCTGTAGAAATTAGGATCCAGATTCAATTACGGTTGTGGTTTAAGCAGTTTCTGTTAAATCACCATTCACTTGTTTTAACTCGGCGAGGAGCATTTCAGCTTCCCTGATCACGTTACTCCAAACGACCCTTTCTTGGATTGCTGGAGCCTTTCAATATCAGCCATTCTCTTCTATATATAGATTTGTCCATAATTATTAAAAAGGGCGTGTCCATTAGGCGACAGCTTGGTGGGGTCTCAGCCCTAAATATCAACAACAACATAATAAACAGAGCCATTAAATTTGGTGGAATTCACATAACAAAGAAATTAAACTAAAGATTATCAGAATATGCAAACGAGCTTGTTGAGTAACTCGATTAAATGTAGCTAACTCAAATAGTTTATGCTGCCGTGTGATTTGTTGAAAGGTTAGCTACATCTTGCTCGATGAAAATAGTGTGTTACAATTTAATTTTTGCATACATTCTGGAAGGAAAAGGTCAATAAGGATTCTCCCTTGAAGCCTATATTTCAGGACCTTTTGACTGACTGAGTGAGTAATACTGTTTGTTTGCACACAAATCTATACGCTTATAAACTTCTATTTTATCCATAGGGAAATAATAATAATTATTATTATTAAATTAGTATTGTTGTTTTTATTAATCCAACCCACAGTAATTAAGAACATTTTAACATCTGGGTAAACCCATAATCTAGCCATTATGAACAATGCGGAAACAGAGGATGTTCTCCCCTTCAGCAAAATTGTAAAACAGATTTCTGAGAGGGTAATGTATTTTGTACCTTGTTACAGTCGAATAGATGATAAATTGCCCTCAACGAAGTCAACACACACACACACGCGCGCGCGAGAGAGAGAGAGAGAGAGGGGGGCATAAAAGGCACACAATCTACATTTTATTAAGTCAAATGGCAACTGAGCTCATTGGTTGATTTATTTAAGCTTTATGTAAATCGGCATTTTCTTTCAGGAGAAGATGGGAGGGGGAGGGGATGAGGGGGGGGGTGGTCATGTCGCCTCGGCCAGCCTCACAAAAATGGCAAATAGACGCAAAATATTCTATGATGTATATATAACAATTAGTCAGGTTCCAGTATCATATAGAATATCTCTGAGGTAGATAGGGGGGGGGGGGGTGTTGGGTCAGTTTTACGACATGTCCGTCTCCTTGATGTCTGGTTGGCTTAATCTCTATTTTGTTTCCCAAAACATCAACTACTTCAACATCAATGGGTCATTTCTAGATTGGCTGAAGAGCTTTATTAATTGCCTTACTCACTCACCGGCTTGAAATCAGTCGGATTTTTTTACTACTCAAAAAGTCCTTACAAAGCAAACTTCGTAAAAAGGTATTGCTCCCTTGACAAACAAACGTATGAAGAAGGCTAAAAAATGCTACAAACCACCTGATTACAGGATCATGAAACAAAGATAAGCCGATGTTGGGAAACCGATCCTGGGAAAATCGCTTGGTGCTGTAAATGATCCAGAAGAAGGTTATTATTCTGGATCATACGTCTGCAAATTGCTGTATGTTTCTGAGTTTGTTTCCGATGGGTAAGAAACATATAGTAAGGAGAGATCTACAAAAGGACAATTTTTATTTATTTAACACTTGAACTGTGTTGTGTGTGTGTGTGTGTGTGTGTGTGTGTTATGATCACTGACCTGTCATTTTATGTGAGAAAACATCGCAGACAGCAACATCTCTGTGATGTTTACAGTTTATCTACAGTAAATCATACCAGTATGTTAGCAGCTTGGCATAGATTGATGTTACTGTTTTCCAGAATTTTAAATTGATCCTCTGACTTCATGCTTTTTCTTAGTACTATTAGTTACAGTACTAGCTCTAGCTAGAGCTCTACTAGTAGTACTAGTGCGTGCATCTTTGGGATGGGTTTTATAACATTTCCTTGACTGTTGAGAACACCCGTTAAACTGGCTTCCGTATGAAGGCTTGGAGTGTGTGTGTGAAGCATTATTCACCGAAATATTATTGTTCACCTCCATGAGGCGCTCACATCAGCTCCTCTCTATAAGGCAAACCCTTGTTTAGAGTGAACCGGGGAGATCATCGGGATCTAGACATTTTGTTGGGACCCAGTAGAGTCCAACTCTAGACTCACTAATTTGGTTAATCTAATTATAAAATAATATTTGGTTTTCTGTCTTTTTCTTTCTCGGTTAGACGTACAAGTGCCGCCCTCCCCCTGCATGGAACAATCCTCCCTGTAATCGAGCCGTGTGTGTGTGTGTGTGTGTGTGTATGTGTGTGTGTGTGTGTGTGTTACTCTAGACATGTGGTTGATAAGTCAATTGCAACTTTCACCTGAAAATTTCAAAACCTTACAAATAGATTGAAAAGTAGAATTCCTGGTATGTTTAAGAATGACTTTTTGGTAATATTAATGAATAAGTACATTTTAATTTTAATTTTACAGGCATTTGTCAGAATATAATGTGTTTTAATGGTGGTATCTGTATGGGTGGATACAGCCAGATGTGTTCATGTCCACCCGGATTTCAAGGGCCTCGCTGTCAATATGGTAAGTGTCTATCCTTTATTAATTGTTTATAGTTATTATTAACATTATAGTCAATGTCAGTTGATGCATCTCTTTATTGCAGGATAAATTTAATATTATTATTAGTAGTAGTAAAAATGCGTACAGAGGCCTGTACAACATGTACGGTTGTTCCTTTGATATGATTAACAAACAGTGTAATATGGGTGTTTAACAAATGGCTATCACGGCATAATGAAGACATTTTAATAGTGGTAAAGATGAGAAGTGCAATAAAATGATAATGTAGTCAGTGATGGTGTACTATCATTAGAGATAGCTTAGGTGAACATTATTCCACTATCTTCATCACATATCTGGTTATGGTTATTTCACACCAGCTAATAACATAAACCAATGATATGTTTTAATAAAATATATCATTTTGGTTTTTTCCATTAAGACTACAATGATGGTGTGGAACGTTTTAAATATATCTAATCACACACACACACGCGCACACACACACACACACACACACACACACACACACACACACCACTATCTTACAGACGCTGCAGGCATCACACACACACACAAACACATATATATATATACACATATATATATATATATATATGTGTGTGTGTGTGTGTGTGTGTAGAATTAAGTATTGGTTATAGTACTAATTTCAATATTAAAGTATTTTAAATATACAGTAATGTATGCATTAATATCAGTTAGTACCGGCAACGCTTGTAGTAGTAAGAAGTAATGGTGTGTGTGTGGGTGGGGGGGGGGAGTTATTGGTAAAAAATGACCACAGGAATCAGGACCAGACATTGGAATTAATGATATAACAATGGTGACATCACCAGTGGTTACTAATTACTCTTATTTCGAATAATTAACCGATTATAAAACAGGTGGCGCCACTTGTCTGGTCGTAGTAAGGTAATCCAGAGATGAGCTTTTGATTAGAACTTGGCGTTTGATCTTTACGGGAAGTGGCCAATCAGGAAGACTTTTTCTCAAAGGAAGAAGATAGCGCAGCAGTCAAAAACATAATAGAACACCCTGCTGTATCTGTCAGTGGTTAATATTTCATCCAATTAATGCCAGAGACCCCACAAACTGTTCCCTGTACGTTTTAAGGGCGTTGGTTTGTAGTAAGTGTCTCGTTGTCGTGTAAAGACTGACCTTACACAGTTCTTGTTGTATTCTTTGCTAATTAAGTCATATCAGGAGATTAGAAATCAAGCACATTTGCACGTTCTTGTCCGGACGCTTGCACGAAGCACACGTGGATTACGTAACCGGAAGTGTTGTTTCTCTTAGCTGGTGTGGATGAGTCAGTAACTGATTGGGTAATTTTTAGCGTTGGTGTTATTCGGATAAGATACTGAGGCAAAAGAGCATTTACACATATATTAAACGCCCCACTGACAGAGGGGTGACATTGGGGGTTTGATTCTACGAGAGGTAAAGAATGTCCATACCGGTATACGCACGGGCCCACTCGCGCGCACACACCACACGCAGTTCGTAAAACACTGGTTACTGTTTGTATCCATCATCCACACCTCTCACAGTACATTACCTCCTTCAGTCAGGATGTTACAGCTGGTCTCTGTTTGTGAGTAGCCACACAACCACGTGGCTGACCACCATCACCACGTGGCTGGCGTATTAACCTTGATTACTCTTCTCTGGCGTTAGTGATTGATTTCAGTAAACTAACATTTTCACTAAATAGCTCCATGTGTCCAGAGAGCCGAGTTTTTCAGGCGCCACAAACAGGGTTCTGTTTTGTTTTAATTCGTTCCGAGCAGTATAGGCAGTCGGACTAATGGCTGTTTTATTATGTCTGGTAGATCCCGGATTGGTTGACCCTTGGGTAGGTTTACTTCCGGCTCGTCCGGAGCTATATCCGTCAGTCTCCGGTGAGTTAACGGATCGCTGTTTTATGCCGGCTTTGGGAATCTTGTTGTGAAATCATCGTAAATTGATGTGAAAAGGAAACATAAACTGTTGCCTTTCCCGGATCATCTGTAGCATTATGAAAAGGTAGCGATGAAAGGTGATTGTTTCTATGGATTCAGTTCAGCCAATAACATGACCTTCTAATAATTTACTTTTCCGTCCTTCCTGATTTATAGACACGTTGCTGTGTTGTTTACCGTATAATCTGCTGTCGATTGAATATTTTTCACTACTCTGTGTGTTCGAGTCGCCGAAAAATAATGCCACCAGAAGCCACCCAAAAACAGTATGTTTACTAAATATTCCCGGAAGTCAACATTCTCAGTACACCGTACACCCCCCTCACCAACCAAATAAAAAGCGGACATCCTCCGATGATTTTCTCGTGGAAGAAGTTTCTGTAGAAGTTTCTGGCGTCTAATGTTCAGGATCATAATCCACTCTAATCCAGTTAGTTATCCAATCTTCATTTGTGTATAGCGCCAAACAGTTATCACAGGATAGATCCTGCTCCATCGGGATATAATTGGTGTATATAGATAACCGGAGACAGGCTCTTACTATCCAATCAGTCATCATCTCTCATCGTGAAAGAGATGATATCTGTATAGAATTGTCAGATGAGAAGAGATGGAGCAGAAACAAAGCTAAAATAACAGTACAATCTCCTCATCACTCATAAATCATAACATTAGCTGATAAATATTATGCCTAATACTTGGTCAAAGTCAGATTTTATCTGATACTCTTAACAAATTATTCGTTTGTTCAACGAATCAGTGTATTATTTATGCATTTAGGAATGTTAATATGCAGACAGACGCGCGCACACACACACACACACACACACAGAGAGAGACCAGTTTTTAATGCTTGTCAAATTAATAGATATTCTCTCTCTCTCTCTCTCTCTCTCTCTGTGTGTGTGTGTGTGTGTTACCATATATCAGTTGGCACTATTGGAAGGATATTAACGCATTTAGTTCAGCACGCAACACCCATTATATGCTAATTTAGTAACATAAGAATAAATGAATATACCATAAAATGTGCATAATTCACATAACAATAAAATATCTATAAAATTGATTAATTAACATATTCAGCAATATTCAGAGCTGAGCCCAACTGGAACAAACAGACAGTGCTTACTGAGCAATCTGTGTCTGGGATAAATTTGTTTAAATTTGTGAAGTTTGTTGTGATGAAACTGTGGCAAATGATAACAAAGGATACAAAACAAATTACAAGTTGAGTTGTTAATTCTGACAAATTTCTAACTTGGTGTAAATGCGGTTAGCCAGGGATGTTTTAAACCTTTTTATTTTAGTCACGTATGAAAGTTATCTCTCATCTGGATAACAAACTTCCAGTGTCTGGAGAAAATCTTTGACATCGTGTATCAAATGTGAAAAGTGGGAACAATTATAAATATGTTTTAAAAAATCACACCAACTTATATAAAGGAATGTAAGTGCCTGGGAGAACTCTAATTTCAAAAGTCTGTTGCCTTTCATTGTTTGTTTTAACTTCAAAGGATAAATTACTTTTATTTTGCGTTCCTCAGTAATTCCAGGCAGCAAAATTGCTGTTTCTCCGTGTCTATACTATCGCATTTTGACTTCAACTTTTGTCTGCTCTTGGAGCTGAGCAGGTAAAGGATTGCAGATTTCAGTGAAGGAAACATTGTACAAAATTTTCAACAACATGATATGTCAAAGCACTTTAATAATAATAATAATTATTATTATTATTATTATTCGTGTTATAAGTTTGTTTTCTTTGTGGTGAGTAATTTCCTTAACTTTTGTTACCATGGACTCTGAGTACTTTGAAGAGTTCCCCAATAAGTGCATGGTTTTAATATGACCAAAGTACAGAATATGTGTGCTGTCATAAATCTATCACCCGCTCCTCCCCCTTCCCCATACGGTAGTACAAGTATATAATGTGCTGACCTTCCATGTTTTACCATTATTGTCATTCTAACTGCCACCAGTTTACGTGGAGGAGGCACCGAGCAGGATAAACCAGACCTAGGTACACTACTGGCAGTCAGTCAGTCAGCCATAACAGCTCTAGCCAGGAAAATGTTCTGGAAATGAACTGGAAAAAAACCCAGGCCATTCGCTATAACCTAGTACAGTGATCCAGATAGACAGGATAGTGGCTAACCGAGGAGCTGCCTGTGTTAGTGATCCATAATGGACTGATGTTATTCAGGATGTATCTTTTGCCATCAGATGTTTTCCTAGACGCAGATTTGCCATTGATCTAGTTACGTCCCGGAAAAGGTTTTAATCGTCAAAGTTTTGTGCCAGATCCATGTATTTTATTGTTTTATCCATATTTTCAACCAAAATTATTTCAGTAATGGTGTTCTTTCCATTTAAAAGAATGATATATTAATTATTATTGGCAAAATACCAGTAAATCCCACCCATAGATTTTATAATATTCTTTTATTATACGGGTAACTTCATAATAATAATAATAATAATAATAATAATAATAATAACGTATCTTTAATAAAACGCCCTTACTAGCAGAAGCTGTTTAATGCAGCTGTACAGTGATACATTAATTACCGTCTAAAAGTTGAACAGAAATATTTATCACTGTCCTTGAATTATTGCTTATGTAAATTTAGTACAGGGTAGGGTGGGTGTCTGGCTTTTTCTCATCTGATTTATTTACAAGTTTGATGAGAATGGTTCATTGAATATGTAAAATACTTCACTGTGGGATTTCTTTTTCCAGCCACACTAATAGTGATCTCAGATAAATAATGATATTTATCAACCTAAACAAATGTCAGTGACGACAAAGCATTAAGAATGATGCCTCTTGAATTCTGTCACATTTAAATGAATGTCCCTTTGGTTGAGGAGGTGGTGGGGGGTGTGTGGGTGTATGAGAAGAGCCAATCATTGAAAGAGAACATCGCTATGAGGTATTTTGACCTGACCTTGTAGTTAGCCAAGCCGTTTAAGCATTATGTCGTCTACGTTAGTGGTGGGTCTATGTAAGTGGTGCGTTATGGGAAATAGTTTGGTCTGTTATAACATTAGTAACCGAGATGAGCAGATCACTAGCGATATGTCACCCTGACGTGCCAATAACGTCACTGTGTCATAAATCTTAAAAGCTTTCAGCCAAAATGTTGTATTTCTCTTCAGCGGAGAACTACATTTAGGGAATTATTTTAGAATATTTCTTCTCTCTCTCTCTCACTTTTATATATATATATATATATATATATATATTTTATATATATATATATATATATATAGAGAGAGAGAGAGAGAACACACACACATATATATATATATATATATATATATATATAGTGTTTGGACAGTATTGTTGTTCACATCAACAACTGCTTATATTTGACTTTTACATATGTATAGAAAATGTGTAAAACAAAATATTTTGCCATAGACACGGCTTTGGCAGACCTATAAGTGAAATAAAACATACTAATATTTACAATGTACTTGTTGACCTTGTAGTTGATACACTTTGACAGTTCCTAAAACTAATGAACTTCTCTCACCCACTCACAAAAACCTACACACATACTCTCTCTCTCTCTCTCTCCGTGTCTCTCTGATTTGATTTGATTTCATAAGAAAATGTACTTTTATTGCTGTTGTCAGTCAGCCTATTTTTATGGACTATCAGGTAACAACAATAGGTCTGTTTAGGTCTCTCACAAACATAAATGAGAATACTCATGATATGTAAGAACTGTGTCTCCAGTTGGCAGTTGAGAGGTCAAAAGACGCTGTATTCACTACACAAAAGCCACTGTTTGACAATTTCAAGCAATTTCCTATTTGCCCACACACTGCCCTCTCTCGGGCTTGTGATGACAAAGTACATAGGTGGCAGCACCTACTTTCCTGAATGATAGACTGTTTCTGTTAATGTTGTTAGTAGTATTTACACACCGATTACATTTTCTCCATTGATATTACGATGTGCAAAAAGGTTATAGTTGTAGGAGGTAATAATAGAGTAAGTATAGAGTGTGGGAGGTAATAATAGAGTATAATTTGACATTTCACAATTCTAAGTTTATTTACACCATTTCCACAAATTAAGGCCAATGCTCTTTATCCACCTGTCACATAATTATTGTTTGCCCCATGACAATTATCAATTACTTATGGATAGTTATTATTCACACACACACACACACACACACATCATAACAAAAATCCTGTGTGTAAGTGTGTCTTATTTAATCGTATACTGTAAAGGCTACCTGTGCTAACAAGTTAGAGGTACAATCACTATCTGTACAATAATTATTTACCATATATCTCTGAGTACTATGTCGGGTTTTAGCATTCCATCACCTCAGCTTCCACGAGAGTATATTGTGTGTAGCTTCTTGGCCCAAACAACTCCTTTTATATATAGACGGAGTTGTCCAAAGTTTTAATGGCATCAATTGATCTGTTTAATGCCAATTTTCTCTATTTTACAATAACACACACACACGCACGCACACACACACTGTACTACAGTAAACCTTTCTCAACAGAGGCTCGCCCGCCATCTGCCAGAAACTACTGGGTCCCTGTAAGTTGTTCTCTGATCTTATTACATCTCCCGTCTGAACTCCAGCGAGAGTTTCTGTAGAACAAAATCATATCCATCAGTCAGATAATAGAAAATCATCTCAGCTGGCAGAATTAAATCAAGCCTCTTTCTGTAAAAATCAACCACCAAGTTTCCTCTCTTTATTCCACAGTTCTTCATATCTTTAGCCGCGATTAGAATTTCCCAAATGGGATATATTATAATGGAGAAATGTTTTATCGACTTTGTTTGTTTTCAATATCTGGTGAGCACAGATGCCTTCGATTTATGACCATAAAACAATTATTAAACACAACGCGATAAAAACACACACGCGCGCGCACACACACACACACACACACACGCTGATCCATAAGTCTGGTTATTCTCGTCGGGATAACTCGGTATGTTGTACCGTTTAATTGCGAGACGGTGCGAGACGTTATACCGTCGTCAGCCGCGGCCGACTAAGAAACTGAGCGAAAGTGGAACTTATTTGCGCTTGGGGTGATGTTTACATAATAAAACTATTGTGTCCCGATTCTAGAGTAGATGCGTCAGATTGTGGAATCGTTGACCAGCAGTTTAATTGCAGAAATGCTGATAATAACATATCGGGGAGAAAACGTGATAATGTCTTTTTTTTAAAACGCCGAGCTACTACCCAACCCGCACGAGGAGCGATAATCAGCGTAAATGTATACCGTGCACAAACAAACACACACACACACACACGCCCGCGCGCGCGCACACACACATACACGCACGCGTGCTAAGTTATTTCTGTCCAGTTTTATTCCCGGAAGGCCCTCAATCATCGTTTGTCATCGATAGTTAAAACAGAATGATAGTTTGTGAGCCGAGAGAAGTTTTCAAATTGGCACCGATCTTTGGCCATTATTCCATGAAGATGTTATTTTTAACATACCAAGAACCAGCACTAGATGAATCATTCGATGCTTCTGTTGGCCGACATTTATCTGTGTGGCTACCGATTCTAGTAACCAAGACTCTGGTTAGTGTAAGAGATAACGAGTTAAGAGATTAATATTTCAACAGTCCCGTGTTCTCCGGCATATTCTTTGGAGACCTTCAACTTAAGTTTGTATCCAGAAAATGAATAATGATCGGTCAGATCAGGATACTACCGACGGCCGCGTTGCGTATCACGGCGAAGATACACTGGCCCAAAACTGCCCCCCCCCCACACACATTAAATTACAGTCTGACCTCTCTCATACAACATGTTAGTCTTTTTTGTCTGACATATCACCCCCCCCCCCACACACACACACACACACACCCCAATACATCGCTTACTAGTAAGTATCCCTCTTGGTGACGGAATCTCAGCCGTTGGGCTAATATCGATCCTCTGGATTAGTTTAACCGGAACTCCAGGTTGTCGGAGCAAACATATCCGGATTATAAAAAAATTACTGTAGCAGCTGAGCATTTTTGTTAACAACAATATTCATGATGAATCCTGTGATTTCCTGTCTGTTATTGTGACCAGGGAAAGGTTTTTCCACATCCTGTATTTGTACAGTGTGTGTGTGTGTGTGTGTGTGCTTTTGAAATATGTATTCCATGTACATATCTCCTAACTGAGGAATGATTACTGATATTAAGACAAATCATGTTTTCTATGTTCGTCTCCACAACCACGATGTACGTAATCCAACCCGTTCTTTGTGCCATGGGCAATGATATTGATAAATGGATTGAAATGGCAACCTTCTTTGAACTTCTCCTATGATTATTTAAGTTAACTATATTTATGAATTTTGTTTTGATTCCTGTTTAAGTTACGGACGATGGATACATCGTACCAGCTCGAAAATGTGTTTTTTTTCTCTATGAAATTGGCTACCCCCTGGGTCAGACGTCGTAGATGACGACAAAGATGTCAAAGGTCAGCACATAATGTTATCTTGATATAGGTCAGTGGGCAGTCCCGGCGTCCTTGGCTTGAACCTACAGTGATAAAGTGAACCCTCTCTCCATTAGCCTCACCGAGCGATGTTTATAACTCAAAACAAAAATTATATTGCTGGTCATTATTTAAACCTTTAGCCATTAACTCCAAATGGCTTCTACATCTGTCGTGAGTCGGAATCTGGGAGACATAGTTCGTTTGCTTCAGGGCCGCATGTGTCATTCTCGCTGAACGCGGTTATGTGTCATCGCCGTTGATACGCGGCTGTTAGTGAGGTTATCAAAGTGAGGGGTTAATGGCAATGAAAGGGCCATTGAAGAAAAATGAGCCGATGCTTCCTTTGAAGCATACATAACCTAACGCGACGTCCTTCGGGAGGGTCAAAAAATCTACCGGCAACTTGGTATTAAAACAGAAGGAATGGAATGTTTTGTTGGAAGTCAGATGTTCGTCATTTTCAAGTTGTTGAGAGAACGAGGTGTGAATCCCGCATCCGAAAGCCAGTTTCTTCTTCTTCTTCTGGTGGTACTCTCTCTCTCTCTCTCTCTCTTCTCTTCTGATCAGTGTAAGATATATTTATTGGAGAACACGAAGAAGCTTAAATTCAGTAATGTTTTAATTTCAGTTAAGGTGGCTGCTTTAAGTGTTATACGTGTACATGTGATAGTGTGCTCTATGAACATATACTTGTTTTTCTATTTCAGAATGGTGTATTAAAAACGTCTGTTTTGCGTACGTGTATGGGTGCGTGGTAAACAGATTAATTGTACTGGTTTTGTTTTTCATCTCGGGGGAGTCCGATATGGATATTATGCTCTTGACTGTTATTATTTAAACATGTGGGGTAAGGGTGGGTGTGCTATACATTCCACCCTTTAGGAACAAAATATCCTACTTGACTCTTATCAATCTCCCTCCCTACCAATAACACAACGCTCCCTCAAGTCGCCATATCTCGTTGATGGGACTGTACATATATATATATATATATATATATATATATATCAGCCGGATTAAACAATCAAAAACCTTGCGTGTGGCAGTGGTAAAAGGCCAGGAAACCGCTAGTTGATCATAATGCTAATTTTGTCAGCATCATAACGGTCAATAGTTTCAACGCTTTTTTCCAGACATCAACGAGTGCGCAGTCAACAACGGAGGATGTCAGCATGAATGCTGTAACACGATGGGATCTTTTTATTGTAAGTGCCCCGAAGGTTATACGTTAAAAGAAGACGGTAAAACGTGTCGAGGTATGTAGCTTAAGATGTTCGTTACATTAGATGGTGTTATGCTTGTTATATCCCTTGTTATACTTCCCTTTGGTGCAGGGTTGCTGCATCAGTTCTACCAAGTATTCTCCCAGCATGCCAAAGTCCTCAGTATATATATATATATATATATATATATATATATATATACAAAAACATACACATACATAATACATATATAAGTTAATCTGTGCTTCGCAAATGTATAGGGTGTGGTGTTTCATTTGACATTACAAAAAAGTTTCCAGTTCTGTTATATTTCAATTATTGTGACCTAGACAGAATCAGATACGTTATCAGCTAAATGTAGCATATCAACAACCTTTTTTTGTGGTGTATCTAGTAGCATGTGGAAATGGAATTATTGACCCGGCAATAAAAGATATACATTTATTTGGTGGTACTATTCCAGTGGTCTGAATGATAGCATGCATTATATTTAAATGATGGGTATGAGACCACATGTTTGAAAACTCTACCCCTCCCCTCTCTGGTTTGGTCATGATTATGATTGATGTTTTACGGCCACTTTGGTACACATGGTAGGCTAAATGGGCCGAGCGACCCCCGAAGGTAATGAAGCGAAGTCAAAGATGAAACAACCTTCAGATATGCCTACGCCGGTTTGAGACTAAATAAAATGTCCTAATGTTTTCCTGCTACGAGCCAGTTCAGAGATCAGTTTCATAACTCATGAGTCATGATATTGGGAGGATGTATGTTACTTGTCATGAGTACCTGACTATATCCAATAGATATGGAATCTTAACTGAGTTACAATATAAAAAGGTGGACATTTAAAACAGTATTGAAGCTTATCAAACTCAGCTTAATTCAGCTTAGATTCCTGTACTTCTCCTACATCGGTAATATCGCGGGAGGGGGGCTGTTTCAGCCACCGAATAAGGAAATAAAGTAAGATAGTGAAAAATGGTTACGCCTCTTTAATATCAGCAGTTTCGCTTGAAATAACACATCTTGGTTGTTTTGTTTGAGAAATCCAAGTCGTATGTTTGTTTCTCTGATGCCATTGGCTAACCTTCAGCCAATGGGAAATCACGCAACAACGGACAGCACAACTGTCAATGACCAATCAAATTCCAGATATAAATGAATGCGATGAACATAATGGTGGATGCCAGTATAAGTGTGAAAACACAGTTGGCAGCTACAAATGTTCCTGCCCAAGTGGGCATCAACTTCACGTTGACGAGGCGAACTTGTATCCGTAAGTAAAGCAACAACAGTGTGAGGCAATTTTCTTCTTGATTTGTCAAGTTTTCTAGTGGCATCGTGGAAGATTTTTCTGTTTTGAGGCTCTACAATCTTTTCACTAATCTGTGCCGTAGTTATCATCAGCTATTGATGTGGATTGTTAACAGCTGTCTTCGGTCATTTCTTGGTTTCTTAATTACTATAGTCGGTAGAATGGGATTATCTCTGTACTCAGTTGAACTTTCTAGATTGTGTGTTCTTATTGGTTGATTTTCTGTGTCATGAAGGTGCTGCGCATTATTTACCTCATTTGACATATAACAATGTAATCAGTATGTCTAGTTACACTTATGTAATCTGTACCTTGTGTGCGTGCGTGTGTGCGCGTGCGTGCTTGTGTGTGTTTGTACATGCACACTAATGTGCATGCAATAACTTTTGCATGTTTAATACAGTGCATGCAGTGATGATGTGTTTTGGGACAGGTGTATTTTCTGCCACTTTTTTGTATTTATGATTTGATTAAAATAGGTTATTGTTTTTCAGACACGCACACACACACATACACACACACACGGACACACATGCCCATGCATACACATATATCCTATATTATTTTATAAGTTATTTAGTTGTTTATCTGCCTCAACATATGAATATTAAGATATCAATATGATTTGGTTTGATGTTTTAATGATATTTAGAATTTCTTTCCTGCATATTATTTTGTTTAATTTGTGCTTTCACATAAAACTCGTATTTATTAACTGCACTTCTGTGCCACATGTTATGATATATTATGCTGTTTACTGACAGAGTGCAACACCACGACTAGTAGGAGAAGTAAGAACTAAGTTATATTTCTTTGTGCATTAGTCGCCCAAGATCAATTCCAGTCGATCCCATTCTTGTCCTGTCCTCTATGTGTTCACTTGCATGTGTTGTTTACATTTCAGACCAACTTCCAGTTTATTTATTCTTAATCGTGTAACTGACATTTTTTTTAAATGCGATTATTTCAAACGAGTTCTCATGTTTTTTTTCAATTACTGGTGGAAGTACCCCATCAAGTTAATGTGTCACACCTCCTACTAACAGGTGAATTACAAAATTGGTGATTCATGTTTCACTCTTGAAATTTAATTTCAATTTGTGCATGATTGCTTGACTGGCAGGGATTTAATTTGGACAGCAATTTCAGAATGGGGGAACAAAGTTAGCCTATATTTCAGTAGACGTTTTTTTCTGAGGTGATTAATATCTAAATTATTTCCTTATCAGTCAACACTTAATATTTCATTTCCCTTTTCCTCTTTATCATCTATTCAACATCCGTCTTGCAGTCTGTGTTTGTCTAAATGTATTTACAGATGTTATTGGGTCATAATCTGTTTCCTGGTTATTTAATGATTTCATATTCATTTGTTCCACTAATCATTGTTTATGTTTAAGAGCATTATTTTCTGATTGTTTATTAGTGATGATGATGATGATGATGATAATGTTATGACATCAGTGATGGATAGAACATTAACATTAGTTAGCACTGTTGTGTTATTATTGAAGATGTTGTGGTAGTGAGAACATTAGGTGATAATATCTTACCTTCTCACAGTATAGTAAATGATGTTAACATATCTGGCTGAATATAACTTGTTTTGTTGTGATTCAAAATTTTACATTATGGTAGTATGTGTACTTTACATGCCCATACGTATAATGTATATAAATAAAGAGATGCCAACACCACTGACTCACCGAATGACTGATTCACAGTGGTATTAACTGACTGACTGACTGGCTGGGTGTCTTACTGACTGGGTCACTGACTCACTACTCTCTCGCATGCCCATGAACTACCAATGAACTGAACTAATATATTCCACAAAAATCTCACGTTCACCACTTGTCAAATATTTTCTGGGACATTTTTCATCAAGAAGCAAATGACTAGTGAATACTTTTGGCACAAAAAGTTGTTATATATTTAAATTAATTTGTAATTTTTTTCATATTGGTCATCACTTAAATCTGGTATGTCACCTAGGGTCCAAATCATAAATTTATTAATTGGCATTTAATCTGACTTTGTTGTGTAACCGTAACTTTCTGTACCAGTAAAATAGACTTTTTATTAACCTCGGACATATTTGTTTGTTGCAATAGTGTGACTTTTGTTGAATTTTTTAATAGATATTAGTATCTTCTGCCATTAACCTCACATATTGTCGTAGCGGTGAAATGTAATTGAACACGTTTGGTTTCTAGTTATTGTTAACTTGCTGTACTTATTTTGGAAATTTTTAAAATAATTATCTGTTTTATTAGCATCTAGTTGTTGATTGTCTAACAAACAGTGCAGTTTATTTCAGTCGTGGTTAAGTTTAATGATGTACTGATACCAATGCAAGCTGTTCGATAATAATTTTCTGTAGGTTTGTCATTTTTCAGATATTTGTAAAGCTTTCTATACATTATGATACGTTCATAACAATGCTAACATTATGACCTACGTTTTGTTTATGCAGCTGTGAAGAATGGGTGTGCACGTGATAATGGAGGCTGTGAACATATATGTATCAGCGGTTATAATGGAGAGACACTGTGTCGATGTAAAGCTGGTTACAGACTGGCATCTGATGGCAGACGCTGTGATTGTAAGGGATTACATAAGTTAATTACAATGAGACTAATATAGTTATAGAAGAAAGAAAATCCATGTAACTTTCTTAAAAATAATTTTGTATTATTTCTAGCAGTTTGATTGGAAATAAAATGTATGTAGTTTGTTCCATTATCCATATAAAATACTAATATCATATATTACGTTTACCTATAAATTGGTCTTAAGTTAGCAAATTCAAGGAGAAATTCTTCCAAACTTTCTTACATCATGTCCAAATAGCAGTTTTAGGATGATATGTTGTGATATCTTCTTTGTAAATTTTTTAGGATTAAGAATGAAAGACGCATTTTAGACAGTTAGGATGTAGAGTTTTTGTTGAGAAATTTAATATATTATGGTATCAGTTAGACCAAATTCTGGGTGCCAGTTCTTGCCAAGAACTTTGTTGTTTCTAATGATCCTGAACATGAGCGTCATGTAGTTCAGCATAAAGAGTTTCGAAGAATGTTTCCTGAAAGTCATGGGCAAGAAAGTTGTTTCCTCAGGTCAAAACACAATAAGAATTACTTACTGGTAACGATATTTGGGAAATTGACCATTTAAGGTCAACATGTGACCAAGTTACAATGTGTACCTTTTCCAGGAGCATGTTTTGTTAGAAAAGAAGGAAGGTAATAAACATATTCTGAGATGAAGATATATTATTAGAGCACTGTCTGATGTGAATTAGTAATAATACACTTTAGCTCCATTCTCTATAACCTTCTTCAGCAATAGATCCTTGTCAGGAGAACAATGGTGGATGTCAACATAAATGTGTCAATTATGGAGGTCGGGTCCAGTGTCAGTGCGAGACAGGATATGAACTCCAGAGAGACAGAAGATCATGTAGAGGTAAATATGGTGTTAAATTATATCATGATGTTAATATTTAGTCATGGTTAGTGAAATAGTCATTTTAGAAATGATGATATATATATATATATATATATATATGTGATGCACAGAAGCTGGACAGGTGTTGGTTATTATATGTAGAATATTAATTAATCCAGTTTACATTTGCTTCCTAATGAACATGTCAGAGATTATTATCCCTCTTCTATCAAAATGTTCATACTAACAAACTAGACAACATGTTCAGGTAACCCTTAGAAGTGTCATATAATTTTCTGTTTCATGATATTACTACCCCATTTTTTATATTAAAAACATTTAAGGTTTATAATATATGTATTATTGACTACTACTAATATATATATATATATATATATATATATATATATATATTTAATTTCCGACAAAACTATTTATTGTAATGTTGTTCAAGTTTGACTGATATTCTCTGTTAATCTAATTTGTCTTTTCTACATGTGTTATGATATTGTTCCAGATATAGATGAATGTGCCACAAATCAAAGTGGTTGTGCCCAGATCTGCATAAACACAGAGGGATCCTTCATTTGTAGATGTCATGAGGGCTATCAGCTGGGAACTGACATGAAAACATGTTATCGTTAGTAGGCAATTATAATTAGTGTGTCTTACATTAGTGTGTGTGAGTGTGTGTTGATTTTAAGCTTGATTATACACAATTAAAGAGATATTTAGGGAGGTAATACTATCTTTAATTATTACTACCTTTACCTACAGGTATTGTTATGGATCCTGTAGATAGCTGTGCAATGAACAAAGGTGGTTGTCATCATGAATGCATACACACAGGTCGAGGTCCTGTCTGCTCATGTTATAAAGGTTATCTATTACAGCCAGATGGTAAAACATGTGCAGGTCAGTGCTGGTGATAATTTTACATTCTGATTGTAAAGTTGATATATTTTCAGCATATAACTATGTCACAAGCTGTCACTAATCATTTGAAGTCATACATTCCACCCAAAACACTAATATTCCCATATTCATCCTTAACGTCATATTTTCAGCCAGAGACCAAAGTGTTTCACATCTGTTTTAATAAATTCAGAATCAAATTGTGTCATCCCCTTATGATATCAGTGTGACACCTTTGCTTATATTATCTTATTATTATGTGATATATATATATATATATATATATATATATATATCTGATGCTATAGGCCATTATTACATATTTCACTTTTAGTTAGATTACTAACAGAATTTTGTTATAGATTTTATCCAGGTTTTATTTGTCACTTTAGTATTTTTTATAAATGATGTGACAAATAAAATTTAAATCCTTCCCTGGTAAGAATATGAAGCATGATTTGTGTGTTCTGTTAGAATTAATAAACAGAATAACTGATTCCATCAGTTTTATGAAAATGTGACTTCAATATTTGCAAATTATGATATGTAGTAAACTGTGTACGATAATTTTAAAACCCTTCAGTGAAGAGTTTTAATACTATATTATTATCAACAACATGTAGGCACTTGACTGACTGGAACTGCATTCACAAGAAGTTAATCATTTACATGTTACAGATATTATAATCTAATTTGTTATAATAAAACCATTTTCTTTCTGTGTTTGCAAAACATGTCCATTCATGAAGAGCCACACTGAACTGTTTTACTCTGAATGTATTTATATTCTTGAAAATTGGTGGCACTAGGTACCTGTAAGTTGTATGCGGGCACTCGGGGAGCGTGGTATCACCTTACGAGTGTCGGGTAGGTGAAGGTTATTTAAACATGGGTACCAGACATGGGGTCAATTCCATTTGGTCAATTCCACATCAGATCTTTCAATTCCAATTCCCCATTTTTTATTCCAATTCTCTTTTTTACCCACTACTTTTTACCATGAGTAGATCTGAGTACCTACTTTGAATAGCTACCCTGAGTAGTTTATATTCCAGTTAGGATTGTCATAGAAACTTTTTTCTGAATTAAAAAATTAAATAGTAAATTAATTTGTTGATTTAATTTTTTTGTATGAAACTTCAATTCCAATTCAAAATTTATCAATTCCATTTCCATATATTTTTAAATTATCAGTTCCGGAATTGTAATTGACCCCATATGGGTGTGATGTGAGTATCACCATATTATCAGTGTTGGTATGGGCCAGATGTAGATGTACTGTACCTACACTGATTTCCTGTACTGTACTAAATAGTTGTGGTTTCACCACGAGAAAAGGGTTAATATACCATGTCTGGCTTAAAATGAATACAAGCATTCGAGCTAGTTCAGGGCCACATCAAACTCACATAGACATCAGCCATTTTTCGGGTGAAGTGCTTCTTGTTTTGTTCACTGTTTGTATGCTATGATTTATTAACACCATTATATTATTAGCTACAATAACATTGTCACATTAACAATGTCACATTAACAATGTCACATTAACAATGTCACATTAATGGCATCACCCAGACCTAGATGAGTGTTCGCTTGGGATACATTGCTGTGAACAGTTCTGTACAAACAATCCGGGCAGCTACACATGCGAGTGTCGAGCAGGGTTTATAATATCTGCAGATGGCTGCAGGTGTAAAGGTTTGTCTCGACATAGTTTGACCCCCATAGCCTATAACCTCTGGCCTATGACCAACCTTTCCTATGACCTTCATTACTATAGACTCTTATTGCTTTGCGCATGCTTTTATTGATAACATTGTGCACAATATAGCAGCTGCTTCTTGAGATATTATCAACTAATTTATACTAGTTACTATAACAGTGGAGTATCTGTAAGGACAATCAAGTTTAGGTTTGATGCTGAGTTTGGTTTGCATGGATATATATGTGTGTGTATGTGTGTGTGTGTGTGTGTTATCATTAGTTATGCTATTGGCCATGCAGCTATATCATATGCCATCATATCATGCTTAGACACCTTTCAGCATTGCTTTTCAATGATCTGTATTGTCATATGACATCACTGCATGTGTTCATGTCATAATTGAACATCACATCATTAGAAGCATGAAATTATCTTTCATCTTCGATAAATGGACATGTTTCAGTACTGAACTGGGAACATGTTGATCATACAAAATGGCATCGAAGTAATACCCTTTATGGAGCTAAAATCTAAATAATAAAAGGAGGATTACATTTTGAGTAGTTATTTAATGTTGTAAATGGGAAATCATATTATTACTGATGAGCTGACAGGATGCTGGCTTACCTGTTTATCATATTTTTCAGATATCAATGAATGTGATAACAACAATGGTGGCTGTTCAGATCTCTGTATTAACAGGGAAGGTACATATGAATGTACTTGTCACCATGGTTACCACCTAGACTGGGATAGACGAACATGTATCAGTAAGTGTTTTTAATGAACAGTTCTATTTATGTCTTGGCCTTTAGTGTCCTTCGGCTATATCTTTCTTAGCCTATGTAAACCCAGATTTAAACACCAACCTCGTTTCTAGCTGACTGAACTTGTTATCTGATGTACAGATGTTTGTGGTTTCTGTACAAATAATCAAAAAGTGAGCCATGTACTGTCTTACTTTTATGCCATTCTTATTTTGAAATATATTGTTTAATAAATATTACCATTTGTAATTTAATTTCATCATTATAATATGTGTGTGTGCGCACATATTAATTTGGTCTTTGGATATTATAGTTGACAGTGCCAACCAGCTGAAACACCCTAAGTTAAGATTTGATACTACCACACCATATATCGTACCTGTAACGGAAGTATACAGTGATGAGGTCAGAAGACCTGAGATAGATATAGGTATGTTAATTAGCTGATTATATCCGTCTTTGTTACGATATATATATTTGCTTAAAATCATATTTTGTTCTCTTTAAATATTGTAAATATTGAAAAGAGTAAGTTTGGAAAAGTTTCATTTGAGTAAATAGTCTATGATAAATATTTTAATGCTATTGGTAATTAAAAAAATATTTTTATGCTCTGAATTGAAGTATTGTTTGTTTAGCTTTTATAATGTGCACAATATCTATTATTTGTGAGAGTGTGTGCGTTTGTTGTGTTTGTGTTGTTTATTGTGTCCCTGTCTACACAGATCTTCAAATTAATCCACTCTGTAAATCCTGTACTCTCTATGCTGTAAGTGTTTCTCTATTGTGTAAATTGTACTGATTCATCAATTCTCTCAATGGATGTTATACTAAGTGCAGCTATTCACCTTTGTAATGACTATTCTTGTTTCGTGTGATACATGAGACTGGCCGATTCTTTAGCAAAGTCACATCGATAATTCGCTTAAGACATATCGTTATTTAACGAACACAGATTCTAATCACCTGCTGATATCTGCTGTCATATAATGAGCTTGTCACCTTGAGGGAAATGACAGTTTACACAAATTGTTATGACAAACAACAACTCACAGGTGTTTGTTATAGATCAGATGCCTCTGCTGACCTCTGCTGACAATGCCATTTCTTTCATTCTCTCATTGCTCTCCTCCAGGAATCAAAGTGTCCAATCCAGGTAGGCAAGTGAACAAAAGTTGGTTTACTTTCATAAGCCATTATCTTTATTATGTAGTGGTCACATGATCAGGGTTCTCACAGGTACCTTATCGTAGCGGTGTATATCAATAATGTCGTTTCTTTTATTAGTACTGTGTGAATCCTGCACATAAGTGACTGTTTTTAGTTTACAGCAGGCCATCTGATTAGTTCTGCTTATTGTATTAACCTGATTTAGCTGTGGTAATGGTATATCTGTTTAATTTCATATAACATGGTGAACCACATGAATTTCATTAATGATTCGGCTGAAGGTTTTTGTAACTTTGTTTTTTATATCGTGAAAACTGATCTTCTCTTACTGCAACTAATCATTTACTCGGGTTAAAAGATCATTGTTTTTCACTTGCTAACTACAAATCAGCTTTCACAAACAAAGTTCTGTGGTTCATTTCAGATCTCATTTACAGAAAACATCCTCCTCGTTGTATTTATTTATTTTTGTTGGTTATTATTTCTACTACTCTAGGTTCTTGTTATACGTTATTATATTAACATAATTTATGTTAATGGCTCTTCCTGTGATTGGTTTCAATGAAAGTATCTTCGTTCATTTTGCAAACAGTCAATTTTCAGTAGTTTTTTCTGTTTTGTATTTCTTGGGTTTTATATTTGGAAGTAAGAGGCTTTTAATAAAGATATTTCCTACATTACCAGAAGTACACTTTACTTGTTGCCCCATTTTATTTTTTAAGAGGATGTATAACATATATCTTTAGATTTTTTTAATTGTAGATTAAGGTCATCCATTTGTTTAACTTTAAATAAATTATAGAACATTTCATCAGTAAACAGACTCTTCATACATAAGAGGTATATTTTGGGCTGCTCTTCACCTGATTCGCTGAAACATTTATAAACTAACAAATAAAAATCTAATATTACTCTCTCCTAATATTTTAATAATTGATCCATATTGCTAACTTGACCGTATGTTGGCTATTCTAATCCATATTAATTATCATCTATTTGAATAATCATCAATTTAAATGATTGAATGAAGAACTGATGTAAATGTTTAGTGTTTTGTGTAAACTTAATTTTTCTCAATAATATTAAGTGGTTTGTTAAATAAGTAAATTTATGTAATTGATAATTAATTAACTACTTTTCTTGATGACATGGCAGATGAAAATATTTTATTATTAACTTATTAATCCCAATAATTTATTCAGAATTTGAGCATGACAGGTTAGCCAATGACCAGATGATACATGTCTATGTGCAGCCAGGTATTACGTACATGCGTTTGTTTATCATAACTTAACCAGTTACATTATGACTTATAACTAGGCTTGGTACTTACTGAATAAAACTAGACTTGGATTACATCATGAATAAATTTGGACATGAATATTTTAGATGTTGCCCTACTTCTCAGTTCACATAAGTTTAGTCAAGTTTTATTATAGTACAAGTGCAAAGCCCTTTGATTACAGATAATTATAGATCGGGTATATGGTTCACATACTTATCAAAATTAATAACAACAAATTTAATGACTTAATTATAATGCACAGACAAACACACACACGCACACAAACAAACAACATAATTACTCCATATCTTTGACTGTAATTAAATGATTAACTCCAAAAGTTTACTAAAGAAAAAGTAAATTAATTAATTATTCAGTTTAAAATTTAAATCAATATGGAGGAAATATAGTGTGTAACACACACACACACACACACACACAGACACACACACATTGACGTATATGTTTGTAAATCAGTAGTTCTTTAATTCTGCATGTATTCATTACATCTAGTATTACAATTGTTCAGGTAGTTGACATTTTTAAAACAAGATGTTCCATATATATATATATATATATATATATATATATATATTGCCAATTTGGCAAGACATCATTTTGACTTACTTCACTTTAAAATACCGTTATATCACTGCATCTGTAGTACTTTTGTAAAAAATATCTTTAATACATTTATATTGATATAAGGTGCCAAGTTTTCTTCTTTAATTTATCTCATAGACTAATTACTTTAAACAAAGTAAGAAACACTCTAAGTATATATTTTCTATCTGCAGTTAATAATATATTTTAAATGGCTTAAGTAATACAATAATCACTAGCTGATCTCTGTATTTCTATCATGTTTTGTTCACTGTTTCTGTATGTATATCATTTTATCCGTCACTGTTTATCTTCTCTGTATTCTATCTTCTCCGTGTGTCTTTATGCCACGCTCTATTTATCAACCGTCAATCACATGAAACTCGTGTGACCATCAAATGATAGATGACATCATTCCATTAGAATTGGACATTGACATAGAAATGCTAAGTGAACGTTCCTCAGGGTGGGCAGGTAAAGTTCACTTTCTAACTAGTGGTACCCATTGTCATGAAGTTTAGAGCAGCTTTATTAGGTCCAAGAAGCTTCTCGGGATACTAACATCTCTCCTCTCACTCCGATTCACGGCTCCACAAATCTCTGACTGTCTTGTTACAAATAGCTGCGTATATATATATATTGACCTCACGTCACAGGGGTGATCATTCTCTGAGACGACTCCATTGCTCAAATCCTTGCACTGCAGTTCATGCACTAACCACCATAATGATTAGCAGCTAGACTGTTATTGCTCCGTTTAAGCTAGGAAGTAGATCTCGTCACTGCTTCTAGATCACAAATGTTCATTGTTATGCACAACTTCTAAATACCACAGAGATTATTACAAACAGTTTTGTTGTTGCTGCTTCTGTTGTTGTTATTGCTGTTGTTGCTGCTGCTGTTGTTGTTGTTGCCTAATCTCTATACTGCTTTCGAAGCTTTATTTAGTTATCCCACCTTTAAGCATGGCTTTAATTATGCAATTAGCCATCTTGTTGATTGTTTTATCCTGTCAGTTAATTAATATATATGTTCATGTGTTGTTTGTTTTGTTGTTCTTTTGATGTCTTAATTAACTGTGACAGTTTATGTCCTGTGTCCTGTTTTTTCTTTATTAATGGAATTTACACATGTGTGTGCACACACATGCACACACACATACACACACACACACACACACGCACACACACACACAGAGACATACACAGACACACACACACACACATTAAACTCTTCAAGCTTTTGTATGTACAAGTTTCCTTTGTTTTTGTACATAGTAATGTTATCTCTATTTAAAAAAAAACCTTACTTCATATGTTTGTTTGCTATCTGTATATGTAATGTGTTTATGTGAGCAGTACATGTTACTCATCAGTAACAGATACGTGTTAACCATCATTTTCACAAAATGAGGAACCCTTACTTTGCCACAGGTCTTGCTGGAGGACTACTATGTGGTCTGTACATGTATGAGGAAAATATTATTTTATATTAAAGTATTATCTCACTTGATGCTGTTTGCAGAGACATGTATTCCCGGACAATTTGGATCAGATTGTCAATATATCTGCTCAATGTGCAGCAATGGGGCGAAGTGTACGAAATCTAAAGATGCCTGTCAGTGTAAACCTGGTTGGCAAGGGGATTTATGCAATGAAACTTGTCCTGAGGTAATTTCACACACACACACACACACACACACACACACACAGAGAGAGAGAGAGATAGAGAGAGAACATCTATTTTGTTTTATTTATAAAATAATGTTTTTTATATCTATTCAGAATACATGGGGTGAAGGCTGTAATAGTATCTGTAGTTGTCAGAATGGAGGTTCGTGTGATCCAGTTACTGGACGATGTATCTGCCCCCCCGGTATTACTGGTGATAACTGTGAGGATGGATGTCCTCCTGGTACGTCTGTGTACTGTAAACCTTCTAACCATAACTTATTTTACTCTAGCAGCACATATTTTTATTATTTTCTCCGTCTTCTGTAAATTTGCATAAACTATTTTTTTGTTTTGCTGCTGGACTAAATTTGAGATCATTCCAGTTATTTAAGTTAATTTCAGAGACATGGTTGTCTTTCTCTGATTTTGATTTTCTTTTCCGATTTTGACCAACTATTTCCCATATTTCGGATTAAAAAATGTTTTGTTCTGAAACTGTTAAAAATTGTAAATTTTTCTCGTTTTCTTATGAACTAATTATGACGAGTACTTCCTGATCTGTGTTTATCCTTTATAATTCTAAAATTTAAATGTTTGGAGAACAGTTTCCATATTAATTACTACACCAGTAGAAGTTACTAATATTTACTATTTGTTGTTTGCTTATTTAATATACAAAATATATATTACCACTATTAGATTTAAAAAAATTTAACTGGAAATAAACATTGTCTTGTATTAAGACACTTACCCTTCATGGAGGCATTTCTATGTTTTTCCATCTCCCCTAGGTTTCTATGGTGAGGACTGTGATAAGTTATGTCCCCAGCAGTGTACTAGTGGCCACTGTAACAGGATATTTGGATATTGTGAATGTATGCCAGGATATTTTGGTATGGCGTGCAATCTGCCATGTCCCCAATACTCCTGGGGATCTAACTGTGCCAATGAGTGTCAGTGTAAGAAGGAAAATACAAAAAGCTGTGATCCCAAGGTAAGGCATGTCATCAAAAGCATCACCATCGACACAATAGCCACTACTATTAACATTATCATGATCATGATTATCATAACACACACACATGCACACACAAACGCGCACACGCACACACACTCACACACAGTATGTTATATATCACCAAATTAATTTAATTACAGGATGGTACCTGTATATGCAAACCCGGTTACATTGGTAATATGTGTAAACGTCATTGTGAAAATGGTTACTATGGTGAAGGATGTAAACAAAAATGTAGCTGTAAGAAAGGAATGACATGTGATTATATCACCGGAGTTTGTTATAATAATTGTCCCGAAGGTTGGATGGGAGAGAAATGTGACCAAGGTAAGTCAGATAGCTGATATTTGGAAATCGATTTTTGTTCACTGAAAATAGAATCAGGCAAGTGATTGAATATAAAGATGAGAAGATATCCAGTTGTGGGTGCATTATACTGATTTACATATAGTAAATTAACACACAAAAACAGTTTCTGATATGTATGTCTTATATGATTAACATTAATGCAATAATGAATACACTTACGAGTAAGTAGTAATTTGTATTGCTATTTTCTAGATTATGATGAAACAGGTTTCCATTATCCCTAAAGCATACGTATGATTGTGTGTGTGTGTGTGTGTGTGTGTGTGATTTAAATAGTGCATTATTCTCAACCCTGTATTATATTTATCACAATGGCATGCCTGATTCTATTTAAAATAATATTATTTTCTTGGTATATTAAATGAAACATATATGTGGCAGTATTTGCAGCTGATATATTAAATCTGCTTCTTTAGTTTAATAGTATATCTGCAGCTGATTATATGGTGAGATAAAATTTGAACAAATTCTTTGCTAGGTATTATTTATTATAAGAGAAAACCTCAATTACCTTGCGTTCCGCATTTCAGCATGTCCTCGTGGTCGCTATGGTAAGAATTGTAGGTTTGACTGTAAATGTTCCGGCAGTGAATGTAATCCACAAACTGGCAGCTGTGTCTGTGAAGCCGGTAAAATGGGAAAGAAATGTGAAATTGGTGAGTCTTACTACAGATAACAATTGTAAATGTAATTGGTTAAGAGTTAGAACCCAGAGATAGATGTCAGGTCATGGATGAAAACGTAGTCAGCCATTTTAAGATAGTACGCCATTTGTACAGCCTAGGTTATTGTTTGCGCACACTAACCCTTCATTCCTACTGTATGTCACGTTGACCCGATGTAGAGCACAAACTGTTATATACATGTACTACCATGAGTTACATACATTATTTACTTTTACTGTTATCTAACGCTTCCGACCTGATGCTCATTTTATGAGTAAATCATTCAGTGAGTACTGAATGTCTGTGTGGGTTTGAACCAAGAACTTCTAGCATTTTACACTACCACATTGCCCACGTTGTTATGCACAGTTCCATTTTTTTAATGTTTGTATCCATGTTTTCGCATTTAAAAAACCCCACAACAGTAGCGTGCAGTGATGTAAATAGAGAGACAGTGATAGAGATACACAGAGTCGTACAGATCTGCTGAGAAATCGTACTACTATTTTCATTTTTAATCTTTTATCTAATTCAGTTTACCTAATGGTTTGCTATTTAATGCAGCATCTTATTCACAAAATTAAAATAATCCCTCAGTGATTAGTTTCAAATCTGTTCCAATTTGATCTGATCACAAATGATCTGTGTGGTTTACAAAAAAAAACCCTATTATTTTGAAATTAAAATTATTATAACCGATTATCAATTAAACTGTCTGCATTGATAATACATTGTCATTTATAAGACTGTGGGCAATTATCAGTGTATTTCATTATCTGTATTTTGCTGTCATTTTATTTTCAGATTGTCCAGAAGGGAAATGGGGTGTCAACTGTCAATCATCTTGTGATTGTCAACACGCCAGTAATTGTGACAGTGTCTCTGGAGAGTGTATATGTCTACCTGGATGGTTTGGACCTGGATGTAAAGAGTGTAAGTATATGTTTTTAAATTATTAAGTTCACCTACTGGTGGTTTTATAGCTGTGTTTATTTATGAACATTTATTAATATATCCATGAACATTTATAAGCTAGAAAAACTATCTATATATATATATATATATATATATATATATATATGTGTGTGTGTATGTGTGTGTGTGTGTGTGTTAAACTGTTTGTATAATACATACTATGTCTAAACATGAGTGACAGTTGATAAAATAGTGATGGTAGCAGATACATATTTATCAGTCTCAATGTAGCAGCTATTTAATTATTCTAAATATATATTTTGTTGCAATTATACTTTTATTTTATTTTAAATAAACAGTCTCTATTTAAGCATTAAACATGCATCTGTTGTTCCTATATTAAAGCATGTCCTGAAGGTCGTTATGGCTCACAGTGTCTGATGCAGTGTACTTGTGAAAATGGTGCTACATGTAACCCAGTTAATGGACAATGTAACTGTACATCAGGATGGATGGGTCAAACCTGTAATCAGCGTAAGTATATTGTTAGGAATAAAGTTATTTTGTAGCTGTGTGAGTTTGTGAGTGAGTGAATGTGTGTAAGGGTTGGCAGGCGAGCGAGCGAGTAAGTCGGTTGGTCAGCAATACTTTATTTCTGCTAATTGTGCATTGTCATAAACTGTGGTAAAATAAAATTGCTTTTAGCATGAAATTAGTGACCATATTACTCAGGATTGGAGTAATATGATCACAGTATGACCACCAACCAACATCACTAAGGCATGACGTGAAGTGTGTATATTAACGTAATCATAAAATACAAACAGTCTTGTCATTTCCAATATAATCTATAGCTGTATAAAGCTAATAATAATAATAATAATATGACTATAGTGATAAAACTAGAAATTTGATTGATTTATCAAGTCCACCAGTTATGTGTAAAAGAAAGAAACTGAAATTATATCTCGACAGCTTGCCCTCCTGGTTTGTTTGGTGCTAACTGTCAGAAGCGATGTAGTTGTAGAAACAGTGCAGAATGTGATGCTCAAACAGGAGAATGTATCTGCGCTCCAGGATGGAGGGGTCCTGCCTGTGATCTCAGTAAGTATTACACTGCTGACACCTGGTGGTAAGCAGAGTCAAAGTAAACTTTTCTTGATCTCAGCGTTTCTTTGGGGATACTTCAAATTTACAATAATTGTAATTTTAAGGTTGAATTTTAATAGTCTTGGAGATTTACAAATATATATACATCTATTAACACATTTACTCACTGCCAAAAAAGTAAGAGTATACTGTTGTAAATCATGGTTTGAATTCTCTTTCTATCAATCTTTGTAGAATGTGACAATAGTACTTATGGTCCAGGTTGTAAGTACAAGTGTAAATGTCAACATGGAGCTTCTTGTGACCATGTTAGTGGCGGCTGTGTCTGTACTGAAGGCTGGAGGGGGATGTTCTGTGAGAAACCATGTCCCGATGGATTCTTTGGCTTTGAGTGTCAGGGAATATGTAGCTGTGAGAATGGTGCTCGGTGTAATCCTGTTACAGGAGATTGTTCATGCGCTGCAGGCTGGGAAGGAGAAGGCTGTAAAAAACCTTGCCCTGTTGGTTACTGGGGCAAAGAATGTAAACAGGTGAAATATTACTGGAAGAGAACTCTATTGGTCTTAAACGCATCTTTTTATGAAACATTCTGCAGTGAAATTTAAAAAAAAACTATAACATTCAAAGTGGGTCTAATTATATAAACAACTCATAGTTTCATCATTACATATAAAAGAAGATATGTGAAATGCTTATTTTTGAGCGTTTAATTTAACAAATTGGCTCAACTTATGATTATTTGGAACATTTAATGATGAAAGCATCCATCCCTGCAAAATTGCCCCGAGTGTTATTTATTTCTGAAAAGAAGCAAATATTCAACGGTCATGATATGACAGTATTTGGATGTTTGTACATAATGAAAATTAATAAATTACTAGATTCAATGTGTCTTGGAGAAATTATACATTATAATGTTATGGCATGAATCAGTATTAAATCAGTTTGTCATACTATCTAATGAAATAAAGAGGTACCTTAATCATTAGAGTATTTTGAGAAAATCTTACTCATAAGTTAGGTCAGTTTAGACAAATTCTGATATATTAATAAGATCCATCTCACAGAGCTCACAATATTTTGCCTGTTGTTGGCTCTGTTAACTAATGCAGTGCTTATATTCTACACAATCTCTATACTAGATCTGTACCTGTGAAAATGGTGGTAGATGTGACTCAGTGACGGGTCACTGTGTTTGTGAATCAGGCTGGACAGGCTTCAACTGTGATGAAGGTTTGTAAATGATGAGTTAATGAAAACCAATAATGTCATCCTCCTATAGCCATATTTGAGTTCATGAGACAGGGATAAATAGTAGAGTGTGAGAAATGGGTTTTCTATTCTCAAAATCCCTAATATTATCGGTGGTTATGATTATGGATTGGCTCCATTGACCAAAATATTGGATGCATAGATCGAGTGAAATTTGTTTTATTTCGTCTTTGCTTTGAATAAATATCTGACTCATCCAGAAAATGATGTAATGTATGATATCTTGTTTGATTTGGTGGTATAAAGTTTCTATATTTAGTTATGTTGCCACTGACTTAACAATAATAGTTCTGGTCAGTATGCATTTTGTTGAATGTTTACAGCTCTGAGAAATTATGTAATACTGCTTCTCTTGGTGTTTACTTCCAGTGTATATCTATTGGACAGCTGAGAGATAAACATTTAATGGCAGTTGTTGTGGTTATATTTCATCTTCACTGAACATATAGCAATTAAGCTGTCTACAAAGTAATCTAACTTTTTTCCCTAACTTTTTCCTCTCTAGAATGTCCATCTGGCTTCTATGGGTTAGGGTGTGCCCAACGCTGTGTGTGTCTAAATGGTGGATCATGTGACCATATTACTGGTGCATGTAACTGTACTGCAGGTTGGATGGGACTTGCTTGTGAAAGAGGTGTGTGTCTCAATTTCTGTTTTGGTATTAATCATCTGTTTTGGTATTAAAATGTTTTAAATACAAACTTTGTAATATTTACAGATTGTGAGCAGGGTACTTATGGGCCAAATTGTCAGCTGATTTGTGACTGTAAGGAGGCTGCCTCTTGTGACAAAATAACAGGACAATGTCACTGTAAGTCTGGATATCGTGGACAGAGATGTGCTGAAGGTATGTGGTGTGATTATTTAAAACTGTGCCATTACTTGTAGATGGTCATCATGTATTTTTCACTGTCTTTTGTTTATTTGCCGTTTCAGCTTGTCCTAGGGGCTTCTACGGTGATAGTTGTTCAGAGAGGTGTGAGTGTATGAATGGTGCTAACTGTGATCCAGAAACGGGAAGATGTAAATGTACGCCCGGATGGAGAGGTCGTAGATGTGATAAAGGTATTCACTATACATTTTTTAAATAATTTATCACGTTGTTTTATAATCGAAAGTTAACATTTCAGATCGAAGACTTTTTAACTTTTGATCAGATTTAAAGTTATACACTGTCTCTTGCTAAACTCCCCTTTCCATGGCCTTCTACACTCCAAAACCATCATCAACATCCCAGTTGGCATACTATTTTTAATCATCAAACATAGATATACTATCTCTAATAATTAATTCCATTCAGCCACTTAATGAAACATAACCGAGTCACCCAGTCAGCACATTATGAATGGATACTGATTCTGTCTGTGATTGTCTTCTATTGATATTTACCATTTAATGACATATGTTTTACAATCCACTCAGCTAGTAGTACTTTCCATGGCTGAGGTAGATGGGAAATATGAACAACAAATGTGTGTGTGTGTGTGTGTGTGTGTGTGTGACATCTACTGTGTGAGTGTCATGCAATCATCACTCCTTAATTATATAGGCAGTTTAATCAGATAAAACATGGATTTAACCACAATATGCAATAGTGATGATGATGTTTGTGGAGTTGCAAGTTTACAAAATTATATTAGTTTTTGATTTCTTTATGCATACAACTGATTAAGTGGTAGGCAAATAACCAGAATTGACTGTAGATTATTGTATAGCAATATGTTTATTCCTACAACAAGAAATACATATAACATTTTCTTTCATTAACCATGTTCTGCCTGTAAGTATATATATATATATATATATATATATTAATTGCCTATTTGTTTCAGCTTGTTTACCAAATTTCTATGGCCATCATTGTAAGAATGAATGCAACTGTCCACTTGGCAAGCCATGTAATCATATCACAGGAGAGTGTGACTGTCCCGCTGGATTTACTGGTCTCTCGTGTGAAAAACGTATGTGGAAAGATTCTTTATTTTATGTCAACATACATGTAGTACAGGTCATTATATATATAAACAGCCTTCATGTTAAATATGGATGTTATGGAATTTTAAATCACAGCATGTATTAATGTTTATTTATCTTCACCAACATTGTTTATTAATTATTTGACAACCCCTCCCCATCCTCTAGCTTGTCCTCCAGGATCATATGGCAGTGCTTGTGAAGGTGTCTGTTCATGTGGCAAGAATATGATCTGTGATCACGTGACTGGTGACTGCATTTGTAAGCCAGGATATCGTGGCCGTAAATGTACACGAGGTGAGCAGCGGGCTACGTTATTTATCTGCTATCTTAAGACACGGCTCTCTCTCTGCACCTGCTTTGTTAAGTCATCATTTGAAAAAAAAACTTTTATTCAACGTTACTAAATCAGACTAAAATGATGGTACAATGTTGAAAAGAAACATGTAAGAAGAATGATAGTTTTGTCTGGACATTCACAAAAGTACCACCTCGTATACATCTAAAGATGAGATTTCCTATTTTTAGGATTGTTCATCAACTTTCATAATAGCAATGTTCTAGCTCATTTATGTTTTAACTAAACATATATTTCAATCATACGTCATCCCTTTGAAGTTGTTCCATAAAGGAATAATAACTTTATTCCATTTCATGGTTTTTTCCTCTCCATTGCAGGCTGTAAACAAGGTCAGTATGGACCTAACTGTAACCAGCTGTGCAGCTGTCTAAATGGTGCCACCTGTGATATTGTTACTGGACAGTGTCTGTGTGCACCTGGGTGGATAGGTGCAACGTGTAATAAGTCCTGTCCAACTGGCACCTATGGTGTGAACTGCACACAGATGTGCAGCTGTGCAAATGGTGGCCAGTGTGATGGTACAACTGGTCAGTGTGTCTGTCCAGCTGGATTTATTGGAGAACAATGTGCAGAGTGTAAGTGATGTATACATTATGATATGATATAATATGATACAATATATTTATTTCACCAAGCATTTACTTAATACTATAATATAAGTAAGACTACATCTGAACATAAATTATATACTTGCTGAGGTGTCACATAGTCACTATAGGGCTGTCTACCTGTAGCACCTCCATTATAGTTGTGATGAGTGGCACAGTCCTCGTGGTTCCATAGGATAGGGGAATATATCACACAAAAAGAAAACACTCGGCAGCTGTGTAAATTATGGTTTCTTATAATTAATGTCTAACAAACTTTTCTTCTGGTTTATTGACGAATTAGCAGCAGATAAATAGTAAACATGATTATTGTATGTTAGAATTCAGCCACTAGAATCATTAAAATTAGTATTTAATACAAATTACAAATTAAAATATGATTGGTTTCCATTATGATGATCACTTATGACAAGGTTAATTTATGAAATAAACAAATCTTCAATTATTATTACAATACCATTAGATCTACGCCATAATTGTAATTTTATATGTATTTCCATCAGACAGCGTGTTGGCATTTGCATTAATATGACAACAGTAAAAAGTACCTTTATAAATATTAAAAAAGAACAGATCATTTTGTTAATTATTCACACAGCATATGAGAGGAAAGGCTGTTCTTGTGGCAAATAATATGTACTGATTCATTATATATTAATCATATGTTACCTCATACCAAGACCCATGTTATCATATAGCTGAGGTTCAACTGAAATGTCTTTGAATACTGTCATTTAATAAAAATACATTATATTGTTATTGGTTGAGAAAATTTTGTTCTTTTATAATATGACCAAAAATAGATTTTAACGGTCACTGCGAATTTTTGATAGTTTTAATTTCATTTTGCTAAAAGTTTTAAGTGTTAACCTCCTGGTATTTATTACAAGGCAATTTCACAAATTAACAGTTAAATGTGACCGTAGCTGTCGTTATATTTCTATTGCTGATAATTAAACAAATGCTGTAAATATTTTTAGAAAAGAGTTATGTTTTTTTTATAATAAATATTTAATTTTTTTATTCATTTCAGCTTGCCCTCCAGGTAGATATGGTAATAACTGTAGTGAGACTTGTCTATGTCAGAATGACGGCATCTGTGATCCTGTTTCTGGATCATGTCAGTGTGGTTTAGGTTGGACTGGCGATATGTGTGATGCTCCTTGTCCTGACGGAAAGTTTGGACCAAACTGTATCCATAAATGTATCTGTCAGAATGGAGCATCTTGTGATAAGATATCAGGATGCTGTCAGTGTCCAGAAGGATGGTATGGACAGCAATGTGAACACTGTAAGTAGCAGTAGTAGTAGTACTTCTCTCTCTCTCTCTCTCTCTCTGTGTGTGTGTGTGTGTGTGTGTCTGTGTGTGTTGACCATAATATTTCCTACCTTTCAGCTTGTCCTGAAGGTTACTATGGCTCATATTGTACTGAGAAGTGTGATTGTGTCAACGGGGCCACGTGTGATGCTCAGACAGGACAATGTATCTGTAAACCAGGCTATATGGGAGATCAGTGTGAGAAGTGTAAGTACAATTCATATCACAACTTAAACTCAACCTGTTATGGAGCATACTCTTTCTAACTTTAAGTATGAAAAGAGTGCTTTATAAGTTTGGTATTATAATAATAATATAATAATTATTATAATAATAACTGCCAGTTAGTTCCACCCATTCCACAATAATTAATCTTATCATCAAACATTAACAGTTAGGTTTGCAGAGTTTTAATAACATTACCTGGTATTGTGGATCATCGCTCTTATCACAGAGCTGCCATGATGTACCATAATGTAGAGACAGAATAGAACTGATCACGTGATAACTATATTATGTTCCTGTTTATTTTCAGTATGTCTTCCTGGATATTATGGTACAAATTGTAGGGAGAAGTGTGTGTGTGGTGTTGGGGTATCTTGTGATCCAGAAACCGGCAAATGTAAATGTCCAGCTGGTAAAGTTGGAGAAATGTGTAACAAAAGTAAGTGGGACAGTCAGTCATAGTAATCATTATATGGCCTCAAAACAAGACTTTGAATTTGATTTTTGAATTAATCCAGACCCAAAAACTACAAATGTCCATTTTGTCCTAGAGAAATGCTTGCATATATCATAACCTCTCAAGAAATTTAATGAGTTAGATCATCAGTAATTCATCCATTGTTAGCATTGTATAGGCATAAAAGGTATTAATCATCATCTGACACTGACACTTGTGTTTACCAACTCAAGCAGTGTATAGAATGGATGATCTGAAAATCATAGTAGAACTATTCCTCTCTCTAACTGAGAGGGCGCCTCCATGGTCTAGCAGTAGCGTGTTGGACCACAGATCACTATCACCCATGTTCGTATTCTCAGCATGGGCAGATCTGAAGGTTGTTTCATCTTTGACTTCGCTTCGTTAACTTTGGAGGTTGCTTGGCCCATTTAGCCTACCTTGTGCACAAAAGTGGCCGTAAAACATCAATCATCATCATCTCTCTAACTGAGCCTGACGAATGAGCTTCCTGGTTTACATACTGGTTGTTTTAGTTGAATATGCCAGTGTATTTCCATTACATTATAGTCTGGTAGAGACTGATGGTTGTATGGCAGCCTCCCCTTAGAAAGTTATTTGTCTCCATAGGGTAAATTATATACTGGATGGTAAAGCTGATGCATTACTTAAAATGTCAATATTCAGATAAGAAATTGATGCTTTTTCTAAAAATAAAGTAATGATTCTTCATAATGCATGAATTGTATCACACTGCATATCCCATATCATACCATGTGCAGCACTTTAATTAGCGAATTGATTCCAGTCTTCCATTAATTTAACCACTGTTTATAACTGTTTGAGCAATATTTCAGAAGCCTGCCAATATTTGAAAAAAATGTGTTCAATAAAGTTTATAAAATAATAATAAAATGCTTTTGTATGGCAGGATTTATACTAGTAATAATACAAAGAGTATATATACCGGTAGTTCTCATTTCACAAGTGAGGTTATTTTATAGGTGGCAGCACTCTCTTAGGCTTGTTACTTTTATTATTTAGTACATAAGAGTGTCTTATCATTTGTTTGACAGTCACATCAGTTGTGCCAGCAGCAGCATCCAAGAAAAAGTTACATTTGTGAAGATCATTTAGTGTTCTGAAATAAAATATAGCAAACTCAAACGAGCATCGATGCGTGAATTGGCGGAGAGCTAATTTAATATGTCTAGAGTATATCTATAGGGGTAAAAATAATACTTGGTAATGTAAAGAACCTCAAAGGATCCTAGTTCCATTTCTTCAGGAACAAGTGTGCTACATATGGAACATATCGATAGCTAAATATGTCAAATATTTAGGGGAGAAGGGCTGATATGTAAACATAATATTATAAAAATTTTATTCAGAAACAGCTATTACTATAATTCGG
Organism: Paralvinella palmiformis; assembly: GCA_025642065.1. Classification (NCBI taxonomy): domain Eukaryota; kingdom Metazoa; phylum Annelida; class Polychaeta; order Terebellida; family Alvinellidae; genus Paralvinella; species Paralvinella palmiformis. The sequence goes on from JAODUP010000367.1 coordinate 193,070, forward strand.
AATGTGTATTATTTATAACTGGTAATCTGATATTAACTACCTAGTGGCTGAGTGCCACAATTAAGAGATTATTTCCATTGGATGTGTTTTTTTCAGCTAACTTTATTATGGTTTCAGATTGTCAGAGAGGAAAATATGGGCCAAACTGTGAGTATTTCTGTGAGTGCGAAAACGGAGCTTCATGTAATATGGTCTCAGGTCAGTGTAGCTGTCAGATCGGATGGATAGGACCGCACTGCCGACTCGGAGAAGGTTTGTATACTAATCTTGGATACCATGCAAATGTATGCACTGTATGCAGATTAGTTTGGGCACCAACGCTTACGACAGCGCATTCACTCAGTAATTCGCCATAACAGCAGTGTGAATATAACTTCTGGTACTAGAATTAATGGACACTAAAAACTGAAGTGCTCTTCACTTAGTCATTGATATAATCTTAGATAATTTATTTATCAAACACTGTGCTGTGATTTGTTAATTTTTAACCGTTTGTGATGTCTTAGTTAACATTGACTAGCGTTCATTTTTTTCATTGTCACACCGAGTGTAAATATTGTTTAGAAAATGTTTCCACATCTCTTGAGCAAACGTTACATAGATCTTAGACCTTTATAACTATTATTATAAAACACTAATTATTGGCAATAATTCACTGCTATAGTTCTAATGATGTAATTTATTTGAATATGACGCATAATAATATATTAATGAGAAGGCTTCAACCATAATAGCAGATTCATTTATTTACATTGATGTTACATATATGCATGGCTTTTGCCATTTTTCCCTTGAGCATAAACTGCATGTCTGTGCTTGGTTTCTATCTTTCAAAACGTTGCCAGTCGGATTGGCAATATCCTGGAAGATATAAATTTGGAAAGCATCATCCAAAGAAGACAGACAGATGTAATAAAGTAATTAGTATAAAATTCCAAATAATCAAAAGTATATTTTCAAAAGAGCACCACCATTTTTGGTCCAAGAAAATGTGGAATATTAGATGAATGTGATCATTATTGATTCGCAAAGAAGATTGTATTATCTCCCCAGGTAAACTTGAAGTGTTTACATATAACCATAGCGGAATCTGGAAGTTACTTGTTTGATTTCTGGTTTTCAATAGCATTTCGTGGTACAAAATTTGAAGGCATCAAAGTATGTGATTTCATTCTACAGATGATTACAACAAATTCAGCTACTTCAATCAAATATCATTTTGAGATGATAATTCTGACATTTTAATTTGGTGTTTAACCCGTCTGTTTGCGGTGTCCATTGGTGTTTTTGTTGTTGTGTCATGTCTTGATTACCAAGTGGTGTTTGTCATGTTATAATATTCCTGTCATGATTATAATACCCGAGCGTGTTCGTGTTATTTTAATGAATGTAACCACGGTGTAGGTTTAATAAACTAATTTAATAGCAGATTAACCTACTCACAATAATACCATGAATGTTGACTACTTATGAAATGCTTTGTGGCAGTATTATTTAGGTTCTTATCAGTTACACAACCATAAACTAAAATTAACATTCTATAACTGATTGGTGTCAATGAGTGGCAGACTAACATTTTTTTAGTGTTTGTGAAACCATTTTTAAAATAAACAACTTCTGCATGTCTGCTTTACCACTAACTTTGTTGGATTACTACGCAAGGAAATAATCAAAGACGGAGAATCTGTTCAGAAAGCTTGAAAAGTTGAATGCGTTGGGTTTTTGTCATCCCATATGCTTTGGTCAGCATGTAGCTTTGTACAAAAGTACGATGTATTCTAGACACATGTGCACGGCATGGCCATGATGTTGCATTTTGTTCCCTCCATTTATTCGGTAAGTTCGTTTCTGCTTGAAGGTTACTTATGATCACTTTTGTGCTTTTTTATAAAAAAATCAAAGTGAGGAGGAAAGTTTATGGCCGAAGAAAGAAGAAACGTTCAGTAAGTATTGGTTACTGGGTCCTGGCCTGCTTACTGAGTGATGTTATCATGAACTTTGACCTGGGTCTGCATCACTTTTGAAAAGATAATCTAGATTTAAGTCCTATGTATAATAACTGGTTAACTACTATAAACCAAAGCACACACACACACACACACATGGAAATTATAGGCTGATCATTGTATTTAGCATGGAACTGTTTTTAGATAATTGCTAGTCACTGTACTAGCTGTTAGTTATAACAATTATAATTTATCACTTTCCATTGTCTTGTTTTATGCTGCAGGTTGATAGTTGTGAGTATATACACCAACAGTTCAAAAAGATCAATGTTATAAAATCCCCGAAGTTCATGCTTCCTTGTATTAGAGCAAATACAAATTGATGGCTTATTCCTTATTTATTGAACAGATCATTTTAGTTCCCAAAGCTCATCCAAGCTGAAGGTTTTCCGTATTTCAGTTTGTTTGCTGCACCAGCTAGCCCAATGAATGCATGAATTCCACAAAATGTATCATTTTATGATATTAGGTCCTAGAATAAATTGTGTCCCATAGTAATTTCCTGCTGCTGGGAATGGCATTTATAGCTTGTTCTCCCGTTAAAAACCAACCACGAACGTAACCAATTTTTAATAGTTTATTTACTTGTCGTGTTAAATGAGCCAGAAAGTTTTGGTCTATTTCATGTTTTTTATTTAAGCTGAATTTTGTTGCATCATTATTCCTGTCTAGAGATAACTATCCTTTAGTTTACTGTAGTAACTAGTATAAGCATTCCAGATTACTGTTAGTGGCGTTTGTCATTTTGTGAACTGTTCATGTTATTTGTAAATATCAAGTGTCACACTGTGTCCTTTTTATTTGTTGTCAAAAAAATAACCTTGCAATCCATCAGTTTTAGTCCCATTAACCAAATACAAATTATAAAACGTTCCCGACTGAACTTTTGTCATTCCTTATGGATTTGCTAGATAATTCTGATAGCAGGCTTGCTTTCTAGAATTGGTTAGTTTTATGCTTTGCTTCTTATAATGCTTACGTCATCTTCAGGATATAAAGACCTTGTTAATGATGCGAGACTGGCCAGTGCTGTACAGTGCTGATGTTTAGTCAGCAAACATAGCGTTGATTTACTAAGCTGGAGCACAGTTTACTTCATGACTGTATCAGTAATACAAAGAATTACATTATATCTATCGTTTGATTCTTGGATTCAAAATCGTCATCATCTTAAACGTCAATTGTTTTGCCGTTATGTAAATGCTTGGGTGGAGAATAATCGAACATCGTCTATTCAAACAGCGGAAATCACGGCAGCAGCGCAGGAAGGTCGAGGCGACATCCCAGGCCCCCTAGGTAGCTAAGAGGTACACGTTCGGATGGATGGAAATAATGTCAGCCGTCGATCAACAGCCACGATGAGATGGGACACGATTATTGATGACATCCATCATTCACTTCCGTGGCTTATATGTTTTTTTAAATCTTCTGCTCACTGCCATATTGCTTCAGCAACGAGAGACACGAACACGTAACATCAGCAGCAATAGTTTACACTCACTTGAACGTAAATACTCATCAGTTTAGGTAATTATACGTCTGTCTTTTGGGGAATGCTCTATCAGGTGTACGTGTGTCTGTGTTCATTCTTAAGTGACATTGTTGTGTACTTATACCGAGAGCTTCCTTCACGTATGTGTGTGTGGTGTGTCGCATAGGTACGTGTGTGGACTGTTCCGCATCAAGACATTACGTTAGCCAGTCTGTCGGGTTCATGTGTATCCTATAGCTGTAAATAACTTATTATTATTATTGTTATTATATTATTATTATATATAAATAATAGAACTATAGGTTACTAACAATTAGAATCAGGTATTCATAGAAGTTACTTGACGGCATACAGATGTAGAGTTTACACAATCATCTATGTCAGGATGATATTTAATTGAGTACATCGTAATCTATTTATTTAACATGTGATATATCAATTAGCCATTGTTTATTATATAACAGCCAGTCTGTTATATTATCACATGATCACTGACCTGATCCATATATATATATGGCGTACAGTAATTAGGTAACTGTCTGTTGTACTTTGTAGCCCATCTACAGAGTGTACTTAATTATGAACAGATGAAGTACAGAAATCTTCACAGGTTCTGTATTGTGTCTTGCCAAATGTTAACCTCCACACATTGGTGTGTGGCCAAGAGAGATTTTCTGCCCATTGTCAGTATTCATCAGCTCATTTACATATTCATGGCTGGTCTTTGAATTTAATTAAACATATATGCATCAGACATCAATTATGCTATATACATAGTAGCTTCATCAATGTACTACTGGTAATTAACGTGTCAGCTGCTGGCCATGGCGTGAAATTTTGTTACGTAAAATAAAGGCAGCCTAGCTGTGTAAGGACAACTAGTGGCCTAGCTTCTTAGACTTTAGAGGACAACTAGTGTGGCCTAGATTGTCAAAGGACAGCTAGTGGCCTTGCTTTTTAAGGGGAAACTAGCAACCTAGCTTCTTAAAGAAAAACTAGTGGCCTAACTTCTTCAAGGATAACTAGTGACTTAGATGGTATGAAACAACTAGTGGCTTCTCCTATATTAGCTTATATATGGAAATTATTTAATTCAAATTATAGGATGTGTGCATGTGTTCAGTATCTCCTCATTTTAACATGCCTGATTAAGGTTCCATCAATTAAACTGTGTTATTAATGGACCACACATTCATATATATATATATATATATATATATATATGCATGCATGCACATATGTGTGCATGCACTCACACAGCACTTAACTGTTGTGTCTTCTGTGCCGAGTCACACATTTCAGTGTGTGTTATATTCAGCCAGTGTGTAGACTCCTCCCATGTCCCAATGGTTTATATTTATTGTCACTTCGCTGAAGGTATAATGTGAAACCTGATGTCGGTAAACTGAAAAGAAAGCATGATCTCAGTGATAGATGTGGAGCAGTTAGTTAGTTAATGGAATATTTATTGTACAGAACTGTTCATAAATGTTAACAATCTTTGTGCATCTGTGAGTTGACTAATTAGCGAGTCAGGCATAGAAGGTAGAATGTAGTTCTCTATGGCAAAATACTGAGGTAATAATGATCTATAGACACCCTGGTAGTAATTTGGATAATTTTAATAACTGCATTAACAGAATACTTTATTTTCTACGATTTTGACAATTGGCTTAAGTGGCTTTAAATGTAACGTATAAGCGTCTTAAATTTGTAAACATTTATATAAATAACTTTTGTGTAGTTTTTATCAAGTATACTTTTATGCATTATATATATATATTCATTCATTCAGTCTGGGTACAAGATATCTCCCAATATTTGTGATTATTATGTGCTGTTGTGTGCTATTTTTTATGTTGATTGTAGAATATTCTGTCATTATGTTGCAGTAATATTTGTATCTACTGTGGACAATATTTGACAAAATGTTGTATGATTTCCAGCATTTGCTTGTGTAAAGTATCTTTAGGTGTGTATTTCCCCCAAAATGTTTATAGCAAAAACATGTATTTGTTGTTGTCATTCATCTTGTCTTATCAGGTATAATGTGTAATACAACTTTATTCACACAACTGTATATCCTCAATTGGTGTGTGTGTGGGTGTGTGCAAAACAAGGATATGAACTATAAAAACCAAACTACTTGTTTAAGAAGGTACTGTGGTATATTGTCATAAATTTAACAAAAAATCTCTTAAGTACTATTTTATTGCTGCACTCACCTAAAAAGAAATCCAAAAAAAGACTGGTATAGAGCACAGTAAGAAATAGATCACTTCAGATGAGGATGTACATTAGATAGAACACTCAGTATTGTGTAATTACTCATTCTTCCTGGTACTAGTAATAATCCCAAGTCACATACCTGCTAGCAGTCATGTGATGACAATGTACTAATCTTGGCATTAAACAATAAGAGTAAATAAGACATTCAATTATGGTGTTTATCCTCTACAGGACTACACAACACACACACACACACAAGCAGATCAAGTTTAAGTGAAATAGCATTGAATTGCATTGCAAACTGACAAAACATAAAACAGCTGTTTTAACAATGTCCCTACAAAAAGATTAAATAAGTTTATATATTTAAAACAAATCAGAAACGAGGATAATATTTTTCATCACAAACCAGGAATCATGTTTAATAAATTAAGTTCAAAGTCTCCTTAAAATCTCCAACCACCAGCTTCATATGACATACCATCAACAACCATGGGAGCAGTTATTCAGAGGCACTGTATGGGGAAATCTTAAGCTAATGTATCTAAATTCCACTTACCCCAAAAAGTAACTGAATGGTTGAGTCATAAAAACTGGTTTTAACTTGTCAAGAGATTATACACTTCTAATCTCCCCCAGTAACAAGTTTTATGAGGAGGAAGAGGGTTCTACACTAAATCTACTATCATCGTGTGACTCATGTCAATACATGGTCACCATTTGTTTAGGCTGATATAAACAAGTATTTGCTGATATCCAATTGCCAAGGTATATATAACAAAGGGATGGCTGACTCTAATGAGGCCTTTAGTGTGAAGAATAGTTCTAGACAATGAATATTCTTAGGTAACAATGCCCCTAAATATTTACTGGCCCATTTTGGGATAAGAAAAGATTCACTAATGTGTAATACTGATGTCCCGGGGGGTGTAACCATAATGTAGCGAAAACAAATAAGTAATATATATTTTATCAACATATAACTTTTTGTGTCATCAATATCACCAATAAAGTGTCCCAAATTTTCAAAGAGAGAAAATATTTGATGTATTGCCAGAATATATATTAAATGATTATATATATATATATATATATATATTATATAATAGGTGATATTTATATAGCGCCCTATTCAGCTAGAAGCTGCTCTAAGGTGCTTTACAATATTATTTACAATATATATATATATATTTATACACACACAATAATTATATATATATATATTGTGTGTGTGTGTGTGTGTGTGCGCGCACACGCGCATCTGTCCAGTAATGTGTATCATCAGAATATAAGTGATACCATCAACAATTCTATCAATGCAGTGAATATTTGAAATGAGCAAAAACTAATTATATTTAATAACCATCTGATGGCCAAACATTAATAAGTATTTATGTATAAAACTGAATGTCAGTTATGATCAATAATATACTTTAACCAATTCTTCTGACATCTACTGGTAGTTATCAATATTGTACACAATTCAAACTATAACTGTAATAAACAAAATAATACACCAACAGAGTTAACACCTGATTTTGATATAGTCTCCATTTCTGGTAATGTCACACTTTCCAATATTTTGTTGTTAGAGCTCAATAAAACAACTAAAAACATAACAAAATGTGTGAGTGTCTACACCTGTCACTGTGACCCACATTACAGATACAAGCTTCTCAAAGATGAAGCAACATTCATCATACTCAAACAGTAACTTTCCTACCCCTTAGACACTACCCTAATTGTTACACATGACATATATATTACTACGTGAAAGTGTTTACATTGTCGCTTAAATCCAAAAATACACGATTTCATTAACTTCCTAATCAAAATAAAATTATCGTGTTTCCCTGTTAATCATTATGTTATGGCAGAGGAGGTAACTTGAGGTCCACCATCATAAAAGAACTCAACTAGCAGCAATACAAGTTGTGCAACTCACTGAAGTATTGCTACACAGATAACTAAACACTCGCATTTGTATAGATATGACATAAAATACCTTGTACCTGTAATGTAGTCATACACCGAGGCCTCGCAATCCTCCAATACAGTATTATATTAACGGTTTAATGCTTGTGTTAAGGCTAATTCCCAGTTAAAGCTAGGGCCTACCTATCACTGGCCAGAGAGATGACTCCATCAGGCATTATACACAAACAAACATCATATTTAAAACTCATTAAGCTTAACATACATTTAAAATAAAGAAAGAAATAATTCTAAACAACAGCTGGTCACTTGAACAAAATACAGGTTTGCTGAACAGGTACTGAACATAGTCCATCGTGTGATCAGAAACATAGTCCATCGTGTGATATCAGATATTGATCCACATGGGATGTGTGGAATGTAATGAAACAACCTTAATACAGTAGCATAGGAACATATAATCAATATTTAAAAGGTAGCATATGGTTGAACCAGATCACCACCAAATCCATAGAATTACGCTGGAATATAAGAAGTGGACCAACAATACACAAAACCTTGCTGCAGACGTAGATAAGATTTACAACGAATATTCCACCAGGAAATGGAACAACAAATGTTAACTACCTCAGTATAAGACTACTATCAAACACATGATATAACACTATATAGTAGACATACAAATATAATTCCTGTTGTCAAGAATGATTTAATCTACACTGTTATAAATGTTCAGCTATTCTATACTTGCATATAGTGACAGCTACCTTTATAAACCTGTCTTAAAGGATGCTCCATTTTCTCCATAAGGAAGAATCCCTGAAAGACCACTCAAGTTTACAGACCACCAGCTATGATACTATGAGTGTCCTATTAAAACAAGTTATCATGAATAAATAATATATATCACTATAAACTGTTATAGATAAATAACTACTTATAAAATATGATGGAATACTGCAGGTTTTTATTATTGCTATGCCAATGGTATGAGCTAGCAGGTGTGATGCACATCATTAATAGATAAATGCCAGTCCCATGCAACCATATTAACAGTCTGTATAAGTACTGATCAGCATCCATGTCACAGACGCAAAAGTGCTTAACAAATTTACACCAACAATGATCTCCAATATATAATTCTGTCTTAATAATCTGGATATGTTCATTTTAATATTTTATACTAATCATCAAGATCAATGATGGATTGTTTTCATTTTCAAAAACTGCACTTACAACTAACTATTCAACGTAAATAGCTTACAAATTTTATATAGATGTTAAGAGAATAGAACACACACTTATCCACAACCGAAGTGTTATTCTCATTTGCAACAAACAACTTTACCATGTACCTTTGACTCGCATACAAACAATAGAATATAGAAGGTCAAAATTATCAAGCTACCTTCTACTTGCTAAACCCTAAGCACCATACATAATTGTATAATAATAACAACAAGGATATATACTTACTATCTGAAAATCAAACACCTGAACCTGGTCAGTATAATATAATAATAAAACTGGCAACTTTTTAAGCCCAAAATACTAGAAAAAGCCAACAGGTGACTACTGTTATTGCTTCATCAGTTATTTCAGATATGACTAAAGCTCAGTTTTATTTTTAATGTCGTAACCTTTGTACTTCAAACGTCTAGCAGCTCTGAAACTTGGATGCTGCTTCACATAGGTTGCCATCTTCTTGACAATACGCAAAAATTCACTGACGTCAAAACTGTAATTGGTGAATTTTTTGTGTGCACCAAGTGTTGGATGATGTCCCTAGTGAGAAAAATATCATGTTTTACACGCACACGCACACACACACACACACACACACGAGTGTGTAATATCATCTTTATATATATATATATAGAGAGAGAGAGAGAAAGAGGGGGGGGGATTAAATCTGAGATAATGCTGAGTCAACCATAATGACAAATTTGAGACGAGTCTGTAATTCTTGAAACCATTAGACTCCAAACTATTTTTTTAACAACAGTTTCACAAGGATACCTTTCATAAATTTTCAGAAAATACCTACAGAAAATGATGAATTAACTGTCTTTGTTACTGGGCTTATCAAAATATCTTAACACAATTCCAAATTATAAAAAAGTGCTGTTTTGCCTTCAGAAACTTCATTTAGTACAAACCAAATCATGATACCAAAAGAATAAAGATTTTAAATATCACTCACCTCATCTTCCTGTTTAATGTATTCCGATTTATCCCATGTATAATACTTAAGACCTCTGAGACGTGCGAGATCCTCATAGCAATGGACATCATCACAGTTATAACTGTAAACAAATAAATAATAATGTTCTACGAAACACTATTAACATCAAGGAAATTAATTGATGATGATAGCATGATAATCTGTGAGTGAGTGAGTGAATCAATGAATGAATGGTTTGTTCAGCCATGGTGCTATTCAAGCCTGGGACATATGGTTAATGGGTGACTCTCTAGGGAGACATCCCACAAACTCGGATACATATACAAATGATTCAAACATTGATCTGGAAACTTGCAGTACAGTGCTCTAACCACTGTTACTAAAGGGCCTCCAATGATAATTTAGGAAATAATGGAGCACATATGGCCCAAACTAGCTCTCTTCCCTGAACTGAAACATGTGCCAACAAAAACATACGACAGATACATCAATGTGGATAGCAAAAGAAACAATATTCTAAAAACCAAAAAAGATAAATAAATTAAGAACTGAATATAATTAACCAACTGTTTCTTAGGTGCTTTGCGTTTTTTGAATATTACATTTCAAAGATGGCTCCCCAGTCAGGTTGGAACAGCAGGTGTGTTAATCCAGAGCCATGTATACCCATGAATATATCACTGTTTAAGGTGGCCTATGGGAAAAAAGAGAATGTTATTTAAAATATTGAAATGTTTGTGGTTAAAGAAATGTATTTGTAGTAACTGAAATAAAATAATTATATGATACACTTCAATGAGTGTGTGTGTGTGTGCATCCATGTGTGTGTGTGTGTGTGTATGAGAGAGAGAGAGAGAGAGAGAGATTATTCTTACCTGAAGCTGTTCTTTAAATGGAACAGAACTAAACAGGCAAAGGAAAAAACATCAATTAACCATAACCAAACATTATATATTTATATTCACACAGACAGACAGACAGACAGACACACACACACACACACACACACACACACACACAATAAAATAGTATATCTAAATATCAACATTGCAATATGTTTGATAACTAATGTTATAAAGCCAACAAATATTATAAAATGATTAACCCCAAAACAAATATCATCATTTAGTAATATATGTTAAATTTGACTAAGACAATAGTAAACTATATTACTGGTTATAGTTGACCACTCGGAACTCATACTCGTTGACTTTACTAAGAGCTTCAGCTATCTGTAATCAAATGCAAAACAATTATTAATACTAATTCAAATGGAATCGGATTGGGTAATTGGCTAAATATACACAGGCTACAGCATCACAGGATAATGTTGTGACAAAGTATTATGTTTAACCATTTCAGAAAGGAAATTTAATGTGATCAGAAGCTAAAATATTAATGACAGACATACCTCTCCTTCATTAAGTATCTTTCTGTATTTTGTGCCTCTTGACAGCAAAGTTACTCGAACCTTTTGCTTCTAAAATGGCAATAATTGTAACAGGCTGTCATGAAATATTTTTAATACAAGTGCCATCAAATTAACTTACTTTTATCAGAGTGAAGCTTTGGTCATGTGTGTCTATTATAAAATATGTTGTGGGTTTCTGTATTGAATTTAGGTTTCCTTTATGTTGTTCTTTTGTCTATTCAAGTGGAGAATAATGGCACAGAGCAAAAGGTACTGAAATACCGTAGACCACAGACCAACTATGAGTAATATATTACTGTGAATTCTGACCAAAAACAAATTACTTGAGAAAACAGCATGTAAACAGCTTGGATCAGTGAAGAAGTTGAGTTGAGATGTTTAACCTTGGCAACGTCACACATGGAATATATAGTCATTGTATAACTTTATATCCCATTAGAATGGCCGTCTTAGTCTATAAAGACTTTAGGATGAAACATAAAAATCCTTATGTTGTTGCTCAATTCAGAATATAATTCACCATTTTGCCAAAAAAATCCACAAAACTTTGACTATGGCATCATAAAACCGTGGCGTACCTTACAGTAATATTCATATGTTGGCAAGAAATTTACTGGAAAGTCCAAAATTTGTGATCCTCTTCCATCATTCAAGAGTTGAGCTGTTTCCCTTAGCTTTGGTCACATCTGGGACATATGGTCAAGGGGCAACTCTCTAGGGAAAACTTCCCAGAAACACAGGTACGAGTCAGACATATAGGTCACAGAATTTTGAGCCAGTGGTAGGATGGATGGACAGATGAATGGACAGATGAATGGATATCCCAAGACATACATTCCCAGTGCTAGAGATCAAGCCTATGTTAATTTTTATTGTAGTTATTATACCAACATAAGAAAGATTCTGTCCTTATTATAATACTAGGCTGCAGTGTAAATTTAGTATTGCAATGCATAATGTAGTTTTATTTTAATATACCCTTAATATGCTGTCATATAAAATGATGTTCTAAATAATTATGATTTAGATTCCTGAAGGTGTTCGTAACTCCAGCAAACATCTCCTTATATATTCTCTGACCCGTATTCTCTCTTACGATACATGAAGATCATGCAGATAGATAACTTAGTTTATCTTTTAATACATAACTGCACAAATAAAATATGGGAATTCTGTAATGAAAATAAAAGTGAGAGGATTAGATGTTGAGGTTGAATAATTAATAGTATTCACTCAGGAATTTTGGGGATGTTTCATCTTAACTAAGTAATAATGCACTTTACAGTAGTGACTTAATTTGTAATGTATCTAAGTAGCTTAAGTTACTCATTCAATGCTAACTGTATGTACACTGAGTGTACACCAAACAAATCTGTACAAGTTTACTTCAAGACTGAGATGTGCCAAGCGATTATAAAAGGACCTAACCATTATCTCATGATCAGTGTTTAGTAGACGTGTGGTATAGATATATAAATCTTTATCTATGCTATTGATAAAGGTAATATTATTGTTAAATTATTTGAACCCAGAATGAAGCTGCAGTATCAAATATAGAGGAGCTTCTCTTTTAATCTCAGCAAATTGCTGTTCACTGTCAACTATAGTATCCAATTAGAAATCATAGATGAGTTGTCCAGATGTAATAACGATGTATAAGTTTATGGATGTACAGATTTATGGATGTATAGATTTAAAGAAGTATAGGTTTTTATGAATAAATTGATCTTGTTACTCTGAGTCAATGACACACACACACACACACACACACACTTTATCTTTTGTGAATATTATTAAACAGATCTATTTTGCCAAAAAGGAAAGTCAACCTAACTTCCCAACAATAGAATTTTTTTTAATAAATATGTTTACACTTGAAAGAATGAACCCAAAATACAATGTTATGTAATGATATAAACTGATTCATAAGTGTATCAGATATTCAGATATCACTAAGATATCATACCAGGGGTCCTGTCTGTTTCACTCCCAGTCTGTGCAACACATGTTGTTGGAATGCTCGAAACAAAGCTGTGTCTTTACAACCAGATATCTGAAATATGTTGGATGATAATGAATAACCAAGAATTCTCGTGATAGGTTTGGTGAAATTTGGAGATGGGAAATAATGATGTGCAAACTCTCAAAATATTTTAGAGCAAATTCTCAAAATATTTAAATGCGAAAAATATTATTTTATGGAGTCGGCAGTAATAAATTACTTATAATAAATTACCACTGCTGCCTCTATCAAAATATTTTAACAGAAACTTGAAACGTATCATGAGAGGAACATATTCTATACTCTATGAAACAACATCCTAGTCCTAGCTTTCGATCTTGTCCAAACAGACTAACAACAAAAACAGAAGTGAACAGAATTTAGCTTTTCATGGTTAATCAGTTACAATGCTGTAAATAGTACATCGGGAAGAAAGATATAAGGGTACTGTTATATACTTACCAACGGTGTATTATAATAAAGACCATATCTCATACGAGCCAAAAGTGGAAATAGAGCAGTCTTAAAGCAAACCTACACAACATAGGTAAAGATTAGTAAAATACCAACAAACGTAATATTGACTAGAGATGAAGCTTATTAACAGTCATGACTACAGGAAAAGTACTTACATTATCTATCATACATCACTATGGTTTGCATCTCTCTCGTTCTCTCACTCTCTCTCTTTGACACAGACAAACACACATATGCACACACGCAACAGACAGATATGAAGATATATTACTAAGTCCCTATAGAATACCTACCCTCTTATTGTCATATTGTTTCAGATACTGAAGAGGGTAGTCACTAAATACATTCCATGTCTCACTAAATAGATCACCGTACCGCATTAAGCTCTGTCAAGTCCAAAAAGAAACATACACATAACAAGTATCCTACCAGTAACAAACTCAATATACAACCTTAAAAACCAAACAGCAACAAAACAGTCAGATGTTTTCACTACATTTTGTATTATCCTATGCATCTCATGAACTTTAACAAAAATCCAGAACAAATAATTTCTTCCATTGCAATATGACATCTTTTTACTTCCACAAGCAATTAATTGGCAGAACAAATACATACGGTATCCCAGTTAATGATGTTGATGTCCTGACTGAAGTTACTGACTGCATGTTGACTGAGGTAAAGATTAACAAAATCACAGAAATGATGATACATACTCACACCTGGAAATATATATATATATTTTACATATATAAGTGTGTGTGTGTGTGTGTGTGTCTCTCTCTCTCTCTCTCTCTCTCTCTATATATATATATATATATATATATATATATAATGAAATATGAATAGTCAGGCAATTTTCATCTGGGAATACCAGATATAAAAAAAATAGTTGTCTTGAAATGGTTTGAAAATAAATTCCTGCCACAAGGACCCTCAGAAAGTGCATGTCTAATATTTTACAACATGAAAAAGGGTCAAACTAATGGACAGAAGATTTATATTATAATGTTACATTGTGAAACCCCTTTCCCCTACAGAATACTTAAATCTTTCCATATATCACATAATTGATCAACCCACATTTACCAGAATTGCATAAAATACCAAATGAGCCACTAGTTATCAATTTGTCCTAATTTAGGAAAAAAAACTAAAATATTTAGAAATATAGCTTCCCAAACTACCTAGACTGAGATTTGTTAATATTAACATAGATGCCAAGCATGACCTTCAGCAAATCAATTTTGCTGAAGGTTCCCCAATGTTATGAAATACTGTACAACAAATTTATTATAGAATCTACTGCTGTTTAACTAATACTTAGTTATTAGACAAAGGGAACTAATCAGATTTTGTAATTTTGATGGATGTTAAAATTCCCAAATTATTTCCATTCCTGAAATATTTAAAATGCTTCAGAGACAACATTAAAAGTTAAATAAAGCACTGTAAGTTTTGCATATTATTATTATTACAATAGAGATAAAATATCTAATGCTGTTTATATCTAAGATATGTCCTTTAGTTAATTAGAAATATCCCGATTCAAGTTCACTGTGGCCACCCACCAGAAAAATTTTCATCAATAACAATATTTAAAAAATTGATATGATGTTATTTGTCATGATGACAAAATGATTAATCTCCAAACCTATTTTTTACACGTTAGGGTCAAGAACCAGTTAGCCATTGTTGATAACATATAAAGAAAAACAGGCTTCATTCCTACCAGCATCAAGTTTCATGAGTATTGTTGGCTTATCAACCACCACATCACATTTGTTGTCTTTGATTGGACGGAAACTGAGTGATGTGTACTGTTCAAGTTCGGCAAACCTGTGGAAAACAAACAGATCTTTAGTCAAGCCAAGTTAACCAAATAAACAATGATGGGCTCAGAGGGTGATGCAGTGGGATCATAGTTTAATAAACAAACTCCCATTAGGTCTCTCATTAACCAAATGTTTGATTCAGCTATAAAACGGCTACATACTTTTAATGTAGATTATGCATAGGAAATGGTGAATACTTTCTAATAGTGAATATTTCATATAACGGCAGTAAAAGTATAATTAATATTTAGAATGATGATAAGATGTCAATTTATCTCCACCAATGTTGCCAAATCCAGACTATAGACTTAAATAAAGGAACAGTTATCATATGACAAGAAACCTGTACAACAGTTTATTGTTACAAATGAAGCATTTGATGTTAACCATTTAAAGAATAGTCTGATGACTTGTTTAACATAGATCTTCTTAGTCATAAGGATCACACGTCTTTGGAGTAACTCTATAGCAGTGATGAATATGTTCCATATTATTACATTTAACACTTGGGGTTTGAATTTCATTAGATTTCTCTTGCTATATACTAAAATGGTTTTCATCATCTACAGAACTGTATGTTTAAAAAATTTAACAAGATTATATAAAGTCAAATACTACTAATTAGTGATGGCCAAGTTTTTAATGCTTTAGTTTTAAGTTCATGGAACTATATTGTCTGATACCATTATCTGCACACTGTATCTAGCCCCAAGCTATAGCTACAAAATCCACATCAATCTACTTTATTCAATGGGCAACTCAGTAAGTGTATTAAAGCCGAGAGGGGAGTAGGCGATGGTGTGAATGCCACAGACAGAGAGGCAGTGATACTCACATATTTAGACAGACAGACAGATAGACCAACATATATCTTAAGACAGACAAAGACATATTTACCAGTAATGTTAAAACATTAAAATAATTTACTACGTGTAATATGAAACGTGTACATCATTCTTTTATATCAGATGTTTGATAAATAATCTTCCCTTTGGAAGAATTGAGTTTCATATTTCCTTAGTAAGTAAATTTAATCTACTGAATTATCTTACCATGACTGGAGTGCACTTTTATGCTCACTTTGTTTGCTTAAGGCTTCTGCATTTAGTTTACAATGGCCACCAATCTCCCCCTTTTGAAATATATCCTCAACATATCTGGAAATACAAACAACATCATATGTATAAAATACTGCAGGAATATTAAATAAAATGGTACAGTACTGCTACTAGCATTTAGCCTGCAACATAATGCACCCAGAAGTAAGCATGTTTTTGACCGAAGGAATCTATACATTGAGTATATACCATTTCAGACAAATATAAAACAAGCAGCATAATTTCTAAGTTTTAAAATAATATAAAGGAGACAATAACATTAAGTATATTAAGGTTTTAATCAGAAAAAGTACAAAAAACTATAATATAACCAAAAGTTCTGAAACTGACAAGTCTCTGACTGTTTGGTCGGTCTAAATCCACATCACATAATAAGTAACATCCATAACAATATTTGTAATTATCTAATGGGACAGAGCTTTAGCAATATCTGACAACAACAATAAAAAAGTTATTAAAAATTCTTCAGATTTCAAACTTTTTCAAAGGGAACCTATCAGACAAGTTAGAAGGTGTGAAGTCTTAGTGTGTTAACATTTTTTACTGGCTGCCTCCAATCAATTTAAGAAGTGTGTATTCACAATTGCTTATTCACACTTTCAATTCAGGTTAAATGTGTAGTCTTCATTTCCAAACTGAACACCAAAGCAACTGAAAAGTTACCTTTTGCAAGACTTAAACTGAATACTATTTTGGGTACCCGTAGCTAAGGATATGGGAATTACTTTGACTGAATAACAAGACTAGCTGTCTGAAAATATTTTCTATCTAAATTTTGAAAATTAACCATTTGAGTACTTCTAGTGATGATGATGACTGATGTTTTACGGCCACCTCTGTGCACATGGTAGGCTAAATGGGCCGAGTGACCTCCAAAGGTAATGAGGCGAAGTCAAAGATGAAACAACCTGCAGATATGCCCACACCAAGATTTGAACTCAGGTGGTAGTGATTTGTGGTACAACATGCTAACACTAAACCACCGAGGTGCCCAAGAGTACTTCTAGTGAATTGCCTTCCTGGATGACATTAGCCATAATATCAAGGCCTGCTATAACTCAGTTACAGGCATTATAAATTAGACTTTTGGTTCAGAACTAAGGGAACAATAATAAGAGCTATCATCACCAAGTTTTGTAGATGGTTTTTATATTGCTATATAAATAATTAGATGGAAATGATAATAAAATTGTTTTAGTTATATTTTCCCTCTTCGTCTTCTATTTCTTAAACAAAATCATAAGGTAAGCTATATTTTCAACTATCCCCCCACCACATAGTTTACTACACTTTAGTTTAAACATATTAATTAATAAACTTAATATAAACAAATCTAACCCTTAAGTTTTACCCTTTGAAGACAAACAGACAAACCTGTTATTTGAGGTAAATTCATGACGTCTGAAGTCCATATAAATGTTCTTTGCTTTGCACATCCTCAGATAAGTGGAACATTCCAATGATGAGTCATCCTGCATCACATCAAACAAATTACAAACATGAGTAAGGGTTATTAATGTTTGAAAACACTCCATCAATTAATAAAATATACTCCTAATATGGTAATATAATTTCCATAAAGTTTAAAAAGGTTTTTACAAACATCAAAATAACTACACGAACAATTTTCTCATACAGAACTGTTTCACTGTCACAGCTGATTCAGTTAAAAGATCAGACTTATTCGTGAAGATGGCTACACTAGAAGTCTTACCTCAAACAGCCACTGGTCATTGTTGCTAACAAAAATGGCTGCCATGTAAGTATTTAATTCTTTTGACAGTTTTGATTTTGGCTAACTATGTGTAAAATGGTTTTCACACAACTTGAACAATGCCGTTAGAAAATGATGATTATGTTAATTAAAGTAAAATATACAAGCCAAAGTATCATTTGGCTGTAGGGGTGTATTATTTCAGAAAAAAACTAATACTGGACAATTTTTAAAGAGAAGAAATAAATTATGACTTTAATAGCTTATCTGATCAAAAGTCAGAAAATAAACTAAATATCCATAAGAATATTCAAAATCATCATTCATATTTATAAAGCACAGCTGATAACAGTATTTTTGTACAGTTGAAACTGAACATTCTGATAAGCACAGATGTTCTACATTAACCAATCAGTAAACAAGAATCACTGGTCAGTTATATATTCAAAATAATTTCTGATAAAGTAAAGGCATAAATTCACTAACAGGGTGTTCAGGTTCACAGTACATAGTCATTTCATCAAGACGTTCCTTCAAGAAGCCAAAATCTGCCTGTTTCCAGAAGACCTCTTCCTGGCTACTAGCATTGTAATGATTCATCCTGAAGTGAAGACATCTACAGTATGATTGTATGTAAATGTCAAGTCAGTCATCATTATAGCAAAAATATGGGACTTCAAATGTTCTCATTGAAATATTTTTTTGTTTTAAACTATTATTATTTTCAACAGCCTAAATATGTGTCACTGTTCAGAAAAGGCCATTAACTGGTAGTGATATTATCAATTAAAATGATCCTATATTGTGTTACACAAGGTATTGTCTTTTTTGATAGAACATAACTAAATAATGTTTCACACACCAAGCCTTGTTTGAGCGAGATGGCTCATAGCATTCGGGATAAAGCATAAGTTGTTCTTTTTTACAGCCAGGCTCATATCCAAAGCATTTTGTAATGTTGGTTGCTTTCTGAAAATGAATGTTATCAATGAGCTGGCAATGAAAGTAAATATCACACCAAGAAAACAAATAACATCTGTGGTATTGTTATTGTGTTCTGTTAAATTAGACTGAAGTAACTTGTGGTTTAACTGTAAAGTTAACAAATAATAATATATATTAGCTCACTTTGTAATGTTTACTATAAATAGCAATGGACAAACATCACACAAAAACTACTACCATCTGGTATCATGTCAACATTACACTAACAGGATGAATTACTGTTCAGGGTCAGGGTAATCAATTACCTTATAAGGACATTGATCATCATTAAGACACTGCTCTCTCAGTCCTATATTACTATGGAAGATGTAAGGAATGTGCTCTTCTGGAAGGTTTAAACTTTGCCATATTGTCCCACACCAGACAAACTCTACTGTAGACAACACAACAAATAATGTCACTGCTTTCCTTCTGGACATTTTATGTACATAAATCTGAAATATAATAAAAACATATATATATATATATATATATATATATATATATATATATATATATATATATATATTACATGTATTATTATAAAACAGTAACTTTATTACATGTTTATATATATATATATATATATATATATATATATATATACTCAGAAAGCTTGAGTGCAGGAAAATGCACTCAAAGGATATAAATAAATACAATTATTTATTTTAAATGTAAAGCACTTTTAGAGAAGATCTGCTGAAAATCATCTGCACATTTAATCTAGAAAATTATACAATATGATAAAAATTATAATACATTAATTGTCTAAAAAGACACACTTGTTTGCAAGTTAAAACCTATAGAATAAAAATTGTGATCAAATTTTGGTCCACAACTTTTAGTTTCTATAAAGATAAACTAAATAATTTTTAAAAATGTAACTATTTAAACAAGAGTAATTTCTTACACAAATCACTTTGAACATCGCTGATTTATTAAGAGTTCTTCAGTCTAAACCAAACACCTTATGCACTATTTACTTGATGTTATCCATCAAGTTTTACATAAGGGGATTTTATAATTTAAAATATTTATATAATTTTCATGACTTTTCTAGCTGCATATGATTTTAGGGATTATTTTTTAACATTACTAAACTACAACTTTATTCTTTTACCAGGTAGAATCATTTCCTAACAATTTTTTTACTGATTGAATACACATTTTCAACTTCATTTTTTAGTAAAATTAATGCTTCACTATACAATAATTGAATGGATAAGGCTTTATAGCAACAAATCAATACAAATAGATAATTTAGTGTTGCCTCCTTTTTTGACATGCAAGTAGATATGGGATAATTCTACACCCTACACCCAAACACAGATTGCTTAACTTCAAATAAATATGAGAGTATATAATTCTTGTTGAATTAATTCACCAAATCCAACTGTTACTATTATTTTGTGTATAAAAACATGTCATCATAGACATCAATCTCATGGACAATGGCAAAAATTCTACTCATAATAAAACACTAGACAGAATTGCAAAAATATATGGAAGATACGTGTCACTTTTCACCTTCAGCAAAGATCAGCTGTGTTCATTAGCATGAAAATCAATTGAGATTTTAAGCACTTATCAGTTCATTGTGTTAGAAATGCATCTGATGCACGAAAACATGGATTTTATAATTATATATTCTACAACTGATGGATTTTATAATTATATATTCTACAACTGATGGTCAAAAAGACAATGTACCAAATAGTGGTCATTCTTCATTAATGTTAATAGCTACAGGTATTGAAAATGCTACAAGCCATTATGAATAAAACGTTTTATTGTCTCCATTTAAAATAACATTAGGGTTAACTAAATACCACAGACTAAATGTACTAATCTAAACAAATCAGGAGTATAAATAATATACTGTATATATATATATATATATATATATATATATATATATATATATATGTATGTATAAAACTATGGTTTTCAGTTATTATTTTATTGATACATAACAAGAAAAAATAAATACTGATTAGCTCTGTTTGACCAAATGTAAACTGCATGGTGCTTGAGCTCATTGACTGAAACTTCAGTATGATGATGTCATGACTTTTCTAAACCCATTTCTATGGCTTACAACATCATGCATAACACTCATTAGCATATGTTTAAGAGTAATTATGCAGAGGGTTTTAAGCATAACCTGCAACATGGATGCTTACTTGTATACTTATTCATCAAACTGATAATTTACTCCCATTTTATTGGTAAACAGCTGAATGAAAAAGACTGATTTATTTAACAAGTCTGACAACCAAAAAAACACCGATATATAAAAATAATGTTTTAATCAGTGCAATATAGCCCAACTTAATACTGTTGTAATGAACATTTTATATAGAGCAATAAATCTGCACATTCTGCACATTTTACTGAGCTAATACCCTTATGAAAAGTGCTACCAATATGTTCTAATTGTGGGTTGCTGATTAAATTAAATGACAATGTGATCTCAATGGATCAAAAACCCTCTGATGATGTAAAACACTCTACCTTATCTTTTTCTACTACTGCTACTATCTGTCTGGTGGGGAGAAATGAACCTCTGTAACATGTTCAACTTTGAGGACAGAGTCAGTGATTCTTGGCACCAAGTACTACACAACTTATCACTGGGGCTCGACAAGAAACATATTGTAAAAACATTATGGCTCAGTCAGCAATTTATGCAAACAAACATATCATCAATCAAATTAACTCACACCTTAACCTCCATTTAAAAAAATACAATGAAACGTGGCAACTTAAACAGTAAAAGCTACCCTTACTGACAGATACTCATCAGGAGAATGTTAGCAACTGATAATCTGTACTCTGTATATAATACAAATAACAAACTTAACACAGTTTATCTACAAGTCACCTTAACACTGAGCATCCAGTTAAAAGTAAGTACATGTACTGAATCAACATAGGTGAAAGTGTGTCTTATTTTAATGATTATACAATGTTTATTTTCAGTTTTTAATTAAAAAAAATTAAATACCAATGAACTAGAACCAGAAAATATCGGCATTTATGACATAACACGGTTTCTCTCATCAAAAAGAAATAAGGTTTGAAATTTTCATATGTGAAAAATATTTCTTAAATATTGCTGCTTCATAACCACTTTTATGTACGTGGTAGGCTAAATGAGATGAGATAAAGTACAAGATGAAACACCCAGATCTAGCCAGATATCATACCCTTACCACACTACCAGATTCTGATGTAACCGTTGACGATGCCGCTTTACACAAATATCTCCAATCTCATTTTTCTCTTTATAAGAATTATATAGAATTCCAGTTCACATTTGAAAGATCATATATTTTCTATCGATATGATATTAATGATATTCTGCCATTAAGCAATATTTATATGCATTTCTTGTGAAAAATTACACACCATACTTATTTTTGGTGATGGTAGACTTTTTTTTAATATCAAACATGTCAATATTATCTGGTGCCAGACCAAAGGTTAGGACATAAAAATATTATGTTTAACAATTTGTTACAAATGATTGGCTAAGTATAATGGCTCAAGTTAAGCAGACTTTGGCATTTCTGTCTACACAGCTGCTGTCTGCCTATTTTCATACTGCTGACTCCTGTTACCATCTCAAGCAGAAAAATCTCTTTTCTAGAAACAACTAATTTCTCTCACTTCTTTAATATGAGACTAAACTCTACTGCATAAACAATTTATCACATTAATTAAAGCTTAAAGCATTTACACATCAAGCGAGCCTCAATTAAAATTCCGTTATTTGCCATACCAATAGCTATAGTTATGGTAAATTTTGCCATTACACATATTAACAAATAAAAGGGTTAATACTATGGTAGCTAATCTAGTGGGCTACAGATCAACATAGAAATACTAGATGATCTCTAATGGATTACAAAGTAATTGTAATTTATTTTTTATTTTTATGTGCAAATTCAGCAATAAAACTACAAACATACATAAAACTAGAAATATATATGTAGTGAACATATACACATAAATACTTATTTGAACCAAAACACTAACTCAATCCCATACAAATAAGTTTCTACCAGCTAAGCTATACAACATCAAACAATTATATTATATGACTTCCATCAACCATTTCTCACACATTACAGTGATTATATTAATTATTAATATATAATGATCAGTCTTTGGTGAAGGTTAAATATTCTTAGTGTTTGACATGCAATCTTTAATTACTGGCACTTTTTGTGCCTGTCCTTAACAACATACAGATTGATCATCTTGGTTGAAACAATATCCCCCCCCCCACACACACACACTTCCTTAACTCTTATCGAATTATACGGCTTCCAAATCATAAAACATATATGATATATACTTGCACTGTATCAGTTTTTATCAGTATAGGAGGGCTTTAGCCAAATTAAGCTGTTTCAGCCACATATTAGCTATTGAGAGATTAAGGGATGTAGTTGATCAACCAGGTAGAGTGTGTAAATATTGTTTGAATCTCAAAAATTGTAGCTTTATAGATGATGAATATAATTTTTATTATGATGTGTCCATTGTATTAAACCATTTGACAAACTTATATATCTCAGTACTGCATAGAAAGATCTCCAGTCAACTTTGTTTATAAACTTTCATCTAAATCAGAAACAGTTATTAAAAGACTTGCAATGTATACATATTATGCTTTCAAATTACATTAAGAATTGATGGGGTTTTCTTAGATTATTTATTTTGCATCGAGCTGATCACATGCTTGAACAAATGTATAAAATGTATCTACCATGGGCCCATGGCTTTTATGTACTATCTGAATAAACTTATTATTATTATATGGTCAGTAACATAATAATAGTAATGTATATTTAATAAAGCAGCTTTACTTGCAGGAAAAGTTTAATGATGGACAGTGATCTCTAAATATGTGGCATGTAAAAATATTAAATGATAGCTATTATGTTTAGAGAAAAAAAACCTAGATGTAAGACTTAAGACTGGATTCAAGAGATAACTCATTTATAATATTTTATGGAAATTAAAAGAAATGCCACACCAAATACACCATCATCATATATCTTAGTCCAGGTACCCTCATTAGTAATTGAATGGATGACCTGATATTTTGTGATGGCTTTCTACTGGACAAATATTCACAGAGATATTTAGGGATACTGCTATTGACAAATTTATTATTTGAAATGAATACGTCCTCACACCACCATTTTTTGTGTAGTTTTTGAAGGACTAAGATCACATATTTAACAAGTTTTTGTCACTGTACAAGCTGCACCTTTCTGAACTTGTTGAATGCTGTTCATGTCATCATCAGATATGTCATGTGATAGAGAATTACAATAATTTATACAATTACATCACTACAGCAAGAACCAGTAAACGAGTGCACCTTGTGTCAAAAATGGTTTTAAATGGTGGACAATCTTAAGTTTTTAATGGTCTTGACATAATCCAATGAAGTTAAATAGATAACAACCATTTTATCATTCAAATCTAGATTCTGATTCATCCAAAGTCATCTATCTGTAACACAATGTGATAAGCCAGATAGACAAAAAATAACTAAACAAAGATCACCAGACAAAATACCAGGAACACACATTCTCTGAGAACATATTTAGAAATAGGAATGATACTTTAAATATCCCAGTTGTTAAAAAACACATAATGGTCAACTTGATTAAATACAGCAGATAAAGCTACAAGGATAATGATTTATTTATTTTAAAAGATTTTTATTTAAATCAGTTTTTATTTATCTTAAAATCTTTTGTTTTTCTTCTTGTGACAAGTCCTTGGGTTTCTTTGCAACATTTTTGGAATGTTGGCCCACAACTTTAGTCTTATCAATGTATAATTTCACACAATCCTGTTTTCTGCCAGACATTGTGAAGTTGACAAGTATCAATATATACTGAAAAATGATCAGCTGTAAATTACACAATACTGTAATCTTAAAAGTTGCAGAGTGAAGTTTAGTTTTTCTGGAATATTTAGCATGAGACAACTATCACTAGTCAATCTATGTGAATGTTCACCTTATATACCCAACCTGGCTAAACACCAAATGCTTAACATTAACCCAATGATCCCCTCTAATCTAAGTGCAATTCAGTTAAAAATATATGTAAAACAATTATCTTTACAATTATTGATTTTAAATAACATTTCAATTTTGGTACTGCAAGTTAATTGATAAATGTATGTTTACAAAAAAAAATCACCACTTGCATCACTTTAAACAGTTTTCTATGTAGACATACTTGAGGATCTCTTCAGTAACTGTTTGATACCAGTCTCTGTAAGAAGTAAAATGTATTGGTCATAACATCTACCAACTAATTCTTTCCACTGGAATAGACTGAGTTAGGAACATACAAGACCAGAAATATTTGGGACTAGTGTGTTCTGCCTTTAGACTATTGGCTAGTCCAATCAGCTAGTGTCTTTTAAGGCAAACTGTGGGTTAATTTTATTACAAAACATTTCTATGGCTTGATCAATTTAGTTGTATCAAGAACTTTATGAGTTCAGTTCAGTTGTTTAGTGATAGTATTTGGTAAATATCCCCATGGAACCCATAACCAGGATGTTTGCAGTTCAGTCATCTAATCACTGCACCATCAGAATGCCCTCCTTGAATTTCTATGAAATTGTGTTAATAGACCGATCCAGGTGAAATGTGTTGCATCAGTTACCAACTGGAGTTTCGGGTTAGAAAAGCTAACATGCCCACTCGTTAATAGGGGATGGCAATTTTTCACTAATGGTAAATTCTGAAAATCTTTCAGCAAATTATTTCAAACTACATGGAGACTAGTATTTCAGCTGAATGATTGTGTCTTTCCAAAGGATTTAACACAATATTTATCAGGATATAACCCAATGATTGAGTGGACCAATCTTTCCAGATGAATGACACAGCTAAACCTTTGTTATTCATGTTGACTCATAGGGGATTTTTTAGCATAGGTTTCAATGGATTAAATAAATGATTTAAAATTAAACTTTTACCTGATTGTAAATTGATTTTAATGAAGATGTTTTAATATTTAATGTAGATGTAAAGGGCCATTTGTAAGTTTTGGACATATTATTTTTACTTGTACCTGGGAACCAATCATATATGTATCATCTGTATATTATTAAATACAAAATATTATTACATTAGAGTATTAACACCTTTGACATTTACATGTAGTAAACATTGCATGAATGGCTGATTCAGAACATAAAACAGTTCACTTTCAATACAAGATATCATGCATACATACCAATGTTACAATAATAGGAATCACCCATTTAATTAAATTTAAGTGATCAGTAATTTTATCCATTCACATCGTCATGTCAGATGTCAAAGGTTCTATAAAAAATAAGTTCGAACTAGACAGGCTGGACCATGACAGCCATGCATTTGTGCTGAACGTTACTTAGTTTATTGGCTTATATCTATTGAATGAAGTCTATGCCATTCCTATTAAATGGAAAATTATGATCTGGAGATCACACACCCTTAATGGACTATAAATAAAATCCAAATATAGATGGTAAATAGCCTATATATAGCTTTTCATTAAGACATTTATCTACCACTATATGCATAAATCGCCATGCAACATAGGGAGTGATTCTTAGACTTCTAACCTGAGACCATAGTGTGAATCACTCCCTTCTAATTTTAGCATTCTATATTGTTAAACAATACCCACGATTATTTTTCTTAATGGCAATGCCAGTGCAACACAGCACTCTCACGGAGTAGGTGATGCCAGTGCAAAAACAGTCCGGTTGTCATGTCATGACTGTGTCGATGGAATTCATAAGATGGACAAACCCTCTTGCAGGCACTGACTGAGGCATGGCCAACTATGGGTATTATTTCACTGGGACTATTTTTTGGAAGAGTTGTGACAGTGTGTAAACTATTATTATGGCACAAGCAAAAAAAATTGTATGAGGCTTTTAATAATTCTGTGCCCATTAAAATTAGTAAATATTAATATGTTAATATTATAGATATATTCTGATATATTTATGTTTTGTTTGCTGTTCTAAAACCTGATTTCAACAAGCAATCAAGACCATCTTGATCTTCAAACATGTTAGATAAAACAAATAATTTGACAACAATAAACATTGGTTTGATTCATCTCACTTGAAAATTATAACTGCTAATGACTGACGATGTCATTCAGAGTTCTGGGATTGGTTTATATTAACAAGTTTCACATGAAGCACCCAACTTACGACTTTTCTGTAAAGTACACTTGAAGACATTGTCAAATTGAGGGATGGAGTAATGCTTTATATGTGTTGGCCCACTGGACAAGTAAATTTTGTCCTTGGGCTAGGAAAAAAATACATTTGTTGGCACAGTGGATCTTAAATTTGACTAGCCTGAGACCTAGTTAGGTGAAGACAATTTTTTCTGATGCTATGATGAAAGAGAAGAGTAATTCAGAAATAAATATTACGTGTTTGTGTATACACACATGGAGAAAATGTCTTCTATACACCACTTGCTGATTGTTGTTTTCTATCCATTTGGTTCTTCACTATGAGTTCTGTTTTGCCAACTGCTTACATCCTTTGTACTGTGTGTTTTAAGACAAACTGTGCTTGCACCTTGCATGGTATCGATTTCAAAATAATATAAATTTATAAATTTCAATGAATTACAATTTCAGTGATATAACTGACGACAACTAACAGTTAGATAAATGGTTAAGATGATGATGATTAATGTTTTATGGCCCTTTTGTGCACATGGTAGGCTAAATGGGCCGAGCGACCTCCAAAGGTAATGAAGCGACCTTCAGGTAATCAGGTTAACTGAAAGGTGAAGCATCACAGATGTGGTATAAATCTGTGACCTACCTTGCTACCAGTTAGTCCATGATAAGGTTAGTGTAATCATAACTAAAATTGGTATACATCATAACTGTAACCGGTCATCATGATCGTTCAATTATAATTTAATTAGGTACAAGCGTATTTTTGGAAATACTAATCCATCATCAGAGGTGACTGAACTATTTTTATTATGTACTTGAGTAGAAGGAAAAGTAAGCCTCTTCAAAATTACTTGAGTAGAAGTAAAAATCTACTTGAATAAAAAGGAAAACTACTTTCTAAAAGTAACTGAAGTAAAATTTATTGTAAAAGAAAATATGATAATCAAATACATAGTGTACAAGAGTGAACCAAATTCTCTGCATCCACAGACATATGCTGCCACCTTAAGTTCATTGAGTCCAGACAAGCAGATTTGCTCCCACTTTAAACGCATTGAACTAAGCCCTTGTTTAACTTGCATATCAGTGAGATGAAACATGCGTCAATGCCAAATGTTGGCATTCTTACCAAATTCATTTCGATACCACACCTTATTAAAATATATTTGTTTACCATGAATTCATCAGGGATACACAAATTGGCGACAGCTTATAATGATCATTTGCAGCAACTGTGTCGGTTGTCTCTTAAATCATAGATTAAATGAAAGTAACAAAGTAAAAAGTAGTGTTACTGCAAATAAAAACTACTTTGTTACAAGTAAAAGGAGTTTTACTTCCAGTTACTTGAAAAAACTACTCTAGTAGAATAACAAAGTAGTTTTACTTTATTACATGACAGCCCTGACCATCATGCTACCTGTATTTACCAGAGTCTAGACTCAAACCTATCCATGTATTCCACTCATCTAATATACATGCAAAACAAACAGGGATTAATAAAACTTATATGAGATGACACTGGAATAGGTAAATCCTAGATAACTGTATTACTAAGTGAAAATTACCAAATAGTTATTTAAACATGGCAGGTTTCTGGATAACTTCCCCCCCCCCCTCATATTTCTTAGAGTGTTACATTAAACTTCATTAAAGGCATTTGGATTACTAATTCCAATAAATTAGTCAAAGCTAACTAAGGCATTGACATTTGGATTACTTCTTTTAAAACATCACCTGATATACCACAGTGGCAAGGGAGATGACACTTGACAGTTGTTTATTAACATATGCCACAGAACATAAGATGATACTACTGGCATTATCACTGAACTGGTACAAGGATGGGACATTTAAAACTGCATCAGAACAGTTTTTCCAGCTGTTCACTATACATGCACCCAGGGAAAATTCTTTTTCCTTTTTTAAAGTAAAAAAAAATTCCTTATACATCTATATATGTTGTTATGATTGAAAATCATTATTGGAAGAAAAAATGGGGGCAGCTGTCCTAGATGATGATGTTATATTGCCACTTTTGTGCACATGGTAGGCTAACTGGGTCGAGCAAAGCCCAACGGTAATGAAGTGAACTCAAAGATGAAACTACCTTCAGATATGCCCACGCTGAGATTAGAATATGGGTAGTATTGAACTGTGATCCAACATGCTACCACTAGATCACAGAGGTGCCCATATATATATATATATATATATATATATATATATATATATATATATATAGGCAGCTAGAATATAGTATAATTTGTTAAATATAAGATTAAATTATGAATATATTACTATTAAAAGATTTAAAATATCATAAGTTATTTTACAATTATATGAATCCCATCATTACTATTAAAAGCATTTAAAATATCAGTACATTGTTATTTTACAAGCTTATTCCATTGCCCAGGTAATATATGTTAGTGTGTTTCTACCCAATAAATGTAGTTCATCTGTATTACATTTATATATATATATTATGTTTATGTGTCAATGTTTGTATTTTTTATCTGTTCATATTTTTTTCAACAAAAAATCCATTGTAATTGACAAATATAATTGTAATGACAATTAGAAATGAATATTTTTGAATGGTAACTGTAATTTGGAAACTGACTGTGTAAACAACCATGCAGTAAGAAGTGATCCCTTTAATTCATTAATCCTATTTGGTTACTAAGCACTATTTTAAATCTATACTGTATATATACTTTCACAGTCCAGCACCTTAAAAATAGGGATTTAATAAATAAAATATTATTGTTATAAGTAAGCCTAACACATATGACTGTGCAGCATCATTTTCACTGCATTATCTACCTATGACTGGCAACAAAAACCTACAAATTTTATACTCCATATGATGTTAACACAAATGCCAGAATGTAAAGCTAGGTAGGTTAAGGACACAGGATAAAATGCCATCAGGTAACGAGTGTTAAGTTAGTAGAAGGTTATAGTGCTGTACATGTTGGAATGGTAGACTATATAAAAATATTTTTAAAACACCAAAATAAAAATATTAAAATGGTCACTGAATTTGAATGAGCCATTCATGATTATTATTCCCTGTAGAACTGTATATAAGAGATTGTACATAATTCTGAGTTGGTCTGTAATAATATGCAGTTTAATTTTTTTACCTTCTAAAGTTGTATGTGGGTGGACAAATTCCTATACTTGTAACTTATGTTCCGTCAATGGATTAATAAAGTATATATTTAATGTTATCCTATCTCATTTATGCCATCATGCCATGTGCATGTTTGGGGAAACATGATATACTAGCATGTACTCTAGATAATCCTACCATTATGATTATGATTAATTATCATTCATGTATACAATTATTAAAAGATCTCCTATAATATCTGTATATGGTAGATGACAGTCACACAATAAATACAAAAATAGCCCACAATAACAGTGTCAGACTGAAAGTGAGTATGATAATACTATCACAGTCCATAGACTAGTCTACACCAGACTGTGAGTAGACAGGTGTCGGGTCTACAGTTTTGACTCTTGACTTGAGCCATGGCCCACACACATAAACAAATGTAAACAACGAACAGCACGGTAACTAAAATAAATTATCTTAGTAAACTGACATACTGAAGTATTCGTACAAATATCACCTGTATTGGTTTACATGTTATGTAATGTGACTTAAAAACAGCTTACCATATATTACAATGAAAAGAACGAACCACTCAAACTAGCAGTCTTCTAGCAGCCGACGTGTGTTACTTCCGGTGTGTGCTAGAGCATCTTATTCGATAGGTGGCAGTACAATACTCGTAACATATGAGGATTCTATATCACAAAATTTTATTAAATCCATAAGCAAACACAAAGAAGAATTCTAGCTATTTTTCCACCTCATTTTATATTAATTGTTAAGACAACGTTGGAGGTTATGTGCAAACAAAAAGCTTAATACAAAGATAGGAAACTTTATTTGTATACCATATATATAGATCAATACATATAGTTTGAACATGAGGAAATCTGCCAGGGCAGGTGCTCTAACTACACTCAGGACAGGAAAAACCTCCGCGGTGGGTGTACACAAAAATCTTAATAAAGTACTCTGTTTACATTGTGATCAAAACTTTGATGCCGTCCCGCTTTTCCAGCCTTCCGGCAACCTCTTAAAGTTAAACAACTTCTAATGCCTGCACAACAGAACTTAACCGACAAAGAAAGAACAGCCATCATAATACACAAAGCCACAACCACTCCATACATAATACTCCCCTTATTAAAAAAAGACCAATGCATCTGGCAAAAAACCAAACAACTCACAGTAAATCTTTTGTAAAAGTTTGGCACCGGTCCGTCCGGGTCCGGAACTTTACAAATTCATTTTCAGAAACAGAAGCTCTACGGAGAAGGACTCCACCATAGGAACAAGCCAAACAAGCGACAGCCTGGTGATACTCCCCGAAATACAAGCAAGCAAGGGCCAAGAAAAAAAACCCTAATCCTGGAAGTCAATTTGCTGAAGTATATAAGAACCTGTATAAGAACCTGTTTAAAACCCGTGTGAGAACGAAAACATTCCATCTATCTGGAAAACTTACCCAAGAATGCCAAAGTGACTTTTTGCCTGTTGCATTAACCCCTATATACACCCTTCGAATGCTTAGAACAAATTATATTAAATTGAAATTAGAACGATTTAGATGATTATCAATTTGCTTACCGCGAACAGGGGTGGTTTGTAATGAAGTAAAACTACTTGAGTAGTTTTTTTCTTTCTTCAAGTAACTGGAAGTAACAAAGTAAGGTTACAACTGACTACTTTTACTTGTAATGAAGTAGTTTTATTTGCGGTAACTCTATATTTTACTTCGTTATTTTCATTTATTTCGCGATATTTTCGTGAATTATTTAACCATAACAGAAAACCGTCTCTATGGCCTAGCGTGTAAGAATGTGGGACTTTCTTACTCATGGTCATGATGTGCGGGAGGTCGGAGGTTCGAATCCCGGTCGTGGCACTATAGTAGGAGGAGTTTTTTTCATCCAACCAGGCAACTGGCAAGGTTTTCTCCGCCGAATATGCCATCTATTGTAAATTCTAAATTTATTTAGAATTAGTCTCCGTGGGGAAGCTATAAATTACAGGGCCATTTGCGTCTCCCTCATTCGAGGCAGCTAAGCCACGTAAAATAACTGCCATTTCGACCATTATTATTATTATTATTATTATTATTATTATTATTATTATAACAAGTTGTCAACAACTTGTATATCTTTGATGAATTTATGGTAAACAAATATATATTTAATATGGTGTGGTATTGAAATGAGTTTGGTAAGAATGCTAACATTTGGTATACATGTTTCAGCTGATGCGCGCTGATATTGAAGACATAATTTTGCAAACCTATTTTTGAGGGTTCACTTTGTTATACAATGTTTCAGCAGAAGCGTACTGTTTTCTATAAGATTCATCGTGATTAAATTTGTAATCGCATTGGCCACACCAACTTTGATAATCAGCTTTCGCTGAAGTTAAACAAGGGCTGTGTTCGGTGAACTGAAGGTGGGAATACATCTGCACGTCTTGTACAGTATACCGATTTGCCCGGTTTGTAAACCTCAGCTATTACCAAGCCGTTAGTGTTTAGTGACCCGGTGATAGGTAGGCTTCACACAGTTCCTGCAAAATCACGCAGCGTGATACAGTAAGCGGCAGGCATCATACTATTTAGAAATAACTAATAAATTTGACATTGATGGAAAAACAACGACTTAAAAAGATACTGTCAGATTGCTGGGAATAATTAATAAACGATAAAACGGTGACATGAAATCCAAACGAGATAGGGTTAGATTTATATAAGTGGGCATGCGCTGATATGAAAAGTTAACACTAAATCAATTAGAAACAAATTATCTTTAGATTTATAAATTAAGTACAGATACGATAAGATAACTGGTGCCTGACCGCAAGTATCATTCTGGGTCTCTGGTCCAGGAATGGCTATATAAGCCAGTAGCGATTGACTCATGGGATAGCGAGCTCCGGTGGCCTAGCGGTTAAGCACTCGGCACTTGTCGCAGGTTCGAACCCCGTAAGAGGTCGAAACTTTTCCAGGGATTAATTTCTCAGCTCACTACATCGTGGGTGGCTGACCACGTTAAATGGCGCTGCCGTCTCCACTGAATTATTTAAAATAAAGGGGGACGTTAAAACCCCTGAGGACGTAAAACACTCTGGCAATGACCACCCTCAGGGTATTTCAGCTCCATCTTTCCGTACTGCTCCCCTGTGAGTGGTGGGGGAGGATATTTCTCAACCACTCCAACATAGAGGCAGTGCTGATTAAGCGACAGCCTGGGGATTCTCCCCGAACAACAAAACCAACTCATGGGAGTCAGCGAATAAGCAGTGAATAGAACAGTCAAATAAGCAGTGTCTCTCGCAGCTAGATATAGCGACCCATGTTACCAGATCGATCTTTTGTATAGTGGAAAAAAACCTGCTAGACGTAG
Organism: Paralvinella palmiformis; assembly: GCA_025642065.1. Classification (NCBI taxonomy): domain Eukaryota; kingdom Metazoa; phylum Annelida; class Polychaeta; order Terebellida; family Alvinellidae; genus Paralvinella; species Paralvinella palmiformis. Next base: position 227,241 of record JAODUP010000367.1, read on the forward strand.
CAGCAACATACACCGAGTCTTCCGTCTTCTGTGTGTGAAGGAATGCGCAAAATGAATAAATAGAATTGCTGCCTAGAATTCTATAGTCTGTGGATGCAATGAACTTAAGGTGGAAGCACATGTCTTATGTGTGTGTTATATGGGATAAAATATCAGCCAGAACATTTCGGAGACCAAAGAAACATGTTCCAAAAGTTAGATTAAACACATATGAAGATAATACATTTGCATTGGACGGACCAAGATTGTTAAGCAAGCCTGTCAATAATCATATGAAAATGCGAACCATTCACTTTTTAAAACTAGCTTTTATTCAATCTTCTTAAAACCTTTTTACTTTCCATAAAATATTTAACTCCAATAGTTATCATTAATTTTGGGTTTTAAATTATTTATGTAAAGTGCCTTCGGCGACCTACAGTATAGATTGCTTCAAACATATTTATATTCATGTTATATTATTTGGTTCCTGCACCAAGTCCATTAATAAATCTGTCTCCATCCTGAATGCTGTATGGTGAATAGTAGTTTAACTTGGATTATTGGAGTAACAGATCTTTGAGCAAATTCCTGCTAAAGCAATAAATAATATTTTGTAAAATCAATTTTTTTCACTCAAACATTATATTCCAAATTAAATATCAACCACGTAGACTTTAAAAAATGTGTGCAATAAACCTAACATATTTATAATTATAATTTGTTTCGCAATGATATCGATTGAGTTTGTGATTGAATCTGCGATAATATTTAATTAAAATTATCTAACACTAAAATATATTCTCAGTGAGCTGCAACTTCTGTCAGGATCCGTAGTCAATGTATATATATATATATATATATATATATATATTATATTATGTGTCTGATATTTTATCCATTACTGAAGATGATTGATGTTTTACGGCCACTTTTGTGTACCTGGTAGGCTAAATGGGCCAAGCGCCCTCTAAAGATAATGAAGCGAAGTCAAAGATGAAACAAGCTTCAGATGTGCCCAAGCTGAGATTCGAACACGGGTAGTAGTGATCTGTGCTCCAACACGCTACCGCTAGACCACGGAAGCGCCCTCATTCAATACTGAAAGGATTGAGTATTTTATCAATTCTTTTTATAGGAAGTGTGCCTCCTTTATTAGTCTTGAAACTATAGCGGTCAGACTAGAAAAGTGGCGTAAAAGCGAATTTGATATAGATCCAAATGACGTAAAACGGGGTATTACTGTATATGGAAACACATAATATCATAATGTTCTAATTTTCAACACAGTCAAAAACAAGATATATATATATATATATATATATATATATATATATATATATATATATATATATATATATATAACCTGTTTCAGATATTAAGCATGCCAAAATATTTATATTTCAATAATGACCGCCTTCTGAATTACAGGTGTCATACGGTACTTCAACACTTTTCTATTCTTGAATTCAATTGCAAATAGTATTTATAATTACTTTAGAAGACAAAATTTGATATTAAGTCTGGCTCTGGTTACACTTTATGTTCTTTGTTTAATAATCAAAACGTGTTAGATTGATGTTTTCAATTCTGTAGTTCTGTGTTATTACAGTTAAACAATTATTGGAAAATTAACCGCCTAATAAGCAAGTATAAACCGCCTTTACCACGAAAAAATATATACTGGATCTAAAAATATTGTATATAGTATTTTATAATAGTATTTTATATCACAACAATATAAACTGTCAACACACATAGGCGCATCATACGGCAATGTATTTTCATCATACGTACACGTTTTTATCAGCTGCTCCATCTATAAATAAAAGCGACTATGTTTGTCTGTCTGTCTGTCTGTCTGTCTGTCTGTCTGTCTGTTCGCAAAAATTCTGATAACAGATTCTGATAACAGTAGCCCTCCTCAGTATAAAGGTTTAAAACCGGCGTGGAGAGAGGCTTTAAAGCTTGTATATAAAACTGCGAACAAAGTAATTTTTTATTTGATTTATTTTGTACACTAATGTAAATACATATATGTGAACTAGCACTAAAATACATAGATACATTAAAGTTCCAGGATAGCACAAGAAAGCGAAAAATATTTATTTCCATTGTGGTCCTGAGTAATAATAAAATATGGAAAATCTATTTTCCATCTAGATACTATTAAGTTTACTCTTTCTTTATACTGATTGGGCTAAAAAAAATAATTACATTTTCTATTTCAATACCTTAGAATACGTCCTAAAAGTGATTACATTGAATAAGCATTTTATTACATTTTTGACATAAAGAACAGCTGTAATTAACCTAAATTGTAGCCGCCTGTATCAACAGTCGGTTATCTACAGCTGGCTCATTATAGAAAGTCTAACCCAACCTAACACCACCTCCACTTCTACCACTACAGCCACCACTATCGCCACCAAAACAACAACAGCTGCAGCAACAGTAATAATAATAATAATATTATTATTATTATTATTATTATTATTATTATTATTATTATTATTATTATTATAAGAAGACCACCAACAACGACAACAAGATAATATATATAATATAATAAATAATAATAATATAGTAATGTATATTATTATAACAACAACAAAAACAACAATGTAGTTTTACTAAAGCGTTATTTCTTGCTAGCAGAAACATTCAAGGACATTGTACATTGAAATTACATAGTAACATACAGTATACACCAAGATATGAAATACTTTTCGTTATTGATATAAAAAAAATTGGGCTGAGTGAAAATACTACTATTTCTGCTATTGTCAGAGTTATTAGGCTTATTATCATAATATATATTATATGTACTAATATATATATGTCCTTATTTTCCAATTATAGATGCATTATATATGTATTAGTATATATAATTTGTTTTCTATTTAGGTAGTGGTCGTTTGGTCATAATTCTGTAAGAATTATAAACATCACGAAAACCTGAACATACGCCTTTATTATATGGCGTCCAATTTAAAGACAACCCCCATATCCCAGTCTAGGTATGCCATTTCCCGACACCACTCCCCTAAAGTGGACCGGTCCAGCCAAGTCCCTCCGGCCAGACAACATAAATATAACACCAATCGTCGTCACTCATCCCTCTCAGACAAGCTAATCTAATAAATGGTTCTGCAACAGCAGCAGCAGCTGCAATCAACAACAACAACAACAATAACAATAATAATAAAATAACAACAATAATAGTAATGTAAATTTAATAAAGTGCTTATACATTCATGAACCCTACAAAATTCCTTATAACAAAACTGTAACTTATCTGAGCCTTATTATAAGGTATAATGAACGGTCGATATTATTTACCGGAAAAAACAACAACGTCAACACCTGAGTTTTTATAATAGATTTAAATTATTCAAAAGATGACACACTTCTAATCCCCTCCAGCAACCTATAATATCCACTAAACGCTAACTCATCAAAATACAGGGACCTGCAATGATATCTGACTAGCTGAGATGGGTGACACGTTATGACGTAAATATATTATTTTTGTTAAGCAAATATGAAAAGACGAAGAACAAGGACGCCAAATAGATTTTTGACTCCCTAGTTTTGGAAAAATCGAGAAACTGCTAAATTTGATGCACGCTAACTTTAAATATTTAATATCAATGTATGATATTTGAGCCCGTCCCTTGAGTAGAGCGAACTAGGGTTGCTCGTGGGGGGGGGGGGGCAGCGCTAGAGCCAATCACTTAATGATTTTATTATAGAATAAAGACTAATGTAAAAATAATTATCAGGTCATGTTATGATATGCTATCCTAGGACGGCCCTGTGTGTGTGTGTGTGTGTGTGTGGTGTGTGTGTGTGTGTGTGTGACACACGCATACACACGCCACTTAAATTTGACATTTCTTTCTCTATATTTGCATAAAATCAAGTTCCTGAAGTTTGCGATATCTTAAAAATAGCCTCCCCTACCCCACAAATAATAATAATTTCAAAATCAAAAGCATTTAATAATAGAAATTATGGATCTGAAGCACCCTGTCCATTGTTAAGGATTTCTCTAATCTATCAGTTAAAATTGATTATTCAATTCCATTTAACAGGTTACTAAGATATATAAAAAGATAACCCAGATAAAACCTACTTGAGCAGCAGCGTTTACCGGATAATTGTTTTCTTTAAGAGGTTTAATTAATGTAGCAGTACGATGAGGGGGAGGTCCAAACACAACAAAGTACGTATAAGATATTAGGTGGGAATGGTTACATGTCCATAATATTAATACAATTGTCGGTAGTTGCATAATTGTGCATGATGCTACCTTTATATGAGTATATATACTATATACACCGGAATCAGCATTAACATAGTCGAAGTTTGTAACTTGCAGTTTCCTGAGACAACCTGATGGGTGACAGTAATTTAGCGATAATTAAGCAGACCCCATATAAGTTACAAGATACCGATGATCAGTGTTATCATTCGATCTAGCCATTGAAAGGCCGATCGAGTGTCCTGGCTTCAACATTCTGACTGGAAATAAGCAAGTCTTTTTTTAATCATTCATATACCAGAACTGCCCTAATATGATCATATCATAAGCGTGTGCCATTATAATGCCATTAATCCAAGTGTCTAACACAGCCTGCGATCGAGCTAATTACAATATTGCCGAAGCCGATAATCATTTGTTTTATGACAAATTTAAGCTGCTGACCATGACACTTCTAAAGGAGAGTATTTATTTTATATTCTCGTTCGTCTCACCGAAGAAATTCGTGGAGATAACGACACATCAAAATTTCACGCTAAGAGAAGCCTATAACATGCGTGTAAACTACATACGTCAGAGATCGGCTCCCGAAATACGTTAATACACGGACTTCAATAATTAGAAACTGATATATTTATAGTTTGTGGTCCTTAAGTTATCTCCGAACGAAATATATAACATATACATAATTCCAATACGAATATATATATATATATATATATATATATATAATATATACATACTGTATGTAGTTCAGGGAAAAGTTTAAAACTCGGGTAAACTTCGTCAGTGAACACACACACACACACACCAATACTATTCAGGTTATAAGATAATGGCTTCGATACCGTATATTAATGATTATAAAGCAGTCTCTTTGTCTTTGGGTCTAATCTGACTCATATTTTTTACTTTGTCTCCAAATCTTCCAACCCATTTAGCCTACAGAGTGTACATATAAAGCCGTAACACATTTTACGTTTATTTAAAGTTATTATTAGTGTAAGCAAGTCATCGAGTGAGTCCAGTGCTAGATCAGAGCGGGCCGCCATGGATGAAGGATGAATGTTGTTTAACGACACATCGGCACAATTTAGGCCATTCAGTGTCCTGGGACGCCATGAAGACAGTGTCCAAGACCAAGGTAGTCAACCTAGCTGGTTCTCTTTTTTCTCTGTTCTGCAGAATGCGCTACAGATACCTCATCATCGTTGTTCGATTGAATATCGATTTTACGGGGTGCTCTTGGTGCTTCGTATCTATAATCATCACAGTTTCATCCGCCCTAGTCAAAGACAGACGCATAGCGTGGCACTGTATTATTGCATTTGTCTTAAGTACAAGGGTTATTTCACTCTATTTCAAATAAAATATGTTTAATTGGACCGATATTCAATTAAAATTAGTTCAATGTGTGTATCAGATAGACTGTCTTTTAATGAAGTATTGTGCACAAAGAAACGCCTTCTTAAGACTTAACTATTGTTTAAATGGATCGACATTACTAACTTCATCAATCACCAGAGAGCAGCACAATATGGTGGAGAAGTAAATGCCTTGTTCGGTGCAATATTTTGGATGGTTTAGTTAGACTGGGCACAGATATTTGATAATCAAGTAAAGCTGGTGTGATATAATTATTCATCCATTTTATATATCAAAGCGATTGTCATTTGCCGAAGGGTTAATTCAACCCTGTTACGTCAACTTATATCGGCCCTCGCGAGACATGATAATTTGTCTTTTTAACCAATCAGAACGCTCCATTTTCTGAGGCCCATTAGCCCAGGGTCGTGAACTTTGACCTTTGTGGCCTCTAGTCTTCGCGTTCTGGCTTTGGATTGTTGATGAAAGCAGGAATTTTTCAGGTGAGCTGTGTAATGTTATTGACAAATTATACATATATATGTCATACGTGTGTTTCATTCGCAAAATGTAAGCATAACATAATTATTTTATCCTCAATTTCGCCTCATTCGCTTTGCGCTGTCTTGCCGCTTGTGATATTTGCGGAATAGTCTCGCGGAAATGGTAGGTCTAGCTTTTGAATGTATATTTATTACACTGCGGAACTTGGTAGGTGTTATACAAACAGACCATCCGTCTATATAATTTGTATGGCGTATCATGTCATATTTAGTTTATATCCGATACCTAACAGACCATACTTCGACGAGCTCGAGAGAAAAGACAACCAAGACCGGATACAGGCCAGCACTGTTGTAATGTTTTGATGACAAAATATGGTTTGTTTTTGGTTGTATCCCGTCCCACATGGCCTGAAAGTTCACCACCCTTTGAACCCGGTTGTGACATGGCACATATTGCTAAAAATGTTTCGCTGCCATTCGTATGGATAATATACGGTTTGAACTGAACTATAATTGCAGTTGAAGCCATTACATAGATTATGTGTTGCCTGTTACAAACGAGAGATAGTTTTTCTACGCTCTTAGGCGATATGCGTATTGATCGCCTCTGACCTCTGTCCTTTAGCGCCGGGCCAAGTGGGTTAGTTTTCTACAGGTTATGTGCATATTTTATGCTAATCAGGCCCGTTGCCAGGCAAGATGGTGTTAGGCGCGGGTGTGTGGGTCGAAACCAGCCTGTTTTCACTGTGTATGAGTTTGTGCGCGCGTGTGTTTGCTTTCAAGATTGTTCACTGATGTACTTAGTATCATCCAATGCATTGTATACATGCCAGTGTAGCACCGCGGCTACTGCTGTACCGAGCTAATTAATCTTGGTGCTGTGACAGATAATTATTAAATCAGTAAATAATAAGCCTATAACTAAGGATACCTTTGATTGTAAGGTGATGCAAGTTGAGCGATCCATAGCGCTCATATTTTCAGTGGTTGATAAGGAAAGATAACCAATTTACACAGTGACATTAGTGCCACTGAACTGTACAGATTATCAGTTAAAGGTCAATCAGAGGTCATGATACTTTCAGTGTAATCTAATGGAAGTATCAGATGACTGGGTAGTTGTATGTGTAGGGGGCTTGCTATTATGTCATTGAACCATATTACAGTGCCAGTGCTATTGAACACATTGTTTGTCACCATATCATAGATAATATGAAAAAGGTGAAAGCAGATGGTGTCTCAGCATTTTGTAATCAAATTTATATTTCTTTTGTTGACCATATTACCACATATAGTAAAATACATCATTAGTAGAATATGATGATTGTTGTTACCATGATGTGTATGTTATTGGTGTCCAGTTACGTTTACCAGAACCAGTCCACTTATAAAAGGCTAACAGTAAATATGATTGTGTGATCCAGCTGTGAAATGTTTTAACAAAAGAAGTTCATTAGCCTTGCAGCTGTTTAAGAAAACTGTATTCCAGATGTTAACCAACTGAAGGTTCTGCTGCCTCTGTTCCAGCTTCATTTCCTTTTTAAGCTGTTCTTTGTATACTACTTTAATACCTCCATCAGCTCTCAGACTGTCATCATCTGCAATATTTTGACATGTGTATTCTCTCTTGTTGATCAAATCCACAGCCAGTTAGTTATTTTCATCTTAATCTGGTATATGCAGAATTTAGCTGATTAGGTGTTGTTGATTTTACCAAATAAGTGACATATTTAATTGATGTTGAATTATATATTGAACCAGGAGATATTTTAGTAAACATTCTGCCATTTAAAGGGTAATATATCATTTTCCTTATAATAATTTATTACAATAGTTTTATTCAAGTGTAAAATAAAAGGAATGGAGTTTTTGTGTAGCAATCACATTGGTGCAAATTAGGCCATCAGTGTCCAATCCACTCATTGATTAAAATGAAATGAATGAACCATCCTCCATGTTGTGACATTATTCTGGGAATTTATAATTACTATAAGATTTATTGCACCTACTTTCATATGTAGTTACCTACCATTCTATATATTCTTTTAGGGAAAGGACTATAAATAATAAAATACATTGATTGTCTATATGACCTGTTATGTGATTGTTTCTAGTAGTGATTGGTAGTAATGAAAATTTAATAAAACGAAGCCATATTTCACTAAAATGAAACACACAAATGACCATCCTGTTCAGGCAAAATGCAGATGGCATGTGTGAATGATATTGATAAAATTGATATTGATTGTTAAAGTTAATATTTTTCTGATATAACAATCTGACATAGACATGTATGTGAAACCCACAGAATTAGATTACTCATTGATTTTTTTTCTATGTTGCTGATTAGACACTCTAAATGTGTTTTTGTGATCTGTTAAAGTTGTAATAATATAGTAAAATGACTCAGTAACATCTTAGATGATTGTACATCATCCAATCAGTAATGTTTTACCTTAACCAGGACGCCATCTAGTGAGTTGTACTATTTGCAGGTATTTTCGGTTCTAAATTTCATGAACAAGTTCTAATGTTTTAATGATACATATGCTTTTGACATGTATCTGTGGTCAATTTATCCTAACCAGGTGGTATGACAATCATCATGTAATCTCCCCAATAGTAGACCCAGAATTCTGAAATGACGGTCTCTGGAAAAAAGGACCAAATTGAACTTGATTATCTGTCATTTATTGGAATTTGGAAAAGTTTACCAAAAGTTCCGGGCAGAATGTTTTTTTATCCAGTATGTGTCACCTGTTCTTTAAAAAGTCCCCAGCCTCGTAATAATGCATTTGTGTAAAATCATAAGTTGATTTTTGATTGAAATTGATATTTATTCAACACCTGTCAGACACTTGAGTATATATGATGTTATAACATCCATGTATGCAAGAAATAATAATCCATCTAGAAGTGCCACTGTTAAAATACTGTTTGAGTATCCTTATACTGAGTGAATCATTGTGCTATCCTCTAGGATAATCACTCTAGTATTAGTACGAACCAGCATAAAATACAGTGTCTGATTTTCAGTTACTAACCTGGATATTTAAAACGGTATTTCATATTTACCATTTGCTATAGTTGCATTTAGATGATTATAAACCATCTAATTTGTATAATTAGATGGTCATCTAGAACATATAGAGTCCAAATTAGAATCTGTTTACTTGAATATTAATATAAATTTGTTGCTCAGTACAGCTGTGATGCAATTTTGTTTGGTCTATAATGTTAAATGCATTTTTAATGCATTTTTTGACTAAAATATAATGTGATTGATTCTCCAAATGTGAAAGGCTGTTTAGATGTTGTGTTTCCCAGATGAGACCAATCTTTGGAAACAAATTTATATTAAAGGTGTCAAACCTTACTCTTATACAGGGTTGGCAGAATCAGCTATGCCAAACCCCGCATCATTCATGAGTTAATGAAAACGGACAAACTATGTTATTAACGTTCAGTACAAATCACAAATAACAGTATGTTGCACTAATTGTACATACAGCACAATAAACAGCAACAAAACTTCATATCTTCACAAGTATAAGTTAGCATTACCACAAAGTTCTCCAGAAGACAAGATTGATTACTTTTTCTAAGCCGAAATTGCAACAAAGCTTTGGCTGTATATCATAGAAGTTGTACTATAGTGTGGTAATAGGCATGTTTAACTAGTAGCTTTCTTTGTTAAGAAATGGTTAAAAGTGAAGAATTTACAGTTAGCTGGTACTCGATGTAATTGATTAGGATTCTCAGGCCATGAAGCTTGGACTGCAATTTTGATCACCATCCATAAGTATTATTTCTATTTTTAATCACCTAACTTAAATAAGGAGTTAAGAAAAACAAGCATGTGAGAGGTCAGTTTGAATTTTTGTGATCAGTGAATTGCAAGAAGCCCAAGTTTTACAATAATGTGACACAACTAGCCAAATACCCAATGTCAAAAAATTTCTACCAATAGCAGAATCCTTTAAATATAGGATATTGCACTTTTTCAGCCATATAATAATTTTAGTTTGGTGGATAATTTTGCAATTTTTTATTTCAGTGTATCGTGTTAAATCAGTATTAAATGAATCTTTAAAAAAATTATGCAATTCAAGCAAACACTTTTCATGGGTATCTGACTTAAATATGTAAACATTTCTTGGCCAGTGTAGTCTTTCCTTGACTAAAACCCGTTTTAACTTAGTTTAAAATACCAAACGTACAAATTAGGTTTGATCTGCAGGGCTGGGATAACAAGCTTAAACTTGGTTAAACATCAACCCTGCCTGTGCAGGTCACGAATAGATTAAGTCTGGCTATATTATCATAATCCTTTTATAACAACACATAAGTAACTCGTGTTGAAGCAGGATGTAAATCTTTCTTTAGTCTAAAAAAACATAATGTGCATTGTAACTAATTATACCATTTATGCTGATTGTGGAGACCGATCCATGATCCTTTGTTATTTAAATACATTGAACCAGGGTGTAGGCTTTGTTCAATTTATATGAGAAAAGTTGTATATTCCTACATTATTAGATTGAATTTGTGTGATTACAGTGTAATATTGACAGAGGTATTCCGTAATTGCAATAATTGGAGACCTACTGTTGGTGATAGTAGACCCCAAAACAGTAATAGTGGGTAGGTGTATGCCAACATACTGGCAGATCTTATAGTACAGTGCTTATAGGGAATGAAGAAAGAGAAATTAAATGGTGTATCCTTTTTGATGTATATACCTTTCTGGGTAATAGATACATCAAGTATCTGCTTAACGTTGTTAGTGTATTTTTTTTTTTTGAATGAAGATCTGTTGCTTTGGAATTAAATGGAGAGTTAATTTAACTTCTTGACCTTTTAAATCTTAACTGTGAAGACTATAGGGAAGCAAGACGTCAGGATGGCAAAGTGCCAAAACTTAATTTTGTGTTAAATGCACTATGCTGACATTAGCTTAAAAGAGAGTACAGTACGTCAGGTGTGGATATCAAGGATATTAATAATAAAGTAGTCTGCTCCATTATATATATATATATATATATATATATGTGGTTCTCTATATGTATGCCTTTTGACAAAACCATTAGCTTCAACTACAAACATTATATTTCTTTGTACTTTAGTTGTGCAGGTAATATCAAGTTTATATCTGTATACTGGCTACTTATGTGTCACATTTTAGATGACTCATCAGACCAAGTTTAACGTGTGACAATACTACACCTTTATCACACATTAGCTATTTAATGAATTCTTGTATTAAGTATTATAACGGCCAGCATAATTGATGCTAGCTGTGATGATTTGATTCAGATAAAGAACAATTTACTGATGTGGCTACTAGCCACTGCGCGCGGACACATACAGCACTAACAAACACACACACACACACGTAGCATCTGGTAGACTTTACACTGACAAGGGCCATGTTAAATGTCAAAGGTCTGAGTTCAAAGAAGCTGGCATCAGGGAGCCCTACTGCCTCCCAGAGCAGCTTGCTAGTCTGAAAGGTCAAGTGACCTTCACCTATTAGCCGATTATGTTCATTGCCATGACAGGCCTTAGAATGGCGTGTTATGTGAGGAGACAGGATGCTAACCGGCAGTACAGAGGCCTTGGGGCCATAGGAGGTAGACAGTAGGTGTCTCTGGTCAAACACTCAAGAAATTGGCTCAAGTGTGAAGGTCAGAGTTTTTATAATAAGATGGCTTAGTGTAATGTGGCCGCGTCCCAGAGGAATACGCCGTGCCGTCTCTGCCTCCGTGTAGTCATTTCTGTTCATATTAAAATTTAGGTCATATGACTATTACTACCTGGTGTTACAGTCTTGTGTAATGGACAGTGACTGTTATGGGATTTTCTTTCTCTGTTTCTTGACTCTACTTTTAGGTTTTCTGGGCCACATAGCAATTTACGAATAGGCGTGTTAAAAGGATAATGGGAACTTCAAATGTACATTTTTGGGTACAAATTTTGGGGTTTTTAATGCAAAAATAGTTCAGTTTGTAGTACATCCCTGGAACCTGTGTTCATATCCTGGTCTGACTATGTCTGAAATATATTTCATTTCTCATTTCACCTGATTGCCTACGGCCTGAAGAACAATTCACACTTAACATATAAATTGTTAAAGGTACTGTATTTCAGAGTATTATTAACTGACAAGTGTAAGGTATTATAGCACTGGTACTTGACAGCCAGTATTGTGTACTGTGATATCATAGCATGGGATAACTGTCTGTCTGTCTGTATATATCCTTAACCGCTTAACAGTATTGTGTGTAATGCTAATTAATGGCATGCTCTTTTCGCCACCAGGTTTGATTGAAATCCTTGCAGCAGGTAATCTTTAAATTAGTTATTCACTTGTGTTTTATAATTGAGTAATTTTTGTACCTAGAATTATTGAGTTCGTTTCATCACAACACCAGAACAGTCAGGTTTCATTTTCTACTTCCCTTCGTACTAGCTGTAAATAAACAAATATCGTAAACATTATCCACAAAGTTACATCAATAATTGTGCTTGTTGTGGTCTGTGACTTTTCAATCTTGACCTGGGCCCTGATATAGTTTACAGTTTGTTCACAGACAGTAAACAATAAACTGGACCGTTGGGGGAACGTTAACCAACAATGATAAATCGTTGGCTGTTCTGAATGATTGCTTCTGGGTGACTTATTTGAATGAGATCTTGAATACAAAACAATCCGATGCACCATCGCAGAGATTGATTTCACTTGGGACTCTTTCCATACCAGAAGTACTAGTAGGGAATTGTAAATTTTTATTTCAACTTGTTGAAGCCTATTAACCAGCGCATGATTCTCATCATAGTTAGCTATTTTACGTGTTATCTATACAGTGCCAATAGCAGATGCAAAATGTCCGATTGTCCAGACCTGATATGCACCGGTGTTGGGAACACTCCTGTAAAAGTCTTAGAATACTAATACAATGTGATGTTGTTTGTTAGCTTGTCTCCAACTGATAGGCACCACTTCACCATTTATATAACGTACAGTGTGTTTGTGTGTATGATTGTTTATAACGAGATCAGATAAGACCTGTCCGTGATAGGTTTTGTGGACAGGTCTAATTTATTATCCCAGCATTTTACTCCGTGCCGTTCGACGGCTCTTTGAATTAGAAAAAAGTTAAATCTTTATGATTATTCTGACAGTGCTACAAAGTCCTGTAGCAAAATAATAGAACTCTGCTAAATTATCCAAATAAATCTGAAAATGGAGGTAAATTAATAAGGATTCTCCAGTGAATACTTTAGTATTATGTAATGATAATAGAAATAACGTAATCAATTTATTTTCGCTATCCATAGAAAGCATTGGTAGAATTCTTGCTCCTGAAGCTGTCTTACATGGTACTCCCCCACCAGATGAGACTGGTACCTCTTGTGGTGTATATTGTTACACGTTAACCTGGACAGGGATTGACATAAGACTAGCCTGTGTTAACAAAAAAGACTAATATATTACAATAATTATGTTTATAAAATAAAGGCTAAAGTTCTGTGGTTCATAATAATGTTTGATATTCCACTGATCAGTTTGACATGACTTAATCTAGTTAGAATTATATGTGTCAGAAATGAATATTTAATAGCTTACAATTGATGTTTATCACTTGAGATTAATAAAATGTATTATGTTCAGAGGCCTAATTGTGTCGTGTTGGATAAATACAGATTTTGTTTGGTACAGATGCATTGACTGATATGGCAATATTCCTCAGTTAACCGTGCCAGTTAACCCCTAGTGCTCTTTATTGGCAGTATAGAGTTGACCCCTTTCACTGAGGTTAGCCCTTGTTTACCTACAGCATTGTAAGGGCCAATGCCTTGACCCCACATTGCCTAATTACATGAACCCAGGCTTGACCTCTGTTGACTTACTTGGAGTAAGAGGGAGGTATGGAAGTGTTGTGGTGTTGGTTGTGGTGGTTGTGATAATGATGATGAAGATGATGAGAGATTTGTTACAGCATTTGACCAGTAGTTTAAGAACAGGTGCATCATCTGTGATGGTCATATGCGGCCAGGACAGCTTTGGTTTTATTACTATGTTTACAGAATTGTTTGCTGGCACATAGTATGTTCTATTTAGACCTGCTGTAAGGATAACCTTTTGGATGACACGGTCTAACATAAGCTTAATGGTGAATTAATCCACTAAAGATATGTTTGGTTGAGGACGGATAGCTAAATACGTTTCTGTTCACATTAGTTAGTTGTGGACATCTAAATGAACAATGCAGTGCTAATCATTGTTGATTGATACCGTATTATTGGTATATTGAGGGTTATACTAGTACTGGTAACCTGGAGTCGTTAAAAACCTATCTATTCCAGAACTGCTGTTAATGGGCATAATATGTTCCAATGGTAAATGCCATTATTCATTCACATGATAAGATCATACAATAAATGGGTAATGTTAATGGCCATCTTCTGGTGTGTCCATCTACTATTCTCTCTAACAAAACATTTGAGACAGATTTATTGGAAATGAACTTTAAAGTTGAAATTGTTTTGTTCATGTTTTTTTCAAATTCGTTTCCTTTAGTTTGATGGTTGCGGCGAGAAAGGCTGTAGGGTGATCATCAAATGCATGCCTCAGCCTCCGAGATGTGTGCTTCGTTGATGCTGTGAAACTCATGTTCGCGTCAGTATGGCCACTATGGATGATGTTGAACGTGGCCCGGGTGGAATGGCTGCCACCTCTGATGGTCCAGCAATCGTCGCGATCGAGAACTCAAGTCCAGAAATCATACACGTGATGAACACGAGCTCACCAAATGCCAGATCGCTGGCTGGAATATCCCAACACGTCGTGACGCTGCCCAATCTTGGATCATCGGGACATCAGGTGCAAACAATTACAATCAACGCAGGTGGCCTCTCCTTCCCAGTGGCTCTGCCTGCAGCTCAGGCACAAATGGTAGGTGTTCATGCCATTGTCGAGTAACAGCCCCGGCTAACTGTTATGGCACACTGACCCATTTCTGTTGTTGTCATAGAAACCAGTTGGTCTTGTAAGATAGTAGAGAGCTCTTCAACTTTCAACAACAGACTAGACTGCCTTTGAAATAAATTATGTTGTTCTTGACAGATATAGTTCATGTTGGTTAGTTTCAGTCTGTACAATAAATTATTAGTCACTTTAAAAATAGAAGATATATAATTACTGTTATGCCATGTCAACTAAACATTAATGATTTGTCATCTTTCACACTTCACATTAGTTATCACCGTAACTTATAAAAGTCAGTAGCTCTTCATATCTTGTGCTAATATGCACCATATTTTGGCATCATTTAGATATTAGATTTTGTTCAGAACAGATATTTTTATTTCTTACCTTGCTAGTCTTCTGAGTCAATGGTAATTTCATCACTGTTTACTTGAGGAGAAAATTCTGAGCAAACTTTTTTTGAAGCTTAGTTAAATATGATTAACACAACCTAAAATTAGTCTATGTTTTAAGTTTATTGATGCTCTGAAATGTGCCATAAAATGTATTTTTAATTCTTAGCCGTTGAGAGTAGTATTTATATATATATATATATATATATATATATATATATACATTTTGGAGTTATCCTTTGTTTTATAACTACAGTTCACCCTCAAGTTTATGGACTAGCATTTAATGGCTTTGGAAACATAGGTTAAAATCTGTCACTTAGAACTGTTCAATTTGCATTACTCCATTGATGTTATTTTGAGGACTTGACAGAAACAAAGCAGATTCATTCATTATATTCTGTCTGTATATCATGTCTTGGCTGCAGTGTTGTGTTTAATTTTTGCTTCGCATTTCATTAAAACCTTCTCCTGAAATAGTGTCTGCATGACCTTGGTTCCCGATAGTTAATATTCCATAAATATGTGGGTGAAGTGTATTACGGATTAATAAGCAGGGCATATGCATAGGTCATTCATTTTAAATGGACGCATATATAGGGCTGTGTAAGCACACATCAGATATTATGGTGATAACTAGCTGCTGCTAACAGTGCCGTCCAATGAAGTAAGACACTCTTGGGTGATTTCATTGTAATTTATTTTCCACAGTTGGGTAGTCCAAGTGGAGATAACAGTCCAAACCTAACCAATCAGATCTTATCTACTGGAGAGCTGACACAGAAACTCAAAACACTTAGCCATGGTCAGATAACTAATGTTGGTCTATTGGATGTGGCTGCTAAACTGAAGGTCAGTCTGTTGTTTCTTACCTCAGCATTCATTTCTTATTCACTTTTTAGACTGCCAATCTAAGGACCTATACCACCATTAGCACCGAACACTACAGTTTGTATATATATCCTGATTTCTCTGCCCTCTATTGTCTGGTGCTATACTTCATTTCCCAAATGATAGGCATCATGCTTTATTAAAGGAGGACCCATGTAAACTATGCCATCTCTATCAACTGGAGATCAACAGGTTTATGGCTTTATCAGTCAAAGTGATCGTCTGAAAGATCAGTAGTAAATTGGTGGATTTGAACCAGGATTCACTTAAAAACTAGCTGACCACTTTATCAGTACACCAGCCCGCGCAGTCTGTTCTTGACTAGGGATTATTTGTTTTATGGGCTTGTCAACTTCGGTGTCGATGTGACCTGGAATATGCTGCCTTGTATATAGCCAGGTACCCTGCATCACTCTGTCATCACTCTCACTAGTGCATCAGTATGCAATATCCAAGTTTGGATTTTGTGCCGTCCACTTGGGGTCAGTGTGACCTTCCTGCTTGGGGTCTGTATGACATGTTTTATTCAGAGTCGGTGTGACTTGTCAAATTAATTTCTATTTGACCTGTTCACTCAGTGTCATTTGTCCACTCTGTGTCAGTTTCCTCATTGCTCTCGGTATCAGTATGGCCTGTCAACACCATGTCAGTGTATCACAATTGCCCTTATTCCCAGCATGGCCTGTGTCAGCTAGGTACTCCATATATTGTAAGATGTACATATTTATAGTTTACAGTTAAAACATTTTTACTTATCTGATATGTTTAGAGTTATCAGTATGTCCGAATCAGTCGTTTATTTTCAGTATGGATTGTCTGGATCTGAGGTAAAATACAGATTGGCCATTTATGCTTTAGCCAGTGTATATAGACAGATACAACTTCACTGTAGCCCATCTTCTGTAGTCGCGTACAGTACATTAGTATCACAACTCTCCAGTAACCCTACTGTCTGTCTAGCTGCCAGAGTTTGGCACACATTGACCGATCCGATTTGAATGAAATGCTTCTAAGACTGACTGAGGCTGCCAATGAGCACACATGGTCAGTCAGCATCCAGTTGGTGGATTTGTGTCAAGGTCATATCGTTTTCTGGTCCATTAATTCATCATTGCGACTGTAGAAGCTTAGGACATGATAATTCAGTCATCAGGTGAAAGATCTTGTGTCATTTGTATTTAATTTAAAGCAGTTGGTCCAGTCAAAACGGTGTCATTGGTAACCATGGATACGGCGATAAGCCAGTAATCAGATGATGAGATTTGATCATAGCTGGTAAATGCCGACATGGAGGCTCTGCTTATTGGCTAAGTGCTGCGACCTTTTGTTGCAGTGATCTCGGTTATGTTTGATTAATTTCTTATTATAGTAACATGTAGTTGCCAGTTTTGGGGGTCCATTGTTTATTACATTTACCATCAACAGTTACCTTAAAGACACATAATAGATAAGAGGATAGGTCTGAAACAAAATGTATTGAATGGTTACTGCTGACCACTTCCACATATTCCATTCTGGTTTTGACCACCGGCTACAGTTACTGTATCACGTCAGGAAAAATCAGTGTGGTAATAGTTAGCCAAGATGTGATAATTTGTTATGTATTTTTTTTTAAATATATATTTAGAAACACTACGTTTCTTATTTTTTACAATAAAAACGTTTAACTTACCACTCACCAGGTTCTATTTATTACTAGGAGTTACAAGCACAGCCACCATGCAGACCACATCTACTCGAGAACCGTTACGAGGAATGTGTTGTTTGTGGAGATCGGGCATCAGGTAGGTGTTGTTTTTATGCCAATGGCTTAATAACCCCATAGAATATTTAACATCACAAAATAGGTATATCGATTTTAAGGTCAAGCCACCTCATCGTGTCTGTCTGTTAAGATTCCATTGTAATTATTATGTGGAAAGCTCGTGTCAAACACTAGACTCATGAAAAGTCCTTAAACTACATAACTGTGATTCACATTTGCATAAGATTATGTTGGGGAAATGTAGAATTTATAGATTAATTTAACAAAATATTTTGGGAATATTTTCTGCATGCCTCTAATCTAAAACAAGTGTAAAAGTTGCCAAATGTGCAATAATGGATTGGAAATGTCTCATACTTGAACCTCGTTGGTAATTATTATATTACTGTAACATAGCTCCGTAATATATTACCACAAAATAATACTAGAGAAGATAATAGATTACTTAATAATATTACTATGATTATATTAATATAGTCACTTACAGTGCTATATAACTACGAAAACAGGTAATATACTTGAAGTAGCAGTATCACCACATATGTCGTATTATGGCAAAAATGGTTCATAATCATTCCAGTGACACAGAATATAAAACTTTCCTCAATCTTATCCTTTTTTTCAATGCAAATAAATCTTATTTACTGTCCAAATATACTCTTAACTATTACTGGCTATTTCTTTGCTGAAAACTAATTTTTATTAAATATTGCAAGACACGGCTAGGTACTAAAGTTGGCAGGTGACTGACTTATTTAAATACAGAAGAGTCCTCCTGATTCATTCTCACAGAACAGACCAAAACACATATGAAATGAACAATCAGAGCCTTACTGCTGTATTTGATTTTGCTTTTCCCATTTTAAAACCGTTGAATATTACCTTAATTTGATGCTGTTAAGATTCCTTCAAATCATCAATCAGCTAGTCTGAGTTCTACTTCAGAAGGCCAATTTAAGATTATGGATCAGATGGTATGGTCCCAAGTATGTCCTCTGAAGACATGTTCACTGTACTGTGATCATATCTATAAGGAGGGATGAGTGTGTATGTGACTTGGATAACAACAATGCCAAAGCCACTGATTTAAAAAACAAAACAAAAAACATACACAGTTCTGGATAATTAACAGCTCTAAAAACTTGTGACACATAATAAGTGTAGTAAAGATCTAGTAAGGGGCTGCTGTTAATGGGAGGAGAGTGATTGGACAATTGTATTGATGATTAATGATAACCAGAAGGTGACTATAATAATTAATATATTATACATTGAGTTGCCGTCATCTCCTGGCTCACGGGAAGGTCTAAATAAAAGTTAATAATATATTATTCCCTTGACACTCCGCCAGTTAGCTGTCCTGTCACTGAGCGCTGTTATGATATCTACTTGTTACTAGCAATATATATATATATATATATATATATAGCTGGCTCGTTTTTGCCATTTCTCTGTTAGCTGTGTATCAGTATGCTGTCTTGGTTGGCGGGTTGGTGTTCTCTGTTCGGTATAATCATGACATGATATATTGTTCAGACCCCTTTGGGAGTCTGGAGGTTTTGGCAGTGTGTCGAGCGGTTTTTATTCGGATTTTTGTCGGGGACAGCATTCAAAGCACTCGGCGCTCTTTAGGTTACCCGATCTGATAGGATGACGCAACTGTTGAGAACTTGAAATGTTTTACTGGTTTGAGGTGTATAGTAGTAGCTGGTTACCTCAATGTGCCAGGTGGGTGACGTGGAAGAGGTTTTGTTGGCCGCCTCGCTTTATTTGAACGCACCAGGGAATGTAATGGATCTTGATCCGTACAAAGTGTGTACCATATTCTTTATTGTAAGAGGTCTCCGGTAGAGTGTCACCGCTCCATTGTGTCTCACCGGCTATGATGTTGTTGATTCAGCGTTGTTCCAGACATGTCCTGGATATCTTCAGTGTTCTTCTGTTCTGATCAGAACAGAACAAATTGCTTGGCGATAACACTGCCGTATGATGTTAACACACACACAGAGACAGACAGACAGACAGACAGACACACATACACCGAGAGAGAGTTGATTCTTGTTATATATTTGTATTATTACTGAAAGAAGCTCAGTTTATGACCCATACATGTTTGCCAGTCATTTGTCTCGCATTATACGTTGTGAGGCGGCATCTTGCATAAACAGCATTGTATGTTTGTCATTACAATTCACCGCTTTAACACATCGCCTACACATGGCTGGGTATTGTTCACCTGTTGTCATGGTAACATTCACTCAAGACCTGGACGCTCGGTATTAACCAATGAACTTGAAAAGATATTTGAAAATAAATATATTTAGATTTAGCCGAGATGTGGGTTAGCCATGCTGTATCTCTTATGCCAGTTGACTCTATATTAGCGTACTGAAGTATTGGAGAATGCGGCCGTTACTAATGGCAGTAGGTGGGGGGGGGGGGTGAGTGGTAGACAGGAAAGAGGGAGGCATGGAGGCTAGCTAGTTCAGCATAGATCCAGTGACCTTGAATGAAGGTTATATTTCAAGGTTATAGACTTCTGGGCCGGGTTGCTTTCTAGCTGGCGCGTTTGAACTGATGTGTATCTCATTGTTTCTAATCAGATGTGTGTATGTGCTTCTGCACGTGCACACACATATACACACCCGTTAAGGTTACTGTTGTATTATAACAAGAACAATTGAATAATAGAAGTAATAATGACACAGGAGATGAGATGTTTAAGTAACCTGCTGTAACATCTTGAGGGTTAAATTATGGATTATTGTTTGAAAGCGCGTCTCTCTCTCTCTCTCTCTCTGTGTGTCTGTGTGTGTCTGTGTTGTGAGCGAACTATAACCTCTGGTTATATTCCCAGTGCATTTTTCTATGAACTTAATTGACCTAATAACTAGAAATTAGAGAGTTTTCCCGTGTATCCACCGGTCAGTCTGAACATTTTGATATATATTCTAATGAAAAACATCTCATTTCAGCTATCTATCTTTATCACAGAAGAGCATCGCATCAGCTTTTATGTACAGTTATGGGATAGAGGGATTTTGAGTATAATGTTCAGTATTGCCGCTCCATTTAGCCATCTTTATACCTCACAAGATAGACCAATACTTAACCGACCTATTTAGTTATTTAATATACATTGAAACTGAACAAGAAATACTAAAAAGTTGTTAAATTAGTTGTTAAATCTTGGAGAACTACATTATTGAAACAATACTTTTTGGAACTTAGCGTGCAGTTCATTAAATTGAATATATTGGTTGTTGAATGGGGTCATTTTAATACTGTCCATGTCCGATATGGTCCATATGTTGTGTTACTACTTTATTATTATTATTATTGAGTGGTAAAAAACAGGTGTTCAAATACTTGTATTATCAAATACTTGCCATTATGCAATATTCCAAGCATATTACATATGAAGTGTTATATATGAGTTGGAACTCAGCTGCCAGGTATTTTAGTTTATTTCGAAACATAGTGATCTCAAGTTTTATACCCACTTCTGCTGCTGTTGTTCATTTTATCACCTATCGAACATATGATTTCTGCTTGAAAGAATTACCCATAAGGTGTAAGATTAATATCTGATAAATGAACTCTTGCTTTTGGTACCGGTAATGAAAAGGTGTATCATTGGAACAATATTAGAGACAGTCTCAATACTTTTCATCAGCAAACTTTTATTTTACCAGCTTATTCAGTTATTGCATCAGTCTGGTATTGGTTGCTGTCCTGTACGTGTAGCTCATCTGGCTTTCGCCAGATGGCATGTGTGTCTTGAGATCAGCCCTTTGATCTCTGTAATATGATCGATCACAGCTCACACCATTAGATGTTAAGCTTTCTTCATTTATTAAATAGGTGTTTTTCTTTCATCATTAGATGTTTCCCGTTCTAAGATGTCATTTGTTATTATGAATATCATCATTTCAATTAAGACGGTGTTAACCATCCGCTGTTCCTTACTTTGAAATACACAAGTTTGCTGGTCAGACAGAGGGGTGATACTCAGTTAGAAATTTAATGACAGCCCAATGTTTGCTCAAAGATATCAGAACTTCATCCACATGGCGACCAGTAGTAATTGAAGTGTTTAGTCTCTAAAAGTCGAATATCCAGAAAAATTCAATGCCTTCTGTATGGTTAAACTGCCTTTTGACTTCCAGAATTATTGTCCTCTTCTTCTGGGAATGAAAGGCATGGCTGACCTTAATCCGGTGTAAAGACTCTTTTGTCGTTGGAACTTCCATTTTACTTATCGTTCAGCTTCTGTATTCCTTTTTAAGGCAAAAAACGTGGCCTGATGTGGCTGTTTTATGCCATCCGGGTGTTTGTTGTTTTGTTGCTGGTTTTTTGAGCATCTTTGTCAATTTTATTCCCAGTGACTTGGATTACAGTATTCTGCAGCTGGAAAATGCACTTTGGTTACATTTGAAATGAAACTAATCTAAGCATGGCGTTTGAAGCGATGTGTGTGTGTGTTTTATGTTACATATAATAAAGGTGTGGGCTCAGGTTTTCGTGATGTTTATAATTCTTACAGAATTATCACCAAACGACTACTACCTAAATCACTTAGTTAGCTGTATTCCATTATTAATCCATACTATTGTTAGAATGATCTATTTCCTATGTCATTTGCTCATATATCTGGTATTAATTTTAACTTGTTCTTAAAGTATTGGCAAAAAGTACTGATGAGTTCCGCTTTACATCCACGTGACTTACTGAATTTGTGAATGGATGAGTTGTTGTTACAAATGATGGAGATCTTTAGTAGATCCCTGAAGAATTTGTAAGTGGTGTTCTTTAAGTTAAAATAGGGCCATTCTCAGTTTAAATCCACCAATTGGTATTGGTATACAATACGTAGGTATCTGATTGGATAGCAATGGATTATTGTGGATTATTCACCTGTATCTGGCAGTTAAACATAGAGACAGCTTTATCAGCAGGGAATTAACAATGGTGCTGAAATGTATGAACCACCTAATAAATATGCGGTGATAATCCTTAATTTAAGTAATGCATTTAAAGTTTATACGTTGTCCAAGGTATAGCAGACTTCTGTCTTTTGGGGTTCTGTCTCTAGATATAAAAAATGGATGGTTGTGAAAAAAGGTCTGACTTGTTTAACATATATTTTAATTGCAATTTCTAATTTTTAGTGACGCTGTTTTTGAGAACAGAAACACAATTCTGGTGCAATCTTCTTTATTTACATATCGGCATAAATTTGTGTCATTTTATTCAGGATGTCTTCTTTTATAAAAATATTGATACTAATAATATTTGATAATAACAAAGCAAAATAAAATTCTATGCAGAAAACTTGTTGATTGTCAAACATTTGACATCAATAAGGGACAAACTGAGAGTAACACTGATGTGTGATGATTCACCTAAATCTACACATTCGGCTGAATTTTTGGCGAACAGTATTATGTATGGATTGTTTGTTCATTGTTTTATAAGTGACCTTTTCTAGGCATTTGACCATAAGATAAATATCACATAGGGGGGGGGGGGTTATTTGCAATCATATATACAAAGCTATCCTGATTGTACGTGTGTAGATTTTCAGTAAATAATGAATTCATTTTTACAGAATTAGTTTAATGCTTGTCAAGTGTGTCATGACTTAAGTGTTATTTAACATATCATGTCCTCACACAGTTATCAGTGTTGGAAGACACGTCAAAGATGTTGACATCTTTGTTGCCTGTATGTGTTATATTTATGAGAGTTTAATAGGAAGATTGTTGACATTTTATCAGTTTTTACTTACAAGTTTGCAGGTTTAACCCGTTACAAATCAAAATATAAATGAAACCGTTTTATGTTTGTTCTTATCTGAAGGGTGTTTCATCTTTGACTTCGCTTCATTACCTTTGCAGGTTTCTCGGCCTATTTATTTTAGCCTATTAGGACATGTGCACAAAAGTGGCCGTAAAACATCGACCGTCATCATCCTTATGTTTGTTCTCTTACTTGGATGGCTAAAATGTCATGGAACATATAGTTTTTGTTTAGCAATTTTTATGTGTAGAACAGCATAGCTTTATAAGACCAAAGGTTTCAAGATAGAAATGTTGGCAGCTTAAAGTTAGTTGGAACAAATGGGTTGTATCTGTAGAAAGCTATCTTTCATTACCATAGCTGAATTTCATAGCTGAATTTCATTTATGGTACTTTTCATTCGGAATAATTAAGCAAGCAGCACATTAATGCATACTACTCCAGGATGCAAAACTAAATCTATCTTTGCATGTTGAGTCAGTATGTCCTAGTACATTATGGCTAGGGCTGACATATGATAAAAACACGCATATTCATGAGTTATCCCTGGGTTCGTAGAAGTAAAGTGCCTAGGTTGGCCATGCTTTAAAACTGTAGTGGTCAAATTGTGCAAAATATATTTAAAAGATAAAAATGAGCCAGAGATTTGATAAACTGTCAACCTTTGTGCTATGAAAGGTGCCACAAACAGTTCAATAATTAGTTGTATTATTAATCAATGTGTTTCAATATATATATATATAAATATTAATTAAATATTATAATGGGAATAATGGGAATTTGTTCAATAGGCAACATATGATTTTTACCATATAGTTATGTGTGTGTGTGTGTGATATTGCCAGAATGATTGTTTTGACTATGAACTAATATTGTAGAGAACTACTTGTCTATCATTTAGAGTACTCTTTCACTTTATCTCATTACCTATGCAGGTCTGCAGTGACTGTAAATTAGCAAAATGTAAAATTTTATTAAAGTATATGCTCCATATATGTCTATCTTATTTAACTGCTGTGTCTTTGTCGATTTATTTGTTATTAACCTGACGATACAATTGGCCATGCTTTAAAACTTTGCATGTTGAGTCAGTATGTCCTAGTACATTATGGCTAGGGCTGACATATGATAAAAACACGCATATTCATGAGTTATTTAAATATGTTTGATTCTGAACTGATAAAAATTTCAAATAATCCACAGGTAATGCGTAACCCTACGGTGTATCTTATAAGACACCAAACATAGCTTAAGCCAGTTATAGAGTTTTCCATAATTTATACCCACCTGTATTGTTTATAACTGGTATAACTAATCTAGATTGAACATAATCTGTTTTATTATTTTAATAATACCTATCCGATATCAATTCAAGTACATCGTTAAAGCATAACTACAGGTGATTTCAATGAGTCAAACCTTTATAAACAATATCTTGAGTATTGAAGGTATTATCTTTCATTGATACATTAAGAACATTTCTGAAGCCTACTTGAAGCTAAACAAGTGCCTAAACAAGGTCTAAGTACTCACTCAGTGACTTGTATATTAATCCGAATAAATAACTTTTCTAGTTATGTGTTTATATCCATACTGGTGTTTTTAATTCAAATATAACTTATCTTCTGTTTGTGCTATTATATAACTTTCACACCATGATGACTTTCTATGTATTCTGCAGGACGCCACTATGGTGTGATCAGTTGTGAGGGCTGCAAAGGATTCTTCAAGCGTAGTATTCGTAAACAACTGGGATATGCATGTCGTGGGGCCAAATCTTGTCCAATCACCAAACACTATAGAAATCGTTGTCAGTACTGTCGATTGCAGAAATGTCTGGCAGTAGGCATGAAATCAGAAGGTAATAATGGTAACTGTTGTTGTTATTATATGTGTGTCTGTGCGTGGTCTAGGCTTTGCTCTCTGGGTGTGTGTGTGTGTGTGTGTGTGTGTGTGTCACCTGTAATTTGTTGGTGATATTTTTAATAAGACCCTAGTTCCTCATAATTGTTCACTATCTCCCTAATTGTTGTAGCTGTCCAACAAGAGAGGAAGCCACCAGAGTTCAAAGAACGCTCATCACAACCAATAGCTACTTCAGCACAAAGAATCTACATCAGGAAAGATTTAACAAGTCCTTCAGCAGCCAATCCAAGTTTCTCTTCCAAGGTATGACAATAAAAATTAATTTAATTTTGCTTATTTAATGTTTTTAAAGTTTTTCTTTCTCACTAAATTAGTAAGCCGTAATGTTAACCCTAGAGGGAAAATCCACTAACATATTGTTGCTTTTGGAAACTTGTATTATATACAAAATATTTTATTATTTTGTATATAATACAAGTTTTCTAAAGCAACAATATCTAAAACTAATTGTTTTGTTTCAGCTTTTCCTAGCTGAATATATTATGTATTTGGCTGGAAAGAATTATGTATTTCTAAAGATGTAAATCTGTTACATCCATATAAATTATTTATTATCAAGCGCCTTAGAGTAACCTTCTTACAGGTTATATAGGGCGCTATATAAATTTTGAATATTATTATAAAAGGCTTCAGCTTAGAATAAGAAACTCTAATGAATCTAGAGCTATTTGTATAAGACATCTACTGAAATAATATGGTTTTTGCCTTAACTTGCTGCACATGATTTTTTTATATCAGAATGGATTGTTAGTTGTATAATATGTTCATATTTTTATGATCTTGTATGTTTTTAAGTTAATAATACCTGTGGTTTGTTGGTTAGGAGAAATTGACAGAAAGTTTGCTGGCAAATTTACAAGAGCGTCTTATCCAGACAGATGAAGGGCCTGTAATTCTAGGATCAAATCTAAACCATTCACAAAACACAGGTATAATTCCTAGTGAAATTATGTTGACTTAATATGTTCCATTGAGCATGTGCATGAGTTCAATATTAGATATCTAAAGGTATAGAACCAGACTTAATCAGTTTCAATGAAATGAAAGTAAACTGAACAGGAAATCAAATATATTCCATTGCACATTTTAAAATTAATATGCAATCATTACGAACTAAATTAAGTATATATGTAAGCATCTTATAAGTAGCATTGCTCAATTTTTATCTGATGGATATATTTCAGCATTTAAGTTCTGTGTTTAAATTACATTTTTAGATTTGAGCACTCTGGCAAATGTTGTGACAACACTAGCTACCATGGACAACAAAGAGCCTGGCTCTTCTGGATCCAAAGACCATGGGACAAGTAATGGTAACACAGTGCCAGAGAACTCTACGAACAACTCAGCAGCACAGGCATTTGATGCCTTGGCTAAAGCGATAACGCCAAAATGTGAAGCAGGCACATCCAGAGTGAGTGAGATTAATGTTAGTTTATCGAACAGTTTTCATAAATAGGTGAAAATTAAAATATATAAATAATAGCGCATAAACTTTTGAAAATAAGCAACTCAAACAGCAAAACAGTTATGTTATGAAATATCTCACTTCTTTCTTTAGTTTTGATGTTTCATCATCACCATATTTAAAATAATTTTTTTATAGGAATTTTGTTTTTCTTCAGACAAGTTAATCTGAATAGCAGATCTCAGTTTTTGTTAGTTAGAACACTACCAATCAAGTTTCAGAGATTTCTGCAGTAGGATTCATATATTATAAGTAATGAAATTCAACATAATTGTTTTGTATTAATAAATTACTGAAATAATATCCTGACACATTAAATATGCATAAATGTTTTTTAGGAAATCAGTTTTAAACTTGTTAGGATCTTTAATTAGGTGAAGTTCTAACCCTGAATGTGATGAACATATTGTAAAAAGGCTTATATATGAGTGCCTTCTGACCTTTTGTTTTGAACTTAGACTGATTTGCTTTTGCCCAGCATATCATTTAAAACATACTTTTTGGGTGTCATTTCTCATATACCGTAAATACTCGCATATCAGTCGATCCGACAGATAAGTTGTGATCAGTTTTTGACCCTATAATTCTTTCCTCTGGCATATGCTCACTGTATAAGTTGAGGTCGACTTCTGAAGTATTGGCTTGCCAGTTTTTAAAGAATTTTCTGTCAATAATGTGATTAAAATCCCTCAAAATCGGAATCAATCTCGTCATCCGTGAAAAAGTCAGCCCAGAATCTTATGTGTAGCAGTAGAATCATTATAATAATCAGGATAGCCGTCATTGTACACCACATCCTCAGTTTCAACAACACCTTCGCCAAGAAAATCTTCATACAGGACATTATCTTTTGTTCCATCCATCTTGTTAGAAATTCCACGCTTTAAGTTTAAGTAGTACTTGCACACCATTTTTTGGGGGAATGTGCTCCCACGTGGTTTTAACTCACCCAATGACCACAGGAATCGATTGTCTCTTTAGATTACCAGCAGCTGTTAGTAGTTTATCGCCCTCTGTCATCCAGTCGTTCTATAATTAACACATTTCATCCTTAAATGGCTTGTTCAGGCATACATCAAATGGCTGCAGTAGTGATGTACACACTCCAGGCATGACACATTGATGTTATAATTAATAAACAAAATTGTCACACCAGACACACCTGATTGTAACTTCAACTGGCAAGCGTTATTAATTAACTTGTTTCACAGCAACTGGGCAAGGTTTGGGAATTAATGAAACAGTTTTTAAAATTTTTTATTGTTTTTTTTGGTAGGGTTTAAAAATCTTGGACTAACAAAGTTTTTGTTAAAAATTAAAGACCATGTATTTTTTCCTTTGTGAAAATCAGAAATAAAAAAATTCATATGGGAAAATAAGAAATTTTTTAAATTTAAATTAAAATATTAGTAGGCCCCCGGCAAAATTTTTTAACTTGATTTTGTTCTAAAATCAGGCTTCCTTTATTTATATTGAGTTCCTTTTCAGTGTGTTTGTGACAAGGATAGTCCCAACCCGGATGAGTTCTTTCAAAATTAGTGGAAAATTTTGACGTAAAAAGCAAGGTGCTTCTGAGAACTCCCTTTCCCCTCCCAAAATTGCCAAGTATTTATGGTACCACTGTTTATTGGGTAATTTCTTTATTGCTCAAAACATTTTTGTTTTTTAATTACATATTTATTTTGGGGTTATATCAAATAGAAGCATGCTATATTTTGATACTTCTGGCAATATTACAAATAAGAAACACTGTTATTATGATATCATTGGAAATCATTGTTGTTTTTAAATTATAATTCCAACCTGATTGTTATTAGCCTCTGATATTCATGTTATGGTTTTATACCAGATCAAAGTTATCATTCCAAGTATAGAAAATAGAACATATAGTAAAGTATGAAAGTTTACTATGTGAAGAATTATTATAATTCTATTATGAATGAAAATCCTTTTGTTGATTGTATAAGATGAGAGGAATATCTAACCTCCTAGGTAATGTGTAATGTGGTGAATTAAGCTGATTAGGAGTACTGTATACATTATATTGTATTGTATTTATTTTGAGCTAGCTGCAGTTAAAAGTCTTCGAGTAGCAATAGCAACATACATTGTCATGTTCAACCAGACATTCAAATGTTTCACTTTTGTTCATGTACCTTTAACCTTACCTTTTGTGCCAAACTAGTCAGAAATAAAACAAATTGCATATGGATACAGTGCTGATAAGATTGTGTTAATGCTGAAACTTGCCAGAAATATTATCGCTAGTACTGCCACCTTGTGAACAAGCCTTATTTGTCAACTTGCCTATTGTATGTGTCTAAAATAACAGGCATTGACCATGTGTCATAATTATATTGATCTTTTTTGTTCACGTTTTACAGAATGACTGTTTAGATGACATGGATCAGTCAAACTCAGACTCGCAGGATGAGTCTCTTGTCATAGATTATGATGGTAATTAATGTATAAGACGTAATAGCAATGGTACATTTTTACAACAAGCCTGTTAAGTTAGCATATAGTGTGGTCTGTTATATTAAACAGTTAATGCTTGCACATTTCACAGTAAATGTGTGTGTGTGTGTGTGTGTGTTTGTCACACCCAAGTAGACAATTAGTATATAACTTGTAAACTTTATCTTCACAAGGTCCAATGCTGAGTGAGAACAACTTTGAATTCACTTTGTCCACACCATCACCATTGCCAGCTTACTTAAATGTTCATTACATTTGTGAGACAGCATCAAGGTTGCTGTTTTTGTCCATGCATTGGGCCAGAGCAGTAGGAGCCTTCCAGTTACTGAAGTTAGTGTTAAATGTGTGTGTGTGTTTGTGTGTGTGTGTGTGTGTGTGTGATTATCACTCAATAATAGTTGGAGATATTTACTCATTATATATATATATATATATATATATATATATATATAATTTATAATGAGTTTATATTTACCCTCATCAGACTTGGCTATAATTTCCTTAATTATAAAAAATAGTGGGATAATATAATTATATAAGATTATATAAAAGTAAACAAATTCCATATATATATATATATATATATATATATATAAAGTATGTGGATAAAAGTATAGTTTAATCATCTAGTCCTTTTTGTTGTTGTTATGTGAATATACATTTCAGTTATCATTAGCAGATATTAATTGGTAACATGCCCCCCCAAAACAACATGAACTTTGATATATTGGAACATATTTCACTAATACTGAACATGAGTCTCTTATTGTATTGGGAATATGTTATTTCATTGGTTAAAATCATCTTGCATGAACCAATCAACTTTCCAATGTATAACAAGTTTATATATATATATATATATATATATATATATACATATGTGTAATAACTTACAGTTGGAGTGGCATCATTTAATGATGTGATTGGGGTGATTAAAACTTTTTAGAGCTTCAACTGAGGCAAGGATGCACTGGAACATGTTCACCTGTTACCAAATAAGTGAATTAGTATCTCTAAAATCTGGGTTATCTCATTCACTGATCCCAATGTATATATATATATATATATATATATATATATATCCTTTTTATTAGAATAGCGTAGGTACATGTTTCCCCATTTGGCATTCATATTAATCAACCTGAAGTTGGTTGGTTTAGCATCTTAACACTTACCTTTACACCCACAGACAGGAATAAACATACCCAGAAATACAGGGGTCTATATATTCATGATATTAAACAATATAAACCTTGCATTAACTCCAACAGTAAACAGCTATAACTCTAAATAATGTGTTCCATGATTTATCCAGTCTACCCTTTTTTTAAAACTGTTTCTTAGACCAAATAGTTGTGCAATGGTGTGGAAAGAATTCCTGCCAAACAAAATGTAAAAAATTGAACAGCTATTTTCTCTGTATTTCATACTGTAAAACAATATGCATGGAAATTTAGTCCTGGGATTTGGCAGTTCTTACTTGCAATTTTCATTTGTAGCTATGTTAATAGATTATGGATATAATAATTGGCCATTAAATCAGTAGCACGTCTGATTTCTGTTAAAATAAAAATTTGTTTAACAGCACTTGCACAAAAATATGACTGTGTCTAGAATGATCACTACCAAAAATTGCTCAGTGTTTGGAATTCTTAAGCAAAAAAATGATTGAACATATACCCTGCAGCCCATAATAAGAATTATGTGTCATTTGATTCCAACAACAAATAGCGAAAAAAAATCTCCATCAGATTTTGTGGTTAAAATACTAGTTTTTAGGCAAAAATGTGATAATAACTGACATTAAATGTGAATGCTATTGTCTTACTAAGATACCTGTTTATTTAAATACAATATATTTTTGCGTTTTTGTTTTCATAGCCCAGACCTTCAGATACAATTGGTGCGAGCTTGTTGGAGTGAACTATTTGCCTTGGGTTTAGCTCAGTGTGCTCAAACAATGAGCTTATCAACGATATTGGCAGCTATCATACATCACCTCCAAACTAATGTAGATCAGGGTCAGTATACATTCACATTGGTGCTTTATGTTGTATTATATCTGAGATGCAGTTCAAAAGTGTAATTCCTCTGTGTGTGTGTGTGTTTGTGTGAAATAGTACCAGCAAAGAAATTACTGAACTGTGAATAAATCTTCTGGATGATTCATAAGGGGACTGGTTAAATAATGGTAAGACATGTACTTTCTAACCAGTAGTCTCAAACAGAAATAAATATATAATTTTGTGTGTCAAATACAGTCAGGCTACCCCTCTCAAATTACAGTTAACGTGCGAGAGAAATTAGAAAACACTTTTCATTCCCAGAATTTATACATTTCTTGTTTACCGAATTGGCTAAAAGGTAGATAATATTCAGAGCTATATTAATGACCAAATAATAAACATAGGGCTTTTTTGTCAGTAGATAAATGGTGAACATGCTAAAGTTTAGTCCAAGGCCTTTTAATTTCCAGACTAGACTATTACAATGCATTGTTTTATAATAACCCCCCCCCCTCTCTCTCTTACAAACCATCTACAGCAAGTATAGAACTGTGCTGCATGTCTGATAACATACATTCACAAAAGGGAACATAATAATGCTATTTTTTCCAACTAAACTGGTTTCCTGTATATTTGAGATCACTATAAATGATCCGGTTTCACACATTCAGAGTACTGAATGGGAACAGCATCACAGTATTTAAATGATCTGATCCAAAGCAATATAAAAGTGAGATTGCTGTGATCTGAGCCTTGCTCACTTTTGAGGGTACCAAAAAGCACACAGCAATGTGGATAGAAAAATCTGGGCGAAGAAGGCTGTGGAATAGGTTACTTGACCATATTAAACTTGCAGCAAGTAAAGAAATATTTTGTGAGGTTCTTAAAATTTGCTTCTTATAATTAGACTATTTATAACATATATCAGTGTATTTATGTATAAGATGTGTTTGTGCTATATGAGCCAGAACCTGGTTTGGGTTCTGTTTCAGTGTAAAGCACTTTAGAGCAACTCTGTTTGATTAAGGCACAATAGAAAATACAGTTATCATTATTATTATTATTAAATATAAATAGTCAGCCATCTACAAATTTTACAATTTAGTTTATGTTTTTGGTTGGTTGGCCAAGTAGACATAATCTCATCATAGCCTTCCTTACATGAATGTTCCATGATCAGTATGCAGATAAGTAGAAGACTCCTTTTGACAACCTAAGTAACTGAGCAAGTGTATAATAAACTCAAATGGAAATAATTGTCTTCATTTCCAGATACCTTTTTCTGTTGTTTGTTAGACAGTCTGTGTAATGCTTTAAACACATTTCTTCTTCCAGTGTGAAACTAAAGCTCCCATTTTATGCACACTGACAGCAAAATAATCCAGTACAAAATAGGTCAAGCTGTGGCATTATAGCAGAATGGCTAAGATATTCACACAAAAACCTTATCTTGCTGAAAAACATTCCTAAATTATAAGCTTAAATGAGCTCAGATTGGCCATAAATCACTTAAAAATATACTGTAAAGGCTCTAATACACCGATTCTTTTCCAACCAGAACCATCACTCGGCCCATTTAGCCTACCATGTGCACAAAAGTGGCCATAAAACACATTAATCATCACCAACCAGAACCTTGCTGAAATTCTTTTATAAGATAGTTTTTTTCAACAATGTAAAGTGTGACTAGATATTATTTCTGCATAATAAAATACTCTCCTTCAAAACTAAATTTTTAAATTTACAGTAAACAGATCATATATAAATACATATTACAGTGGGGCTAGATTACTTTTTGATGATTCAAACTATTGCTTATTGAACATGTTTTCACATGTACCTTCACAGTGTTCATTTGTGTGTGTGTGTGTATATCTATTGATAGGTGGATAGATAAATAAGGTTTGATATTTCTTTCACAGATAAACTACAGAACGATCATGTAAAGGTTGTGACTAATACAATAGTCAAGTTACAGGATTTTGTGAGCACACTGACCTGTTTGAAGCTTGATACAAATGAATTTGCATATTTAAAAACAATTGTCCTCTTTAGCCCAGGTGAGCAAACATTTAACTAGCCTTGTTTCAATAAAGACTTTATTTAAACTGTGGCTGTATTTAAAAAAACAATGTTTGCCTGCCATAGTTCAGGTGTTATATCAGTTTGAATATTTTACTGTCATATTCGAACTGGATGCACACAAATGTATGTGTATCCGTGCAAATGATATCGTTTCAGACCATTCTGCCACAGCACATCACAAACAAGTTGAACGTTTTCAGCTGCGATGTTGTCAGGAATTGCGTGAATATCTCGAACAAAACTATGGTGATGCCGCCATGGATCGTTATTCAAAGTTCTTACTTCGTCTGCCGACTCTTCGCAGCCTAGAACCCATCATCATGGAGGAATTGTTCTTTGCTGGACTTATCGGAAATGTTCAGATTGACAGCATCATACCATATATACTTCGTATGGAGACTGCAGAATATTCTTCTCACATGGGTACCCTGGACTCGAGTCCCTCGCCTACTACGAGTATCTCTGAGATTACTTACCACGAGCCAGCGCCGGCATTTGTCATCAGTCCAGTTACCTCGGCCAATCAGCAGGCAGCTGATGGCGTGATCAGTGTAGAAGAGATGGAGAGAAACCATGACATTGTTTCAGAAGAAAGCTAGAGCAACATGGTCGGAATGTGTATATCTGTGTATTGTATAGTGTGGCAGGGATCTCTGTTGTTGTCTCTACAGGCTTTGAAAGTCTAATGTGTACATACACACACACACACATTCACACACACATACACACACACACATACATACACACACACATACATACACACACACACAATGTTGTGTGCCCAGGGATCTCAGTATTACCATGTTATTTATATTAGTGACATTAGCTGTGTTCATAAAATGACGATGCTAATGTAATCTTATTATTCTATTTATTGGATTTTACCAAGAATCGATCAGGACCAAAATGTCCCATGCTTTGATTAAAGCAGCACCAATTCTCTCATGGCTTAGAGCTCATTTTAAGTACAGAAACATAATCATTTCTTTTCATTCTTTTTCTTTTTTTAAATCTGATTGAAAGGGCAGCATTGCACCCATTATCATAGAAATCTAGTACTGTTGAAAGTACTTGATAATAGTAATAGAACATGTTGATGATTCGTTAGGATTTGCTGGTGTTTTTACATGATGGATTTGTTAAATGGGCCTAGTGATGTGTTATGCATGTACATCTGCTTGTATATGTATGAGCACATTGCATCTTTTCTTACTACAGTCTCGTGCCCACATAAGCTCAAAGTCTGATTATATTTACATGTGTGTTGATATCACAAGCTGTCTCTTTTATCACTTGGCCTTACATTTTTATCACAGAGTATAGTTTATTATACATGATTAAGTCCGTGCTTGTATTGTGTATATAGAGAATTTCTGTAAAGCCATTTTCGTCGTTGACCTCTCTAATTGTTGCTTTGTTGTGATATATTTGTTGGATGTAACTTCCATTGCTTCGTGGTTTTCTCGTGGCCGCTGTGTTGGAATTCGGAGCTTTCTGTTGTTTGGTTTTTGTTCCTATGTTTGATTAACATTGTACTCCACAGCACTGGAGCATCCTCTGCTTAGCAGTCTGCAGTCTTGTAATAGTTGATCAGGTGTTGAAATGTTCATCTGTTAGTGTATCTGCACACACACCACACACAACCACACACACACCACACACACCCCCCACACACACCCCACACATACAGGAAATGTGATGGCAGAGTACAGTTTTAATCTCTATCCATGTAATTTTATTTTATTCATCAGTGGAACAGGGTATGCTAATTATTAAGAAAACAATATTAATGTGTAATTTGTATCTGTGGTTCATAGACCAGTGATTCATCAGTGTGCATTTGTTTGTGTACAAAGATGTCAGAATTTGTGCACACATGCATTTGTGTATATGTTTGTGTGTATGCATGCCTAAGAATGTGTGAATGTGGTCATAACTAACTTTATTATCCAAATCCATAGATCTTTCCATATCTTTTTGTTATCTTTTGTTTTCTAATTATCAAACAAAACATTCTGAATATAATCATCTGGAATTGCCCCTTAAAAGTTACATTTCAGTACAAACGTGTAGCTAAATTCAAGAGGTGGTAGTTAGCTTTGTTGTCTGTGGGTAAGTATAGTACACAATTGTGTCAACATCAATAGGACAACTTTTAACTGGGCTAAGTCTTAACTTTCTAATAAGGAAATCTGTCTGGGTCTATATTTTACTCTGTCTGATCTAGTATTGTTGTAGAAGAATACTTGCAGCATTTCTTTTTCTTAAAAGGAATATATCACCAGGGTAACTTCAGTGTGATAGTACTTAATAGGACAGTAATTTGTTTTCATTAGATATTTATCAAATTAGAACACGTACCAAATTAGAACTACTTGTTCGATATGAATTCTAGCTAAGTTGTCCAACAACTAGGATACACAGTGTGTGGATGTGAACATTTGTGGTTCATGATATGTGAGTCTGCTGCTAGTAAAATATGTATAATTATGAAGTCCAAATATGAAGGCACTTAGTGCCTGTGTGTGTGTGTGTGTGTGTGTCGGACACCCTAATTCAATTACATAATTAACACTAATCCTAAAAATATATATGTATATACTTTGGCTGTTGTGTTATTGGTTCCTGTTAAATTCAACCCCTTTGACTCCCAGTTGGATTTAAGAGGAAAGTTGGCTAGCATTCAGCTTCACTATAAATATTACCATAAATATTAATGATGATGATACTTTTTCATTGTAGTATGCTTTATTATGTGTTGTGCACATCTTAATTTTTTTCGACAAAAAAATGGTAATTATTATTCTAACCATCACGTGTGTAACTGTTCGTCTTCTAGGCATTATTTGATAATCAGTTGATAATTAATTTTCCTAGAATAATTCTTCATTCTAATCAGGGGATCTATCCGAGGCCCTGTGATGTGATGACTTCTGTTTTCTCTATCGTGTTTTGTTCTGTGTCTTGTTAACTATGAGGGTTGTTGTTGGGTGAAGAATTAATCACACCTGTTGTCACTTATGGACAGTTGTGTATAATCATGATCATGGGCAGCTTCTAGGATGGTAAAGAATGCATTACAGTTATGACTGTGACTGATCTTGTGTAATGTGTATGTTGAAAGTGCCGGTGTACTGTGACATTTTTTCGATCATGTATGCAAAGATAGTAACATATTCAATGATTTTTCTTCCTATTTCTGAGGCATTCTATAGTTGATAGTTCTAAAAAGGCGTATTGATGTTGAGTTAATACTACCAGGATATAGCTGTCACAAAGCAGTTGATATATAGCTCTGTATTGTCTTCATTCAGTCCTGCATCTTATTACATGCTATGGTTTATCTCCGTACAACATGAAATTAGTTCAAAAATACTTGCTCTTTTTGTGTGTATGTGTGTGTGTGTCACGGTCAGTCGGTTGGTACATCTGGGTGCATTTGTGTGCACAGGTATGCATGCATGCACACACACATGCACACTTCTTAGTGGCTGTAATGTAATGAGTTTTTGAAATATAATCATCTTAAAATAATAACATGACTACCTAAAATCATATTACACACACATTTTCAAGCCTTCATTAAAATCATCAGATTTATTACTATACAGCTGATGTATGGGTAATCTCTTCACTGTTTGTTTGGAAGCAATAGATCAAATAAAACACAGAACGTGAACATTTCCCAATTCTCGTGTTCGGATGGAAGCAATATATTAATTACAGGTAAAAATTACTGGTTTGTAGAAACAGCTAGTTTGGCTTGATTTCTCTTAATTATGTACCTCGGGCTATGAAAATCCCAGCGATGATGATTATTAATGATTCAGTTTAATTTTTATATTATAATCTTATGATCACAGTTTGTGCTTACCACTCGCAGGATATGGGTGTTGTGTGTCTGGAGAATGGCAGGAGTTGCATTTGAGTTTGTGTTCATTTTAAGTTAAGCTGTGTGTAATAACTGTGGCACATTGGCAGACTTCTGTTTCTGTTAACATTAATAACTTGCAGATATGTTGTTATTTTTATTTATTCACTCACTGCCGTGTAGTTCATGTTTTTTCTTTTCTTTCTTGAATCTCCTCCCCAGCGTGTGTGTGTCCGTGATCATTAACGTGTCATCTGATTACCGGTTCCCCATTTAACAGTTTGACGTACATGCATGCACACATACCCTGCCCCTTCACTCATACATAGGTACATGAAAATGGATACAGATGCATGTATCAGTATCAAACAAGTTTTAGTTGCTAAATAAACAATTAAACCTATCTGCACAGTTTTTTGATATTGTGATGATATATCTACATTCTGAAAATGCTCATAGTTCAATTACTTTCTTTTAAGGGGAATTGTTAGGACATAGGTGGTCATCACAACATAGAACGATAACATATCCAGAATTCTATAACTGATGGAATGTGTATGGATTACATATGCAGATGGTAATATTGGTAATGTCTACAAGTAAACATTAGGAAGAATACTGGGTATTACGTGCGAATGCTGTGTAGATTGTTTTCCAGGTATTAATCTTTTTTCTTAAATATGATTACTGTGATGTAGTACAATGCATATATATATATATATATATATATATATAGAGAGAGAGAGAGAGAGAGAATGTAATTCTATATTTTCAAGACCACTGTTGCATATGATTTGTTAATTATTCATATTCATTCATCCAAGAAATAGTTACAGAAAATTGTGAAACATGAGTCTGTAATATTAAACGTGTAATTAACATGCCAGCAAATCACAATAATAATCATAGGTGTCTATTTCTAACTAATGTTGATCGTTAAATGGTCAGATATCAATACTGTACTTGTATGAAATAAATGTTTCTTAAAATAGACCGAGTTCTTACCTTGATATTTGCAATGGAATTACGAATATTTAATGTCTGGTGCAGTCAGTCAGTGTGTGAAATGACTGTTTTTTTTCTTTCTTTCTAAATGAAACTTTTCAGGTTTTGACTGTTATTCGGAATATTAGTTATTCAGAATATGTTATAGTTGAATTCGCATGGCAAGAGTTGAAAAACCTACATCATTCGCATTTTTATTTAAGCTGGCTTATAATAATAAAGTGCTTACCAAAAGCCAATATTACTGTTTGCATTTGCTCGTAAACATCAGTTTTCTTGCAAGTGGAAATACTGACTGTTGTGATGCTGCAGCTTGAAACTGTGTGCTTCTGGACGCTAAAAAGAACACGTTACTAAATCACCTAAGATGGCACTACAGCTTTTGATATTTCCCTGTTTTAGACTGTCAGTCATTTGCCTTTCATCGCTGACATCACCGTGATCATGTTTTCTTTATAGCACAATTACAAATGTACCATCACCATGTTCTAAATATAGTATTCTGAACATTTATATTTTCATAAATTGACACGAACACAGTTATTGCACAAACTGGATGATTTGGTAAAGCATGTACATGTAACTGGATCTAATAG
Organism: Paralvinella palmiformis; assembly: GCA_025642065.1. Lineage (NCBI taxonomy): Eukaryota > Metazoa > Annelida > Polychaeta > Terebellida > Alvinellidae > Paralvinella > Paralvinella palmiformis. Next base: position 266,635 of record JAODUP010000367.1, read on the forward strand.
GTACCATTTGTGCTTCCTACTATTTGACCTCTAATTAAATTGCTTATCTGGAGAAAGAAGAAGTAACAACCACTCCTATTGGAGAATAATTAGGCGACAATGTTTGAGGCTCCTAATTAATTAATCAATCCAACAGTAATAGTAGTAGTAGCAGCATAACATACCAAGATGGTAGTTGTTCATACGTGATGGCATTAGTAGCTTCACTATCTCTTACTCAAAGATCAATATCTAATATATGGCTAAACATTCCAAGTTACATTCATAAAAAACGTGTTCCAGGTTAATGTTTGTCTGAGATGCAAAACGACACACATTCTAATAGCCCACTTGCAATGATCCAGATACTTGGCAATGTATGGAATAACAAATCTAGACTGTATTGATAACTCAATATGTTGTTGTTCTTTGTAAATGATAGTCATTCGCATCATTTCCAAAGGTGCCATCTAAGGACCTACGTAATGATGGAGGAATCATATGCAGACATACCTCTAACCTATTCACAAAAACACCGGTTCAATCTATAGAGCAATTTTGCACAAAGACATGTCACGGCTGGGATATGTAATGTACCATTATCTTTGACAATACTTATCATTCTCAACGTTATTCGACTAGACTCTAGTTTAATTTTTTTTAATTGCCGTTTTCTAGAAAAAATGTATTTGTCGATAGATCCTGGATAAACCAATAAATAATAATAGTAATGTATATTTAATAAAGCGCCCTTACTAGCATGAGCCACTCAAAGGCGCTGTACAAATAATATGTAATATAATAATACCCCAAATAATATGTCTGTAAAAACCCTGTAATGATTTAAAAGATAATAATTATTTATCTGTGAAAGCGACCTTAAATAGGTGTGTTTTTAGAAGAGACTTAAAATTTCCAAGAGATGACGCATTTCTAATATTTGTCGGCAACTTATTCCACAAAGTGGGGGCTGCAACACTAAACGCACAATCACCATATGACTTGAGCTGAGACACTGGCACCTGCAATAGTATCTGACTGGGTGACCTGAGTTTTGGGGATGACTTTCTAATGGACACCAGTTCACACATGTATTCTGGCGCTATTATAAGTTATTAATAAAATCTTGAAATGGATACGCTGTCTAACAGGTAGTCAATGTAGTTTTTGAAGAATTGGGTTGATATGATCATATTTTCTAGTATTTGTTACAATGCGAGCTGCACTATTCTGAATTCGCTGAAGCCGATTAATGTTATAATCAGATATGCCATATAACAGGGAGTTACAATAGTCTATATGAGATGTAACAAAGGCCACAGACTACAGTTACAAGTGATTCTTGTGTCAGGAATGCTTTTAAACCGTGGATGTTCTTAAGATGGTAGTAGGCAGCTCGGCATATTGATGTGACATGTTCATGCATGTTAATACATTGGTCAAAAATAACTCCTAGATTTTTTACTGACCCATTAAAGGGGTAATCGAAGATGCAACCATCTGTAATGCTGGTGTCTTTAGGGATTTAACACAATGAGGTGATGCCAAATATATAATATTTGTTTTATTATCATTTAGTCTTAGAAGATTTTGAGTCATCCATAGCCGAATATCAGCAATACAATGTTCTAAATTATTCAAGGAAGAGGAGAAATTACAGCTGTGTGTCATCAGCATACAAGTAATATTTAACCCCATATAGCTGCGCAATGATCCCAAGAGGACGGGTATATATTGTGAAAACCAGAGGACAAAGAACTGAACCCTGTGTACATCAGATAACAAAAACTGAATGTCAGATAAAATACCATGAAGAGACACTCTCTAGGAGCGTTGTTCCAGATAGGATCTAAACCATTCAGGTACTTTACCTGACAGACCAAACATGTCTTTTAACCTAGAGAAAAGTACATTATGGTCAACTGTATCAAATGCAGCAGACAGGTCCAGAAGAACAAGTATTACTGGCTTACCTTGATCAATTGACATCATAATATCATTATTCACCCGAACCAAGGCTGTTTCAATGCTGTGACCACTTTTATAGGCAGACTGTAGTGATTCATTAAGGAAGGTTATTATTGATTAAATATTTGTTTAGATGGAAAGCAACTGCCTTTTCTATAACTTTAGATAAAAATGTAAGATTTGAATCAGGTCTGTAATTGTTTAGAATATTACAGCCCAGTGTTTTTTTAATTTTTATTAATGGTTTTACAAGGAAAGCTTTCATGGATCTTGGGAAAACACCCAGAGATAATGATTTATTAACTATATTTGTAAATGGGTTTATCAGAACATCCAGACAATCTTTCACAAGCCATGTAGGCATAGGGTCAATTGCACAGAAAGCATTAGATGACTTTTTCACCAACTGTCTGATATCAGTCTCTGTAAAAGGCTCAAATGTATCCATCACGGATATGCAGGACTCTTCTACCAATGGCTTACCCTGTGATAAGGTGCTGGACTGGAACCCACTATGTATATTTAATATTTTTGACAGAAGAAGTTATTAAAACAATGGGCCATATCTTTATCTGAGTTGATATTATTTGGGAGGACAGTTTGACTTTTATGTAATACTTTATTCACAACACTGAAAACAGTCCTTTGATTTCCCTTGGATGCTTTGATCTTTTTATTATAGTATTCAGAGGCAAGGGTATTTTTAACAAGAATTTTACTGACCTTGAACATTTCAAAATGAACACACAAACTGGTCCTGATCCACAGCCGCTCACAATACCTTCTGTGTCTCTTTGCAGCCTGTATGTTCTTATTGTACCATGGAAGCACTGGATCTGCTTGGCATTCCCTTTGTCCTTAAAGGTGCATGTTCATCTACAATGTCTCTCAATGTATTAACGTAGAGATCCACCAGATGATCCACATCATCCGGTGGATCCAATACCAGAGAAGAGACTCGCAGATCAGCAAGAAAAGCCTCCTTGTCAGTTGACTTATATCTTCTATATGAAATAACTTTAGCTGAACCAGATTGTTTCTGTAAAGATACATTAATGTTAACAAGGAAATGATCAGACAGCATGGAAGACATAGACACACCCTTAATCAAATTGTCATCATCACCGGAGATGACAAGATCTAAGATGTGACGATGTCTGTGTGTTCTTTCTTGGACATGCTGCCTGAAATCGGCAGATCTAAGAATGTCAGCCAGTTGTTTGGTATCTGCATTCCTCTGGCAATCCCAATGTATATTGAAATCACTAAGATCAACAGATGACCACTGTTGGTAGCAAGAGAGTCAACAAATCCCGAAAATTCCTTGAAGAAATATGCTGCTTTCAGGCCATTTTTCTTAGTGGGGTGTAATCGGTAGATAATAGCTACACGAACACTTATCCCCCCAGATATAAAAGTCAGTTGGTCATTTTCAAAAGACTTACCCTGAAAACGCAAATGGGTTTCACACTTCAAAGAATCACGGAGAAGAATTCCAACTCCCCCACCTTTCTTGTGAATCCGAGCTGCATGATGGAATGAATATCCAGCTGGAGTCACATCCCCAACAATTTTCTAGTCTGAAACAAAACAGGTGAGTACGGTAGTCACCCTAAAGTGAGTACGATAGTCATTCACAAACGAATTTCTATTATTCATTATAATATACATATCCAGGCTGTCAGATCCCTCCCATCACTCAGAGGGTCAGAAACCCATCCCCATATCTAGTAGAGATGCTCTATCTTTAAAAGCAATATATAATTTGGCGACATAATAACTAATATTAGTATTGCGAATTTGTCATTCTTCAATAACCACACATTGAGTATTTTGTCATGTGTGCCTGATGGCATTATTATTTAACAGATATTTTTCTTAGTATAAAATAAAGTATAATTGCGATTTGTCTGTTAAATAATAACTTAGTAAGTAAAATATTTAGACAATTTTCCCATGCGGCAAAAGTTCCTGGAGCTTGTTCTCAAACAATATTGCCCCACTATTGGTGACCAGAAACTTAAAGGTTTGTGCAAGACTTGCTGGGTTGAAAGACATTCTTGTTTTAAAACGTTTGATGAGCTTTATGAACACGTTGCATTGTTTGTCCAGAGGTTAATGAAAGTCTTTGCAATTGGGATAGTGACACCAAAACTACGGCTCATGGTATGAAAAGTAGTATGCAGAGTTTTGAAGTTATGGTAAGCTTCACAGTATTAAAGAATAGTTTGGATTATTTGAAAGGTTTGAAAGGTAAGCTACAAAGAAGACATCTTTGAGGCATACACAATGATTGACATTATCAAATTAGAGATTCAATGTTTGAGGGATGACATTGGCGTAGAATTCTAGAGATGGTACGAGGTAGCAAAGCAGCTGGCTTCATAAATAGATACTGAAGAGGAAATGCCAAGGGCTCCAAGGGTTCAGTGTAATAGGTCGAATGTATCTACTGACACACCTCTTCTTTATGAGAGATCAATTGGCATTCCTTTTATTGATATCTTACTGCAACAGTTGCACAAGCATTTCTCTGCAGACAACTGATGGCCAGTGAGTCCTTTGCTCAGTCTAATACAATCTTTAATTGTCAAACTAGGGATGCCTCCCCCAGATCAATTTGAATCATGGCATGACCGCCTGCTAACTCCGAGATCATTAGATAATGAGGTATCGAGATGGTTCAATACGTGGTCCAGGGCAGATTTACCTGATATTTTGATTAAATCTTTAGTATCTACAGATTCAGATTCCTTTCTGAACATTAGAATATTACTGGTATTAGGGTGTACTCTGCTTACCACATCTGCCGAAGCAGAGCGTAGTTTCTCTGTGTTGAGGCTAATCAAAGGCCCTTAGAGGAGCTGGTTGGCTGATAAAAGGTTTTCTGGCTTAACATTAATGAAACTACATTACAATAAACACACCGATTCCCCAAAGAATTGCCGTTAGGTTAATTAAAGAACATCTAAGCATTTTCTGATTTCCGTTTTTCTTCCACAGGTCGTCGAGTGATCTTGAGCCTAAGAGGTCGTCGGGGATTTTTGAGCATCAGAGGTCGTCGGGCGATCTTGGTCATGAACGGTCATAAGGCCATCAACATTGGCTTGGATCTTAACATCATTAGCTGGCGCAGCATTGGCCTATTCGCATCTAATTAGCTATGCTGCCGCTGGATATCTATCTGTGACTGACACAAAATCGTCATCTGTAACAACCTCTCGATTGTATGGATATGTTCCTGTTAACTTGAAGCCTGACAACACACTTCGTGGGTTTATAGCTGATAAATGTCTTTCATTGGCCAACATGGGAATTTCGATGATTGTTACGATTTTCCCCGGGTTCGATCGCATCTAGACATTTATTGCTCTACTGAAAGCCGTCTTAAATGGGCCAAACACTGAACGATCCATAAATGATGATGATGATGATGATGATTGATGTTTTACGGCCACTTTTGTGTACGGGGTAGGCTAAATGGGCCGAGCGACCCCCAAAGGTAATGAAGCGAAGTGAAAGATGAAACAACCTTCAGATATGCCCACGCTGAAATTCGAACACGGGTGGTAGTGATCTGTGATCCAACATGCTAACGCTAGACCACGGAGACTGGAGGCGATGTATGGGTGGTAGTGAGAATAAGAGTACGCCACTCGGTTTAGCCACGACCGCAGCCCGTAGTGAAATGTCCGATTAGTGGTTGTCTAAGATGATCAGAATCTTTCGCCATGGGGTGAATCTGGTATGCCGAATGAGATGCTGCAAATAGCCAATGCATGAAGATCTCGCGGTAGTTAGTTAACCTTTAGAAATATAAACATAGGAGGTAGCTCATTACCAGAAGCGTTGGCTGTGCATACGACATCGATTAATTCACCACGTTCGCTTGATGTTATCGACCAAACTTATTTTGTCATTGTTCTACAATCACATCCTCGTGGGTCTTGGACCGATTGTGCATCCACTTTCATAAAGGTTATTATGTCTTGAGCCTGGAAGTGGTGTCTATCCATGACAGTGGTGAGATTGCGATGGAATTTGTTCACAGAATATATATTGAACGTTGTACATCTTGCCAATGGTGTTGCTTTTGGACTTCGAATCGCGAAATGATGTCTGGCTTTTATTCCAAGCCACATGTCTATTCCTGCCTTTATTCTTTTTTCCCAATTCTCAGGCATTTTTTTAAAAGATAAGTGGCATCGTTCCCTGGAAAATCGAAGAATGCGGGGTAAGTTGATCCACTGCTCAACTAAACCCACTGGATCTGGCACATCTTACTCCACCACCACCATTTGTATTTATCGCTCAAATTTACACAAAGCTAAACCAGTTAATCAAGTTTCCCGTGAAATAAGCTAAATATATCAAATATATCAAACGAACTCCCCATATTAGGAGTATTATAAATCAACATATTTATCTTGGTATGCTAAAGTTCACCTTTTGGGGTGCAAAACTTTGTTTGTGTAAATTTATTTTTTCGAGTCAATTTGTTTACGTTGAACGTATACCCAAGAATAAGTATTATTTATTGCTATCACAGATGGCGCCTGCTGCTCGCTTTCTTTACTCAGAAAACAATGAGAAGGGGTGGATCAACTAACCCAGTGGCTCAACTAACCCGCTTCTCCCCCAAGTCTGTCAGCAACGGCTTGGTGATACAAGTGGCAACATCTGGGTCTACACACACACACACACACCAAGCACGCACACGAACTTGTGCATACTAATTTAAAGGTCACAGGAAAAGGTTTCCAAAATTAGCCAAAATGTCATTGTTATTGTAAATCAATTCATCCAAAATTAAGTTATATATTTTACTTTTATTATTTAAAATATAAAGGCCTTATCTTAAAGTGTTCGGTGTACATAAAACAACAATAAAAAACAAGATTTCATTATTTCATGTTCTAATGGATAGGGAAATGTATATATTTGGTAGTTTTAACAAAGAGAACTCCAAATTGCAATTATATTTTCGTATTAGGGCTTTTGATAAGATAATTTTGACAAAGTATAAAACAACTGAACGCCACTTACACGTGGCAGACAGTCCTTTTTGTGAAGGATAACCTGCAAACCTCTATTGTAAACGACTTTAATCCTGCTAATGACAATAACAAGTGGCAACATCTGGGTCTACACACACACACACACACACACACACACACACAAGCACGCACACGAACTTGTGCATACTAATTTAAAGGTCACAGGAAAAGGTTTCCAAAATTAGCCAAAATGTCATTGATATTGATTAAAATCAATATAATTTTTTCCCTAAAAATTAGTTATTATTATTATTAGTAGTATTATTATACCAAACTTATAAAGCGCTCTTTTCATACTTAAAGCCTGTTCAAAAGCGCTGTACATAAAACAACATATAAGATATAACAAATATAATACGATTATTTCATAACAATATATGTATAAAGCTAAATTGGGATATATATATATATATATATATATATATAACTGAATAAGAAAAAAAAAGGAAGAAATTAAAGATCAAAATGGCTGGAGAACAAATGCGTTTTCAGCAACATCTTTAAAAAGTTCAGTGTTTTGGGTTCACTAATGTGTGCTGGGAGTGCATTCCATAGTTTGACTGTTGAGCACTGGTGGTTCCAAGGGTTAGAACATCTAGCTATGGCAAAAGAAAAGTCAGAATTTAAATGATATGAGCTTTCGAGTTTAAGAAAAATACATTCTCAAATGAATATTAGTAAATTAAACTGTATGACTTTCTAATAAAAAGATCAAAACTTAGACCATGAAAGATGGTGTAAATATGGAAAGAATATATGTTGATAACCTGGAACGACCAAATTAATTATGTTTAAAAATCTATCGCAAAATATTTCTGTACAATAAATCCCAATATGGGGCCTAAGATTGATCTTCGTAGAATACCACATATCGCTGAATTATAATTTGTTCCAACATCACGGTACATCATCACATTTAAAGTAAAGGTATCGACGCATAACAAAAACATTTTTCATATATCTGTGAGTGAAGCAGTTAATGGGAAAATGAGTAACGAATGGAATAGCTAATTGTAATTTAACTCCAAACGTTATGACGTTATGTTGCGGAAAACCATATCGTCAAAGTACGGAGCGAGACTGTTAGTATTTTGTCCGGATCCACAGTCCACATCTACAGCTTGTCTATAAGGTGGGAAAAGCTGGAAAATGTAAAAAAAAATTATCATAGAGAACATTTAACTTTTTTCGAATGTTTGGATTAATGAGGTTTGCAGAAGAAAGCATTTGACGATGTAATTCTCTATAATTATTTCCAATTTTAAAAAGTGTAATACAATTTTCCACAATGAATACGTCATTGGGCTGAAATATTTACCTTCTCGCTAATGTAATCCATTATAATGTGATACAATTCCTTAGGATAGCTTGGTCTGAACTTCTTATATAATGCTGCATGGACTTATCCAGTAAATAAATTCTTGTTGTGTCGTTGGTTGCATAAGCCGTGGGCGTGGAAGTAATATAAAAGGCGGGAAATTAAGCTTAACTGTTATTATATTTAGCCTGTTCGACAACCCCCGGCCCTTCGCTGGCGTTTGATCCCACCTAGACTAGATCTATGGACTTGCGTAAAACGATATTTACATATATGTGAAGGCATATACATGGATAGGAGTAATCCAGATTCTCTGCACACACAAAATTATAATACACACATCACAATAAATGTCCGTATTCATAAGTTTAAAACTCGAAGCGCAGCCGCTTCAACGTTGTTTTTTGCCCCTACCGGAAGTCAGCTCTGTTTGGTCATGGCGGACCAATCAAACATCACTGAGTGGTCGGCCTAGTTTCCTTTCAGGTTAATGATGACATTAAAATAGTCGACTGATTAACAACTTTTAACCGAGTATATTTATACGCACTCGGAAAGGTATCAAAGCTAAGTTTATTTCAAAATGTACAAAATCTGATTTGTCTTATTGTAGTCGATATAGGGATGAAATAAAATCTATTATTTAATCGATAGTCTAAATAACTCACAGTTCTACACGCACCAATTTTATTTAAATATAGTTTAGATCACGTTTTTAATCGGTGATAAAACACCCACATAATTATATCAGTTCATCTGCTTTGAAGAAGTATTCTGTTTGTTAGGGGGCATCAGATAAACTGAAATGCTCGTACCAGTCGCATTGCACTGCAGCATTTATCCGAATAATTATGAAAATAGAACTTGTGAGAAAATCGTATCAGGAATTTTACAGTGTTTATGAACTTTTTAGAGTCAAAGAACTGTTGTACGCAGTCGATGATAAGACCGTTCTGCCTAAATTCATAATACGACGTGACAGATCCATTACATCGGAAACAGATGCAGTCGTTAATGATATGATAAGTGGTATTAACAAACTAGATGAACCAGATCAACTGTTCGCGTTGTTATCCCCAATCGACCCCCAGTGTATTTCCGCTGAAACGAATGCTCTAGGTACGCGTGATAAGATACTTAACTTAGAAATACAGAATAATTTGTCATAAAACATCGGAAGAACAATTGATTGAGGAGCAAGTGAAGAATTATACGTCCTACGCGTCGGAGCCAAACACAACCTGGATGATCTCACATCTGTGATGCCTAACGTACTAGGTGTAACATACACTTGGTAAGTTTCCAGTTTTACATGTCGAATCTGCATCTAATCAGACAACGGGACATGCAAGTACGCCAACAAACTTTCGGAACCATTGGTGTATTGTCGGTTATGCAATCTAGTGTTGTCGGTATGGGCTCTCAACATAACCAAATGCCTGGTACGACCCGAGATGCTCTTTGTCGTGCTGGTTTGATGACATCTATAGCATCTGCCACACCGACTGGATAATAAAATAATAATAATAATAATAATTATAAAACTTCTATAGCGCCAATATCCTCGAAAAGAACCGAACTCAGTGGCGCACCTCGTACAGGGGTTGGGCAAACTCATAGTCCGTGTACGATGCAAAGTTCATCAACAACGATAAGATGGCAAGGAAACTTAGGAAGGATAAGCGGGTCTGAAAAGGTGAGTTTTCAAATGGTGACGGAAAGAAACTATACTATTTGGTGATTTAACATGTTCAGAGAGTGAATTCCAAGGAGTATGGACAGCAACTGAAAAAGCACGAGGACTATCGTTCCTACAGCCAGTAGCGTAAGGGAGTCCGTTTAAAGGCAGTGACGAGAACTCGAGCAGCCTGGTACATTCCCCGAAAGTTGGGATATCTTTCTTTAGAGAGTAATGAAATATACAGTGACGCTATCAAACAGTACACGATTGTAAAAATATATATGTTAGATCTGTATAATGTGTATCGAATTATAACACTGTTCACTGCAGCTTCAACGTTGAAATCGAAGTATCAGCTTTGTGAAAGGTACTCGATGATGAATTTTGGTCAAGTTGTGTGCATGTCAGACAGTTTTATCAACCAGGGAGGGTGGGGGAAGAAATTGTTATGGTGCGGAGCAGTGGCAATATGAAAAAAATATATCATATCAATGGTAAATTCTATGAATGATGTATAATTGTATGGTACTCAAAGTGTTACCAACAGGTCGGCCACATGGTGGCTGTGTTTTCATGTATAGCAAAAAGCTGAAATTTAAAATTATACATGTATATGTTGACAGCAGGTGTTGTACTGTGTTCTGTGATTTTCCTAACAATATCAAAATACTTATGTTCAACATATACATGTCTTGTAATACTGATTACGATCAAGATAACCTAGTAGTTTATATCGATGCATTTTCCTAAATAAGCCATCTTCACTCAAAATCACCCAGATATATTTCATACTATAATTAGTAATTACCGGGTATCTTAACACGGACATCACTCGTCGGAACTTATTCTATACCGTAGCTCTTGAAGATGATATGAATAATGAAGGTTTTCACATACGGAAATGAATTCACGAATAATAGATCTAGTTTGGATAATTTTAGCATATCTGAAAGTTTATCAAGTGAAATTTGTCGTGATTACATCATACACCAAGATGATAATCCATCAGATTACATTCCTATTGCAGTTGATATAACAATAAGTATTGATTAATTTAGTGATATCCTGGACAGAATCACCCCAACCCCCTTCCCTCCCCGGAAAGTTTCCCAGCAAAAGACTAGGCCGTGTCAAATTCTACCACATAGATATGTATCCAGTAAAGTACTGGAAGCAATGTATTGTAATAATTTGCTCTGTAAAGATCACATTAATCACACTGACACATAATATAGCTCCATAACAGATTGATGCATTAAGGCCACATATCAATATGTTCCACATACAAGTACGCCAAAGATTGTGGAATGATCATATCAAACCATATAAGTAACAATCAGTGTACTGGCACAGAATGTGGCGAGATAATGACCGTCCCCGGCATGATATTATATATGACATCAAATGTAGCACATATCCCAACTCTAAGCGAATAATAAAAACTACCAAAAGGGACTAAGCTACCTTTAGGTCTAATAAAATGGCATGCGCATTATGATGTCAGGATAAACACGATTTGGGGGATGAAATGAGACTTTGTATCAATAATCGATACAACACAATCATTATCGTTGATAGCGGCCAAGGTGATGATGAAATTAGAATAATATATAGAAATAAATACAATGATTTGTATCTTACAATATTCGTGTTATGAAAAACATCATAAATGAGTTGGCTTGTAAATTTAAATCGTCCAATATCACTGGATCATGTAAATCATCACATATTTTACCACTGATAATGTCAGCAGTGCCATTTACAGGTTGAAGCCTCATAAATCACATGAGATAGAAGACATTTTATCAGAAATAATGATCATTGGTTATATATAATAAGCTATTTTGTCATTCAAATATGTTATTGTCAACTTTGGTTCTTATTTTTTTAAAGAGGAAAAAGAATATATTGTTTGACAAACATAGGTATGTACTAATATCTTCTGATTTTAAGCTTAAAGCTAAGCATTCTACCACTTATTGCACGTTTGTACTACAGGAAAGTTTTGACGTTTATTTCGGTAATAACTCATCTATGTTCCTCGTATTGCTTGATACACCCCGAGGGCCTTTGAATGGGTGCAATATGTAAGTTTGTTCCGGTAGCTTAGAAAGTGTGATCTGTTGTCAACGATTAACGGAAATTGATGCTATTGACAATTCTCCCAAGAGGCAAATATTCCTGGAGCTTGCACTCAAACAATATTGCCCCAATACTCGCCACGAGATACTTAAAGGTTTGTGCAAGACACACTGGGTTGAAAGAGATTCTTGTTTCGAAACATTTGGTAAGCTTTATGAACACGTGGTCACTTGCCTTGATGCTATGGAAAATTCATATGTTTATTCAGGGGTTAAAGAAAGTCGTTCGGATTGGAATAGTGACACCAAGACTACAGCTCATGGATTAAAAGTAGTCTGCAGAATTTTCGAGTTATTGTTGGCTTCACAGTATTGAATAATAGTTTGGATTATTTGAAGAGCATTGTCAGTTAAACTACAAACAAAGAGATATTAACGTCTTTGAGGCATAGAAAATAATTGACAATATCCAATCAGATTCGATGTTTGAGGGATGACATTGGTGTAGAATTCCAGAGATGGTACGACGAAGTAGCAGAGCAGCTGGCTTCATATATAGATACTGAAGAAATACCAATAATTCCAAGGGTTCAGTGTAATAGGTCGAATCTACCTGCTGACACGGCTCTTCTTTATTACAAGAGATCAATTGGCATTCCTTTTATTGATATCTTACTGCAACAGTTGCAGAACCGTTTCTCTGCAGATAACTGCCGGTGGATGAATGCTTTTCTCAGTCTAATACCGTTTTTAATTGTAAAACTAGGGATGCCTCCCCCAGAGCAATTTAAATCATGGCGTGACGACCTGGCAACTCCGAGGTCATTAGTTAACGAGGTATCCAGATGGCTCAATATGTGGTCCAGAGAGTCTGACAGGACCATTTACCTGATAGTTTGATGAAATCCTTAGTATCTGCAGAATCAGTCATCTTTCCAACATTACAATTTCACTCGTATTAGGATGTACAGGAATGTCTACTTTTGCCAGTATTTATACCCATTATACACTTGAAAAATACGAATTTTGTAGTGCTTCAGAAGACATCTATTATCTAATTTCAATTTTCTTCCACATTTTCTACTCAATTCTACTCGGTACTTCGTGCCTCGCATAATGGCTTCGGCCTTGCCAGACACCCTCCCCCACACCCAAAACATCCTAGATCCGCCCCTGCTGACATATATCTGTTGACTTGACTTAAAGTAAGTTGACAATCTACGTAGGGACACTGTATGTTGTTTGTTTGTGTCAACTCTCATCCGCTGTGGCCCTTTACAGATCGTCGACGACTTACATTGTGTATGCATGTGCATATATATCTATCAGGAACAATACATTGAGAAGAATAAAAATGTATAGTAGATGTACTGGTGCAGCTATTTAAGCAACTGAATGATCTATGTTTATAGATTTCAGTGAGTCGTTTTAAATATACTGCTCAGTTCTTATCCCAACGGATACAGTTATGTAACAATTGATTACTTGTTACTTCAGTGGCAATATTCTTTGTTGGTTGAAGTATTAAGTAGAATTCAGTTTCTTAAATAAATCTTCAGATAGACAACGGAACATACAGTTTTACTGATAAACATTAACATATTTATACATTTATCTACTGATGTTTTGGTTATCCAGGGACATTTGATATACAAGTAATCGTCCACTTACGACCTATGCAACTTACGACTCTTCGAATTTACGACCGACGGTTCGATTTAAAAATGATTATAATATCATTACAAAGTATAATATCAAAGACTGTTTATGATGATAAGGCATTTCAGTAATGATTCAGACTGAATAGATATCATATAATTTACAAGCTTGTTTCAGATATAGACTCGATCACTCAACTCAACTATAGTATTTTCAAGAGTTTTTCGGAGTGTACTAACAATTCATAATCATCACATAAAGCACAACTCACCCTTGTTTTGCACCTTCAAATTTGGCGCCAAAAAGGAAAATATACCGTGAGACTGCACGTGAGTTCTGATGACGTATTTACGTCATCGATCAGTCGATTGCACATAAATGTAAAGCCACTATTTACTTGCTAAAACCACCAACAATGTATTGAATAACAAAAATAACTAATTTGTGAACCTTTCTAAGTCAATATTTATGAATAAATAAAAATAGTTGTGTGACCAGATATCGTCCGGGATCGTCAGACGTATCTCCCCTAATGATAGTTAGCTTTCGTTCATCCATCTTGTGGTGAATATTATAATGTGTGGAACCGTTGAAGTGAATAATGCGGACCACAAAATATGTTGCATGTGATAAACTTTATTGTTTCATTTAAGGTCATTCAGTACGATAAGGAAAACATCAATCCACCAGTATTGCTTGCTATTGTTATAGTACGAATGTACACAAAACAACTGATTTGTTGAAAGATTTTTTATCAAGGACGTTGTTGCGTAGCCGAGCATGGGAACCGATTTCGTTGGCGGTAAAGGTACGAGCAATCAATGCGCATACGCCAAATGTGCGTTTTCTAATCGACCAATTGACTTCCACAGGCAATGAGGCGAAGAAAAAGATGAAACCTGCTTCAGAAACAGCGCAGCCATGCTCGAATGAATTATATTATATAATAATATAATAATTGGCTCAGTTTAATTCAACATAATGCGCTCCTTCAAAATTTGTTTCTAAGTGAAAATCCCACAAAACAGTTGGGAAAACCCCCAGTTGAATCAACCGTTAAACATGCATTATGTTAAGGTTGGTTGGTATGAAGTTCTGTTTACACACACGCGAGCACGCAATACCATGCATAAGGTTAACTTAATTCAGGTTCCATTTAAAACAAGTCAGAAAAACATATAATTTTTTTCCATTTTTATGTATGTCCATTCAATAACGTCTACCTTAAGTTATATATATATATATATATATATATATATATATATATATATATATATGAAAAAAGATAATGTGGTCCGTATACTGTCCGAATGGAGGATGTAGCCGTATTAACAGATGATAATGATTAATGTTTTACGGCCACTTTTGTGCACATTCGCTCACACAATGTATTCAAGCGCAAAATAAAACAATACTACATAAAAGCATACTGACAAATTAACATATAAAATTCTCAAGTTAAATGGTGTCATATGACAATGTGAAGAATACGGATTTCAGATGGATGTACAAACTGTGGTAACGGACTTTGAGGAGGGTCCATTCAGAGCAATGAGGGATGAGTTCAGTAGGGAGGTGCAGAATAGGAGGGTGTTTTTTTCTTCACATTTAACTCAAAGCACCTGGCGTAGGATCCAAAAACTTGGACTGGTCAACGAGTACAACGAGAATGAGGACTTTTGATTGTTCTCTGGTAAGCCGGGTGGTTTAGCACTCCTACCAATTGATCAGGTTCCCGAAGGTATGGTGCACCTCAAGGACAACGCACGACCAGCAGCCATGGATCTGATCTCCTAATTCGACAAGACGTACGTCAGTGGGACATTCTGTATGGTTGGCTACAAGGATGATGGAAACACCAATCCCCGACTTCAACCTACTCTCCCACTCGATCCACCTCATGAATGGAATGTTCATGACACCACTCTAACTGATTGTCAGCGCACAAACAATATCTGTGAAGGGTGGAACTTTAGGTTATTCAGTATGGTAGGACATCACCATCCTTCTGTCTGGAAGGTTATCCAGTGGTTTTAACGTCATGAATCCACTGTACCCCAGTAAGATGCCGTTGGGAACCATCCCAGGAAGCGCACGAACCATGTCCAAGTACATCCACCAGAAGAGACCGAAGACCCTATGCTAGGAACGTGCCAATTCCTCCAAATCTATTCCAGTATTTCAATGGTGTTTGTACACAACATCCATATCACCAAGAGGTTTTAAACAGATTGGATTATTGAAGTATTGTGATAATGTGATGTAAAGTCTGCCCGTGGTATAAAATAATGCATATGTATAATGTATAATGCATATGTGAATGAATTATGAATGTGATAATGCGGTATGAAGTCTGCATGTAGTATAAAATAATAAATATGAAATGTAGATGATATGTATAATATACATCTGAATGAATTGTCAAAATATGTCATGTCATGAATATGCAATACAAGTTTAATATTAATTTGCCATTTGTGTATTTTTGTATGAATTAAATGGCATCATGATAAAGTATGAGGATCCATTTCTTTCTTTTCGTTTTTTTCCCGTTTCGTTTTTTCCTGTTTCATTCTTTCCGTTCAACGGTAGAAACATCTTCATAAGTTCGTGCTAACACGGATCAATTTGAGCGAGCTGTTATGTGGCTGATTAATTTTAGAGTATAATATATATGCATGCTCAGTGTTGGCATACACAGTGTGGAGATGTTGCCTGCCGAGTAAACGATACCAAAACACAGAACCATGTTGATGATGTTAATACACAACTCTGTCCATCGAAATATTCATAAAGATGGCTATGGGGTCAACTTGACATGATATAGCATGATATATAGTAATCAGTGGCTACGATTACACATTCAGTGTAATCAATTATGAATAGTTATAATGGTTAATGTTTGGCAAGATTGATCAAATTGTGTTGGAAAACGTACAAATCAAAACAAATTTGAACTAATAATACATTCATATCCAAATATTTAAATTCACTATCACTGTTCTCTAATTTATCTACAACTCTTCAGGGATGCCAATGTCACTCTGTAATTCATCTGCAAGATGTTGCGTCTCCGGCACCACTGAAAAATACAGATAAAGTAATTTTGATAAGATTACCATACAATGCCATAATGAAGAAGAATACAATGTAAATTTTTTTTTTGCTGCAGAACGACGTCTTATTTATTGTACGCCGAAACAATACGCATCCCGTCAGCTATTTTATGTATTGTATCACCAGAGGTGGTGGGTCTAAAAATACACACACAAAAATGACAAATTGAGGGCTTTCGCAATCAACAAATCACCAGCTACATCGACGAGTGAAAAATTATAAGGATTTCGTGCAGTGTGAGTTTTTGGATCCCGTCATGTCCAAATGTGATATTGAAAACAAAAGGTTTGGCATGAAAATATCTGTAAAGTAAGAATCAAATATACTCCCTCCTAGAATGTTTGCTCCGGAGATCGTTAGCGTGAATCCGTTTGTGGATCTCAATGCTGCTCCACTCTAATCGGAATATACGATAATAGATCACATGATACGAACAACTGAGAATGATCAGTCTATGTGTGTAGCTCGAAGTTATCACTCCAGACGATATACCTGTGACAGACAGGATCAACACTCCACACTGAACCGCAATGGCCTCGTATAAATTAGTTGGTAGATCGAAGGAGATCCACTCATAAACGTCTTTTATTATCGAGATGACGGAGAGGAAGGTTTTTCTTCGAGTTTTAGGACAGACGCAAAGATTAGAACTAAAACACGTAATTCACTAATATACTAGGAGTTGTTTATAGTATTGTATTCAAGTGAACCGCATATGACAATGAATATTTAAGTTTAAATATATCATATCTAAGTGTGTTCTATAGAAATTCTACAATATATTTTAGTAAGAAATGATGTTTAGTGTAAAAATAATAAATTCAGTTAAATATTTTTTAGCTTGTCTTTCGTATAATATTTGTCCTTTTTCAACATATTTTTATCTATTGTTATTAGAATGATCCACGATTTACAGGGCCGTATTAACCCATGGCTGGGCTCCTAGGGTTCTAACTACTATACGGTTCTCCCTTCGGTACTTTCAACCCACTGTACCATGAACCTAGGCCGTATTACGTATCCATTTTGCGGGTTTCCTTAATAATTCTGTTCGCAATTATTTTAAATATTATTTAAATAAACATTAAAATAATGTATATAAATATAGTATAACTATGAGGGTCTATATATGGATAACTACATAAGTGCATGTATCGTTGCGGCGCTGAGTGCGAAGTGCCTTTAACCATTGGAACCCAAGGGGATGGCAACAGTACCACCGGAAAAATAAATGAATAAATAAATTGACGAGTGAGCACGGTGAGCTTTATGGATAATACGGCGCTATTTATTAAAACATTTTTATGCATCAACTGTTTATACTGTAAGCTGGAGAGATAAACCGGAAACGCATTACTACATTACAAAGAAATCTGCCGAGCCTTGGTGTTTGGTTATCATTAGCAAAGAGTTGGATTATAATGACATATTAGTTGGTCAAAATTTCAATTAAGTAAATTAAACTTACTTCAAACAAACCTTTAGGTGGAGTTGTTAATTTAAAAAAGAATAACTTGATCAAGCCAGGCCAGATCAGGTATGGCATTATTCACGTATGAATTATGCCCAGCTCAAAGAAGTCACCACAGCTGGTAATTTGATTGTGACCGTTAAATAAGAAAGGTAGAATGGTGTAATTAAAGCAAAACAACTTTTAATCGGGCGTTGTTTTCTTTGAGGAAACAATCTATCATAGAACGCGGTTAGGTGAGAACAACGACATTCTTTTGAAATTTTGATTTGTCCTCTCAAATTAATCCTTGTAGCAGCTGGGGATCATTCAAGCCGATATTTACTCAATAGAAATTTAAATCATGGGTGGTTGGGTAACTCAATTTTTTCCTAGACCCACCACCCAAGGCTTTAGTTTTGTATTACACCCAACCACCCATAATTTAAAATTTAGCTCGCACAAATATTCCCCGTTATATATGGCATCAGTATATGAAATGCTTCCGTTTTATCAAGTAGTTTTATTTTGTATGCCATTTACCAAAGATAGTTATATTACATTTTTTTCTTCAGATTAATACACTTTATGCAGGTTTCCTAATAAATATATTTTATGTGTATGACCTGTTAGCTTTCTAGAAGTATACATTTGTGATCAGATTAACTCTAGATTGTGTTTTAGTTAGTGATTTGTTGTATGTCTACAAACCGAAGTATAAGGATATATTGGTCTTGATACCATTAGATTCAGACATATCTGGGGAATAAAATTAATCTTGGGGACACTAGATCTTTTTACACCGGGCTTCACTGTGGACAATAAAAAATAATATTGTGTTCATACTATGATAATTCATCACGTAGATGCAGTTAATCCCGAGATCTTAAATTCTCAGAAAGTTAAATAAAAGTCTACTTTCATTCCACCAATGTATACTTAATGAAGGGACTGTTCACAGTTGGGACTCTCAAATTATACCAAAATTAGTTTATTGATTTTATCAATCCATTCCCTGGCCATAACATACCACAGCCATTTATTGCACACACGTCAGATGTTACTACCGTTCCCGATGACATTGACAGAATCAAAACGATGTTTTTCGGTGTTAAACTGTTACATTATCTCCGATGAGATTCATTTCTTCGTGATTCTACATAAAATATACAATGTGTTCAGTTTCTAGATACCCACCCACCATCATACATAAATTTGCACAAAACCGACCAACAATAATTATTATATTTCTAGTTTACCCACCATCCATAATTGTTCAGTATTTCTTGTTTGTTTTAAATGTGCATCAATTGCTGTGAATAAATTGGCATATTATTATCTACCTGGTAAAGTACACAGATTGGTGAATGGAGCAGATCTACCGAATGATCCCAGATGAACCTCAAATCTTCAAGTCAATAAGTGATCCAGAAAGCCGATGTAACGCGTTTCCGTAGGATTAGTCTATAACAAGCCCTCACAAAACAACGTAAACTCAATTATTAATTGTCATAGAGCGACGTTTTATCTATATTCATCCAGCTTTAAAGTTTTGTTAACCGATTCTGCTGTTAGACAAAACACTGATGCCATATTTATGTGCCATTTACGATTAACGAGGCCCACCATTACTGCAGAAAGCATTAAGCCAAAGCAACTTTCTTATCAAAACGCAAATAGTCACCGTGACGTTTGTAGCATTATCCATGACATTCATGCAAACACTCGCCATAAAACCTGTAGCATGATCCATGATATTCACGCCAGAGTTGAGGACACCCGGAAGTCAGCGAGAAACAAAGATCCAGAAACACTATAGGGATGCCATTTTATAGTGCATCTTAGAAAGCTAAACGTTACAAGTAAACCTGATTCCGGCGTCAGTCGGTTGTAATGAACAAATTGGTCTTAGTATATACAAATAATGTATTTTCTCACCAAGCCACAACATGTGTGACACGAGTAGGTACTAACCATTGCATCTCATGTATTATTTATATTTTAGCAATATCACGTATTGTTGACTGAATATTCTATACTGTATATGCCAACGACACACAATACTGATACACAATATCGTTACGATACAAAATAAGTTAGAATACATTTTAAGCGTCGTAAATAAAACAGTTTATACTGTGTCCTATCTGGTCACTTGTGTGGTTAATCCCTTAAGTCCTTAGACTTCTAGCAACGGTGTATTGACATTTACACCAAGAATATACTGTTTCACTGCGACATCCCTCAGTATATAACCTGATTATAGTCAGACTGTATTTGCAAAGCGATCTATATGAGAATAATGGATATACTTTAATTCTGTAATAATCATGTTAAAAATGTTGCTGTGTTGCGGACACTTTTGTCCACTTGGTAGATTGAATAAGCCGAGTGACCTCCAAAGGTAATAATAAGTCGAAGCGAAAGATGAAATATCATTTAAACATTATCTACAAATTATCTATATATCTGTAATTTAACTGGGTTAATTAAAATGGTATCTACATCCAGACATGGGGTGGTTACATTCTGTATCTAGATACATAGTATATATATATATATATATATATATATATATATATATATATACTGTTTTCAATGTAACTGACATGTATCTAGATACCCTTGTCAATTAATCAAATTTAACTCTAACTTATCTACATACAATGCAAATTTTGGATACATGATTATTTTAAAGACTCATAATATGTGTAATTACATATTTTAACACCAATAAAGATTGTCATTAATACTATATAATTCTAACATACACTCTGACAATGAATTGAATGGCCTTTAATAGAAAGTAATAAGAAAGCTATGATCTCATCTTTGATTATATTTTTCATGTTTTAAATTGCTATCGTGAACTGGGAAATTTGACCAATATTAATAACCTATGCTAATCATGAGAGCCATATTGAAGCCATCAAGCAGTTCATATCACGATATTAATAGCCCATAGAAACATAAATAGGGTTTGTTTGATCCCTTCTGGCCAAATCATTTATAAACCTTGTTTGTATCTTTTGCTATATATTCGTTTGTATGTTTTAAATCGCAGTTGCGTATCGGGAAATATGATCAACATGAATAACTTATGTTAATTACGAAAGCCGCATTGAAGCCATCAGGAAGATCATGTCATGACACTAATAGCCAATAGAAACACAATCAGCGTTTGTTTTATGTGTTCTGGTCAAATCATTTACAAGCCCATGAGAATGAACTCTAAGTAGCATGTTTGTATTAAAGTTGATAATATGTGAAAATGAATAAACCTGAAAAATATTGACTAGTCTTGTCATGTTCTTGCACACACAAATATACATCCAACTGAAACAAACATCGCACAGAAAATGTAACTGTAAATTTAGATACATTTCAATATAACTATAATTAACTTATATAGATATATTTAAAATATATCTGTCCCAGGTCTGTATGGTACCACATATCTCATTATCAGGCCTAGTTTTAAACATATTGAGGGAAGTGGCCACAACAATTCCTTCAGAGAGTGAATTCCAGTCTTGGACTATTCTTTGGCTGAACACGTTCTTACATACTGTGACGCATGAGTAACTTATCCTTGTGCCCCTTGGTACATCGTCCTTCAGCTCTGATAAAGAATATCTCCGGATACAAGCCGATCTAACCCATTCCTGATTTTGAATACCTTGATCATATCTCAATGGCGACGTCTGAAATTGGTGGTAATTTAAAGGCTTGTAATCTTTCCTCATATGGTAGATGTTTCAGGCGTGGGATTTACTTTGTAGTGCGTCTCTGTATCTTCTCAATTTGTAACTTATCGATCCGATGTCGGGGATGCCATAAAATATTCCCATACTCTAGATGGGGCCAGACAAGGATAGCGAATAATCTCGATAGAATCTCTTTATCTATATAAGAGAAGGTCAATCTGATGAGCTCTAGTAATCTACTGGCTTTGTTTACTGCGTAGCACACATGATCATGGAACTGAAGTTGTTTGCAGCTCGACACTCCCCATATTATACATATACTTCCTGTTGCCTTCTTGTCATCTGTCGCTTTTTATACCACTCTACCAGTCTTGTAAGGTCTGCTTGCTGCTCGATGCAGTCTTGGTCAGTGAGAACCTTTCGGTATACTTTAGTGTCATCAGCAAATATAAGTGCTGTGGTTCGGACCATGTCAGGGAGATCGTTTATGAACAGTACGAACATTATCGGTCCAAGGACACTGCCCTGTAAGATGCCACTTAGCACTTCCAGCCACGACGAGAGGCTACCGTTGACGACGATTTGATGGGTACACCCAATCAAGAATGCTCTTATCCAGTCATATGTGTCTCCGACTATATCATATTCCTTCAGTTTGTTCAACAATCTTTGGTGTGGGACAGTATCAAACGCTTTGCTGATATCGAGATAGGTGGCATCAACTGGGTCACCAGAATCCAACATCTCTGCCCACAGTTTTATGACAACTAATAGCTTGGTCATGCAAGATCTTCCTGAAACAAATCCATGTTGAGCATCATAGAATAGATTGTTTTTCATCATATGATCCACCAGATGGTCACGAATAAGTGATTCCATTAGCTTGCTTATTACTGATGTTAGACTGACCTTTCTTTTGTATTGGCATTATGTTGCTATCTTTCAGCTCTTGGGCAAGCAGCTGCTGTCTAATGACATCTGGAAGATGGCACATAGTTGTTATGAGATTGAAGCGACATTTCCCTTAGTACACGGGGCTGAAATCCATCTGGTCCATTTGCTTTGTTCACATTCAGCTCTAGCAATTATTTTCTCACTGTACCAACTGTGATGTCCGGCTTGCTGAGTGGTGGACCATTATACTTGGACTCAGGTGATGGTAGATTCTCAAGATTTTCCTGTGTGTAATCACTGGCAAAGTACTCATTGAGCAAATCCGCCTTCTCCTTATCTCTCTGGACTAATGCTCACTCACTGGTCTTCCGGCTGGGCCTGTCCTGTGGTGGGAGTGTAGACATGCACATTAAATAACATGCATGCATGATCACTTATGCCCAATTCTCGTAGGTATTCTATTGACTTGGTCATATGTTCCTAATTCGTGAATATTAAAAACCAAAAGGCTTTCGTTTTGGCTATGCCGATGTCGGGTAGGTTGTGTTGTGTGCTGGTGAAGATGGGCATCTCTACAAGCATCAATGAATTTCTGACTGTGGTGCTCTTCCGACTTATTCGTACTCCATGTGGTCCAGTCTATTTCTAGATAATTGAAATCCCCTGCTATTGAGTGAGTCCTTATAAGAATGTTTGTTTTATGTAACGTATTCTGAAAAAGAATAAATTAAATATAATATCAACAGAATATACATATCTTACACAATTAACAAACTGTCCCGTTACAAAGTTACGTGTGACACAATGTTATTATGGAGAAAAAAAATCATTGAATTCAGATTGATGCAGATATTACAACAATTATATTTGTTGTCGATGGGACAGCATTTTCATTTCAGTGGCAGCGCATCTAGATAAATATGTAAACCTTTGTTTATTAGAAGGTGATCTCGAACACTTTGGCCAACCAATTAGATACATTTGTAGGTGCCAGTTTTTCGAATCAAGTCATGCGGTGACTGTATCTTTGACGTATCGGACCCTAATTTGTGGTTATGTTCGATATCCACGGAAACGTTTAATTCTCAAGTGTAAATCCGGTATATAATATTGGCCTAATTGAGTTAGGATATTCCATATTAAAGGTGTTTACTATATACCACCCTTAAATGGTTAATAAATGTGAAAAAAAAAGAAGATGATGATTACGGCCACTTTTGTGCACATGGTAGGCTAAATGGGTCGAGCGACCTCGAAAGATAACGAAGCGAAGTCAAAGATGAAACAACCTTCAGATATGTCCACGCCGAGATTCGAACTCAGGTGGTAGTGATATATGGTCAAACGCGCTACCAACTAGACCACGGAGGCGCCCTGAAGAAGAAGAAGAAAAAAATAAAAAAATAAATAAAAAAAAATAATATATATATATATATATATATATATATATATATATATATATATATGTTATATAGGGTTGTTGTTGTTGTTGTAGTTGTGTTGATATGAATGCCGCATCTTAATTTTATATTTAACAGTTAACTATGACACTGTAGTCCACTCTACCGAAAGCGTGAAATATATTTTACAGAAGATGCTAAGAAAAATTTTATGTTTAAATAATCTCTCCAGCCACTGAACAAATCTGTTAATAATTCGTTGTTTAATACACTTGTGATGTCTGACTTTGATCGACAAATTTTGGAGATACATCCTCTCCTATTTATTCTTAGTGTGAGGGTTAATTTAAACGATGTATATTTCTTGAAAATGTTGTACGGCCACTTTCCCGCATACAGTAGGCTAAAGTAATGGGGGTGACGTGAGACGAGACACAAAACATCCTTCACGCACACCCCCGGGATTTGAAGCCGGGTGCTACATACCTGTGGCCAATTACGGCTCCAGTTAGGCGAAAATGATGGCCCTAATTATATTATTTGGGGTATTATTATATTACATATTATTTGTACAGCGCCCTTGAATGGCTCCTGCTAGTAAGGGCGCTTTATTAAATATATTATTATTATTATTATTATTATTATTATTATTATTATTATTATTATTATTATTATTATTATTATTCGTAAGGCCATCTACATTATATATTGGGAAGGTGAACTTAAATTTATAGAGATATGGGGCGAGGTATGTATGGTGTTTGATGGAAATGAGGAAATTGGCATTTTCTAATTTCACGAAAGTGGTTCAATAGATTAATTTAGAAATGCTATTATTTTAGATGACGTTTATTCGTAGAAAATACTATTTTATAAACACAACACTTCATGTTTGATCATTTAGGCTGTTAATCTTTAGTGGTATGTTTCAACAGGTGATCAATACATACTAAAGGTTTTAACATCTAAGGTGTCAGATGCGACTTATTCAATGTAATCTTGATTTAATTCTCACAGACTGCGCCTTGTATTTTGATCTGACGCTTTTGAATAGTTCTTGAATACAATCGTTGATACGATTGAATTAAAGACCAAGAAGGGCGCAATTAAAATTAAATAACTGGTTAACAGATTGTAATTTCTTGGAGCAAATAACCTTTCGGTGTCAATAAAACATGTCAGAAAAGAGCGTCATAGTTTAAAGCCTCCTATTAAGCTAACGCGTGTAGCAGCTGTGGAATATTCTGGATAGTATTCAGTCAAAGAATTAAGTGTATGTGCGTGTGTGTGTGTGTGTGTGTGTGTGTGTGTGTGTGTATGTGCGTGCCTCTGCTTGTGCGTATGTGTCCGTGTTTGTATGCATGCGTATTTGTGAATTTCTACATGAGTATATGTGTGTAACTGCCTCCACATATCCTTACTTCTTTCAGCCTTGTCTTTCTGTTTCTCTGTCTGTATTTTAAATTACAATCGTAAAATATGCTAATTAAAATATTAATCAATAATTAAGGGAGGACGTTCCGATAGCCCAGTAATAAGACCATTATCTACTAACCTCAAAGTCAGATTTCCAATCCTGTTGTATTTTGGGGACTTTTCCCTAGTAAGTCGATCTTCAACCATATTTTTATATTCCAGGTGTGACTAGCGCCATGGATAAACAAACCACTCACTCACTCACTCACTCACTCACTCACTCACTCACTCACTCACTCACTCACTCACTCACTCACTCACTCACTCACTCACTCACTCACTCACTCACTCACTCACTCACTCACTCACTCACTCACTCACTCACTCACTCACTCACTCACTCACTCACTCACTCACTCACTCACTCACTCACTCACTCACTCACTCACTCACTCACTCACTCGCTCACTCACTCACTCACTCACTCACTTTGGAATTGGATGAATTTGTTTCTAAGGCGAGCACGATGATATTATCGTAAAGGCCGAGTCTTGTTCAATATCCGTCAGCTGTGAGTAGGTTTTGATTTCTACACATTTCACACATTAACCAGTCATCATTTGTAGAGTTGACACATCTAGAACAAGATCAACTTGTCTATTTAGTCTTACGATAAATCCTTTGACTAGTCGGTATGAGGTAAATAGATTAACATATTTAAATAATTTCTCTTATTGTATCTAGACTTGTCTACTTTCCAGTTTGAATTTAAATGGTATATTTGGTTAAACATATTAATTTTTTATTAGGCTTTATGTATCACGTTTTCTTTTTTCTTTGTTTTTCTTTTTCTAGATTCCGTGATGCTGTTGGAATATTTTCAGTCATTATTCTATCTGGTATTGTTTATCTTTTATAATGCTAATGGAGTAATAAATTTGCCGGCAAGTATTTTTAATGTTACCCTTGGTGATCGATTGATTGATTAATTAATTAATTGCTTGATTTATTTATAGAGTAAGTGAGTGTGTGTGTGTAGGGGGGGGGGGGGGGTTAAGGGGTAGTGAGTGAGTGAGTGAACGAAAGCAAAATTGAAAGAATGTTTTCCAGTCAGTCAGGCAGCCAATTTATCAGCTAATCAATACTTTCGTTCAATCGCCAATCAGTCACTATATTAATCATTAAGTTAGTCGGCCATAAGTTGATAGACATTACAGACGTTTACGATGGATAAATATCTATGCATTAATTTCTTACTAAAAATATTGATGTAGTGGATGTTAAACATTATTTACAGATACAATACATGGATAAGGTTAGAAAGCCGACCAAAGTTTTGCTTGTTACTTATTTTCGAAGTGGGTCGACGTTTCTAGGAGAAACGTTTAACAGAAACCCAGAAGCATTTTATTGGTTTGAACCTTTAATAACAATATACCGCAAATATCATCTTCAGGGTCCACATCTAACCCTGGGAAATATGGAACTACAGTGTAAGTACTATATTCAGATGTGATGTTTACGTTTTGGCAAACGCATAATGTTAGTTTACTAGACTTAAAGACTATTTTGTATATTTTGTGACTCTTTTATTCCCTTATTCATAACGATTGGCGTTAATTTTTATTTCCAGTGAAGTACTTCGAAATGTTATCAACGAAATATGTCAAGGTTTAGTCGATTTGCTGAATTGTAATCTCGATAAACTGAGCCCCGAAATCTTAACACATTACTTCGTTTATGATTGGGACAAGTCAGCCGCTTTGGGATCGTACAGAAGCTGTTTGAGAAAATATGGCAAAACCCCGAAAAATACGTCCGTGATAAATCAGTGTCTACCTCTAGCGATGGAAAGTTGCAGGAAATCTAAGATCCGAGCGACAAAGGTAATAAGAGTAACTGGCTATATGCTAGAGAATTTGTCAAAGATCGATTCTGATATTAAAATTATCCATTACGTTCGCGATCCTCGAGCGCTATTTTTGTCGCAAAGAGGGGGTAAAGTTCTCCCGAATGCAGTGAATAGCAGCGCCCTCTGGGCCAATAGTTGGTGTTCTCGTTTGGTTGCTGATTATCGACATGTGCGACATCTAGCGGAGACAGTGGATATACTACAGATCCGTTACGAAGATTTAGCCACTAACTTCAGTCATGCCATACATAAGATATATAAATATATTAAGAGATCGATACCCGAGGAGCTTATTAATTGGTTTCAAACAAATACCAATGCCACAAAAAGCAATGGGCCGATGGGAACAACTAGGACCAACTCAACAGCGACAGCCTACAGATGGCGCCATCATCTACCCGATACCGTGATCAACACTATCAGTAAATATTGTGCTAATGTTCTTCGTATTTATCGCTATGCTGAAAAGTAAAATATGTCTAACGTGATTTTAACAAATTCGAAATTTATTACAGTTCCTGGGACCTTTTCATGTAGGCAAATTAGCTTTAGCATTCTTTCTTGTGATAATTGCATTAGACGATCTCAACTGCTTGGATATACGCGAAACTTTCCAATAAAAAATCTATCCAAATAAAATTATACTCTATATCATGTCTGTAAATATATATATATATACGTATCAATATTCTTATGCTACACAACATACCAGTAAAAATTATTATGAAAAGTGATAAAAATGGCTGATAGCTCGACTATCTACAAATAGAACCAAACCTATTTTTTAAAGTCGACTGTAAGCCTATCTGTTGTTGTCTGCCAATCCTTTCGCCATATATATTATTACATTTAATAATGTCGATTCTTATCAATCACTAAAATCGATTGTTAAACAGATATGTCTATAAGTATGTAATTTAATGTGTGGATGTAGGGCTATGTATAATATAGCTGATATCATACATACTTGTAAACTATCTTTTTAGAAAACAATAGTGGTTCAATTAATATCAATAATTTGTTTCTTGTTTTTTAAAGTAGGCTTTGTACTAATTTACTAAAATAATTATATACATTATGATAAAATTCTTGTGGCCCATGTGTGAATCGTTCATTAAAAAAACATTAGGAAATAGTTTATGAAATATTGTTTATGTGTCTACCAGTTTAACTGTTGATTTTTACCAATAACGTTATTGGTTACTTACAAATAAATTTGCAAGGCGTATGGTAAAGACGTATAAGAATCCAAGTGTGACCTATATCGATGGGATATAACATCTGCTCTCTACCCCCCAAGTGTGATCAATTCCTGAAGCTAAACAAAAGCCACTCACCGGCTCAGTCGCATATTTAGCGACTTAACCGGATAGGTTAGAGGAAGCTAACTCGTACAAACAGAATGTAATTATGAATGAAACAATTCCTATTCTTCAGCTGAAACGCTTTTTTTGTCAACACAATTCCAGCAAAAGACAATTATACAAAATATATGATCAAAAAGGCGAAGGCAGTAATTCGGTCATTGATAATCCATTGATAATAACTGTAGTGAAGCTCGTACACCGTATGTGACACATTAACAACTTTCCCGACCGTTGTATCTAGGTCAAAATTTAGGTCGATCCCTTATATGAAGCAAGTGCCGGATTGTTTTTCACCGCCCCCCCAATGGTAGTAGCTTAGAGAATGACTGACTAATTAACAGTAATTTACAATGATAATTCAGCTTCTATTGACACTGATATATATTCCGTTGCTAAATAAGATTTAGTCTGCTACATATGGCTTTCATATAGTTCTCAGATATGGTTTCATGCAATGGTATATGAACGTAACTTTATGCATCTACATTGGGGTTCCTATTATGACGCTTCGTTATCCGAGCGTTTGCATCATTGACCTGAAAGAAAACCAGACCGTAGTATTTCCGCCGATGTGATGGCAAACAGGGCTTAACTTCCGGTCAGGGCAAGAAGAAAAGCAGACTGCTAACTCAGGTTTATAAACATGGTAAATTCGTGTCGTGCCCTTGGTTGCACAAACCGTGAAGTAATACAAAAGGAATATCGTTTCATCGGTAAGTAGAAGGAACACTTTTAAAATAGTTGTTAAAGTATTTTGTTGATGGAAATTAAGCTTAACTGTTATTATATGTAACCTTTTCGACAACCCCCGGCCTGTCTCTGGCGTTTGATCCCAACTAGACTAGATCTAAGGACTTGGATATAAAGCTTTTACATATTTGATGGCATATAATAGGATAGGAGTAATACAGATTCTCTGCACACACCCAGTTGTAATGCACATATCATAATAAATATCCGTATCAATAAGTTAAAAACTCGAAGTGCAGGCGCTTCGACGTTGTAAAACTGCACCATTTCAGGACCATAATGACAATGTAGGCCTAAATAAGTGTTTTCACTTTCTTGTGCTATTCTAGTATTTTAATGTATTTATATATCATACTGATATTACATGTATTTACCAGGGTTGTTTGATTTAAATTAAGTGATTTAAATCGCTCTAATTTGGATTTTATTCATGATTTATTAAAAAAATTGCTGTGATTTGATACACAAAAACAAATTGAGACTTTGATATATTTTAAATTTGGTTATAATTTTGCCGAAGAACGATACATAACTATAGAATAATGATGAGATAGTGAATTATAAGATGTATACTATATTTCCTGTCGTTTATTTCGAAATGGATGATCTCTCTCTCTCTCTCTCGCTCTCCCTCTCTCTCTCTCCAAAGCTTTTTACTGATGGGTGAAACATCCGACAGACACAGGGAGTTGACGGTCTACAATTAGGTGGGCTAATTGCAAGTCGTGATGTTCTAACTAAGTATTTGTTTTTGACTGAGTCGATCATCGAAAGCCTGACCTTGGTTTCAAACCTATGACTTGCTACTTTTTAGCCCTTTGCCTTCACCACGAAACTAACATCACTGTCATTTATAGACTTTACTATAGACTTCGAAATATGAGAGAATCTGGATTAGCATTCCCAACTTTAAGCCTAAATATTGATTCAATTAGATTTAGCAGGGTTCATGAGAACGCACAAACGTGCGTTCGGAACGCAAAGTTTCTTTGTCAGAACGCACTGACTTTTTACTACTGCGTCCATATTCCATGATCGGGACGCATATCATTTCCGGGCCATTGCGTCCTTCGTTCATATTGGAGAAAGTTATGTCGGATATCACGTTAAAGGGTCGTAATTTTCGTAAAAAATTCAACGATCCTCTCTTCGCTGGTTCCCAGCGTCTTCTGGTAATACGTAATATTCCAGTAGTGTGCCTGACTGTGATGCCGATAGCTTACCCAAAGCTGCCAAAAGACTCAAGTGTTCATTAAACTATGTTGGATATAATTATTACGCCAGATCCGGTCGTTGTTGTTGATAATGAGTCTACAGATCCTGGCTCTAGTCTGAACAGTACACCTGGCTACTAGTGGTACAAACACTCTTATTATGCCTACTAAAGCTACGTCTAGTTCCCATCCTTGCGACCGCATCTCTTGGAAAGCTAACTGGAATTCCCTATTCCCATAGCTTGTGAAGGGTAATGTCCGTGATGATGACGCAAGTCGCATCACAGCCATTTGCCAGTGGTGCACTGATGCTAAGTAGGCAAATAGCTTCACCAAGTCATGCAAAGATCATCAGATTGCAACTTCAGCCAGGAATGCTAAGCAAACTGCCGCGACTGTGACAGATTCTTTCAATCGTACACCTGAAGCTAATATACAGAAGGCAGCTGGTGATGATCCTGTCCTCGCAGCCCAAATGAATAAAATGGTCTATTGTGCATCTACTGGCATGCCTATCAACCAATTTTCTGGTTTGATCGACCTACAGCCGAAAAATGGGATATGACCAAGTGTGTTCCTCTGTCGGAAGCTTGAACGAATATCAGTGCACATTAAAATAAATTTACCGCTTCTTCCATAACGGTGCTGTGTGACCCGAGAAGCTGTGCTCACTGGAGTCGATTCTTGATGACAAGAACATCGACGGGTTATCACTCAAGAAACCCGCTAGTTTCAGATGGCTGTCACTAGATGGTGCTGTGAGGTATATCTACGATATGTACCCGGCCCTATATATGGTACTGGAACATCATGCCACTTCCAACGGTGACGCCAAGTGCCTTCTTAGCAAGGTTCGCTCAGTCCAGTTTGTGTTGCTAACTTCGTTTCTTATGCTTGTAGGACACTACAGCATTTCCTCTGCCGATTTTGACCCGCCGACTTTTTTCCCGGCGGGTTGTGGTTTACGGTCTAGCGTGCTCACATTTTTTCCGCCGATTTTTTGTGGCCGGTAGTTGCCGGGCAAAATCCGCAATGATCAAAACATTTTGATATTACCCGGCGACTGCTTCTCGTCAGGTGGAGTCCGCGTTTAAAACTCTGTATTGTGCTCATGTCTCTGCGGGTTTTTCTGAAACCCCCGAGCGCCTACATCGAACGATCAATCAAATCAAATCCTCCTGTCACATGATATCCAAAATGCAAGCGCCCAAAGAAGAACCAGGAGAACATGGAGAAGACTGGAATCAGGAAAATGAGTGCGCATTTGCAAATTTATGGCAAGCAAACCCTCCTTTGTACAACACAAATTTTAAAGAGTTTAAAGATCGGGCATTGAAGGCGGAAATTGTGAAGGACCAAAACCTCACGGTGATAGCAAGGCGTTCACCCACTGATATGCTGCGTTAGAGATGCGTCTCCTCTTTCTTTACCTTTGGAGCGATTAAGCGACATAAATAATCGAAGTAATTTGGCAACAGTCGGACATAGTTCTTGTATGAGAACAAATCCCCCTCTTCGAATTCCCTCACAAGGGTGTGATACGTGCCCTATAATGGTCTACGGAGTATCAATCGGCGGCACCAGAGGTGCCTGCAAGATGCCTTGTAACAGCGGCGTTTTCTACGCCGCCTTAAAACAATTAGAAGAACCGCTATCACCTGATTCAGGTTGTTGGCCGCCATGATTTTGAGATTTAAGAATGATCCTGCCAATTATGTACTGATACTGACCTCTAATCTTGAGGATTGGTTTGATGAAGAACATGATTAGGTACATGGACATGGACACTACTTAATCCCACTCGCCTGGATCGATCGTCAGCAGGCATTGTGTCCCATGGAGTGAAGGCCCTTAGTCACATAATTGAACATTATGGGCATGAGTAACAGTAAGGGCGAGTTAAGAATATTTCCTCCACTTATTAATAGAAAGTGTATGGAGCAGGAGTTTATTGGGTTCAAGAGTTTGGTGTCTTCAACCGTAACATCGGTTGATTGTGAGTGAGGATTTTCTGCTCAGAACTGCATGAAAACAAAATCACGGTCACTGTTGGGTGGGGAAAAACTGGATGCACTGATCAGAGTTTCCACAATGGGTGTCTGTTTACAGAAGAATGACCCTCACTCGGTATACGGACAATTCCCCACTGGACAATTCCCCACCAGGACAATCCCCACTGGACAATTGCCGACTCGGACAATTCCCCACACAGAGACAATTCCCCACTTGGGCAGTTCCCCACTACACGAATTAGTATTTTTTATTAAACTTAACCAACAATAATTTTCATTAGTATTGACATATAAAACTGCTTGATTTACTTAAATCTTACACATTGGCCAATGCTCTTAAGTAAGTCTGGCACAGTGTTGCTGTTATTACGCCTGTCAGTGCACAGTTTGTGCAGCTTTGACTGAAGTTTGTGGGTGCGGCGTCTTACATGCTTTGCTGGTGGCTCTCCACGCAAGTCACGTAGTAGGTCAATGCTAACCCGGGCCTGACCTTTCCGTATGCTATCAATGGCACTCCATGTGGTAGAGTGTGCATGTCCAACTAGCGTTGCAAAGGTGTTGATCCATCCCTCGCACATGTTGTCGGTTCTTGATCCCCCTTCAAGAGTAATGGAATCGACGTTCCATACGGATGGTAGGTACGTAGGAGGCATGCGACGCATCCTAAGTGGAGGGGTGGATCCATCTGGAAGTTGTGAGGGCTGAATACGACGGAAGGTTCCGGACGCACAGGTGTTGTCAAAGTAGTCCAGGAGAGGTTCGAGTCCTTCTGGTGTGTGCTCCCGTATATATGTCATACCCTCAGGAACATCATCCACTGGTAAAAAGACGAGTCCATCTAATATGTCACAGAAGAGTTTCGCGTCCTCCTCTTCTCTATATCGATGTCCAAGACCATGAGTCTGGATCTTCCCCCATGTCGCCTGTGTTAGGTGATAGAATTTTCGTGACCATATATCGTACATAGCCTATGCCAAAAAGCAAATAAACAAGTTAATGTTCTTGCTAGGCTCAGTAATGCTCTTAATGAATGTAACAAGATGTTATATAACTCCTTGGTTGAATGTTATTTTAATTACTGCTGTACACTATGGCATATTTGTTCAAACAGCGATACTTTTAAGATTGAAAAAGTACAAAAACGTGCATTTCGTTATGTTTCACTTGTTAATACAAGTATCTATGAAGAGTTGTTACAAATATGTAACAAACCACCTCTGTATATTATAAGGTTAAGAAAAATTGTCGAATAAACTTATATGATTTCCATAAACAAATGTCCGTCTTATCTTAGAAATATAGTCACCGGTAATGTGTGTAATAAAACTCTAATATCTGCAAACAATATGGGAATTCCAAGATTCAACACCGTCACATACGGCAAACGACCAATAACATATAACGCGCCATTATTATGGAATAGTCTATCTGACGACATGAAATCCTCTCAAACATTGTCCGCTTTCAAGCAAAATGTAAAATTATGGTATGAAATTGGATGTCAATGTAGATTCTGTGTATCGTGGAAAATTAATTCCCAATAATTTTCATCTTCATATTTAACATGTACCTAAATGGAACTTGACTGAGATGCGACTACTTAAGGTTTTATTTTATTGAATACAGATGTTGTTCTTCACATAACTTGATTTTAAACATTATCCCAGTATTTTAATACTTGTATGTAGACTTACGAAATATGTTTTAAACCAGGCTTTTTTCCTGCTTAATATACATGCTGGTTTAAAATATATTTCCAAATTAGGATATTAGGACAGGTTTTTAATGCGGTTTTGATTGTAATGTGTATTATGATGATGATAGTTTATTCACAATTTGTATTCTGACAATAAATCATATGTTCACCTGTAATTATTCATCATACATGTTCATGTGTACATAATCATATCGTTTTAAATATTTATGTCGAAAAACAGTGCACTAATGTTATTTGCTATTGTAATCGACAATAAATTAAATTTCCCTATCTTACACACACACACACACACACACACACACACACACACACACACACACACACACACACAAACACAAACTCTACCCCAAATTTCAACAATAACAGCAATATGCAAAATATACCAGAATCAATTGTATGGTGGGCGAAACTATATCAGAGCAATATGTCAAGTCCGGTGGGAAAACAGTCGTCACGTTGATATTTCTGCTGTCCAGAAGCATGACACAAAAAGGGGTATCCCAAGAGAAGAAAATTTGACGTAATGTGTCACTTCAGTAATGAGTGGTGTGTTAGTGATCACATGAAAGTTAGGACGAAGTGGTTGTGTATTTCCGCCTAGGAAAATCAGCATCATGATGACCTCCAGAAACATTGAGAATAGGTTAACCATCCTGGAATAAGGCTCCCATTTAGCCAGAAATCATTCGATACATTATATATGTTGTTATTGACATTTGGGATAGAGACTCCTGGCTGTCGTCTATTGGGCACAGCCACCTATGGTGTTGATTTTCTTTTGTGATGTTATTGTTGTTGTTGGTGTCTGCAGCTGTTTTTCAGGAGAAGTGGAATGATGATGTCGGGTCGAAATGTTTTTTCTTCTTCTGATAATCAATACTGCGAGGTGATGATCTGAGAGTTTGAAGTCTTCAGGGAGAAGATGACTTTTTAGACTTCTTCGGTACATCGGGTAGGCTGGGCAGCAGTGTAGCATGTCCATATTTAAATCATTATGCCATAACCCGATTGCAATCGGCGATTATAGACCCCCCCCCCATTGTGTTCAATGACCGTGTGCAATGACGTAGAATGGCAATGAAGTCATTGCTAATTTGATGTTTGTTAATTATATACGCCTTCTAGACAACTCGTACCCAAGACAACCCGTACCCAAGACATCCCGTAGTAGTAGTAGTAGTAGTAGTAGTATTTATTTCCAATTTCAATATCAAATAACGTATACATAATGCAATTTTACAAGTATATTACATATAAAGAAATTGGGGGACCAATGTAGCCGAAGCTGTCTTCTCATTGGCCCCGAACAATCATAGCTAATAATAGTCAGCTCGATAAAACGCCGTTTGTGTATTTGCAAGTCTGGTCGTGTGTGTATTGGAAGTATGTGGACCGGGTACCAAGGAATCATATAACTACCTAGACATGTGTGCATTGACAACAATAAGGGTTGTTGCATTTTACAGATGCTGAGTAAGTAGCTAAGATGTAACTTTTCAGGGTTTTCTTAGTTTTTTATCTTGAATTACAAGTGGAAAGGATACTGTTCCAATTGTTCCATATAATGGGAAAATTGACTAACGGCAACTTACTGGATAGTGCAGAGTTACATCGAGGTACATGCATATGACTAGATTGCCTTGTCACGCGATTTTCCTGTACCTCAGAATTAAGACTGAATAGGCCATCGAAGGATATAGGAAGTCTCTTGTTAATAAAGTCGTCCATGAACAAACATACGTGGTATTGATACATGTCACTTAATTTTAAGATTTCACAATTTTTTAATAAGGGATCGGTATGATTGTTATAACCCGCATTATTACTAATACGAATAGCTCTTTTCTGCAAAGACACAGTTTTCTGAAGGATTGATGAATTGGCCTTCCCCCAAATTAGTATACCATATGAGATATATGGTTGTATGAGAGCCAGGTATAAAGTTTTCAGACTATTTTTTGTAGGAATTTCTTTACTTGTTTTATGCCATATAAGG
The DNA here is from genome assembly GCA_025642065.1 of Paralvinella palmiformis. NCBI lineage: Eukaryota > Metazoa > Annelida > Polychaeta > Terebellida > Alvinellidae > Paralvinella > Paralvinella palmiformis. The sequence continues at coordinate 303,330 of JAODUP010000367.1, forward strand.
CCCGAGAAATCTTATTTTTCACGTAAATCAAATGATATTTCCATGAAAGAGTCTCGTCCAGAAAGACACCAAGAAATTTGGTGGTTTTCTCTTGGAATTGAGAACCAATTTGCTCTAAATGAGTACCACCAACTGAAATGTCCAAGATGTTAAAATCCAAATTTTTTGTACCACCTTTGAAAACCATATATTTGTTTTGTTTTTATTTAGCGAGAGACCATTTGCACAAAACCATTCAAATAAGTTATTCATTTCTACATTTGCCCTTTGATATAAGGTGGAAATATATCAGTATCACTAATGATTAAAGAAGTGTCGTCTGCAAAAGATAATTTATGTGCATTTGTGGTAAAATAACTCGTATCTCCTGTCTAAGACAACTTGTACCCCGATAAAAACCCAGTAGATCTAAATGCATTTACAAATGTATGTATAAGTTGTACGTGTACTTGTTTTCGTCAATGGAGATTTGCCTAAGTAACTTTGTAACATGTTTTCCGGGTACTTAGAAACTAAATCAAGTAGCTTAGTCTACGAACATTTTATTTTATCAAGAAATTTTTCCAAATGTCAATAAAGTATAATGGATCGTACGACGTATACTGATACTGAATTACTATAATACAATAAGTTTATTATAATGATTCAGTATAAGTCGATACGAGTGCCTGTGTAATGGACCAAGAATTTGGAATAACTTCATTTATAACCTAATGTGAGTTGTTTCATAGACTGCTTCAATTAACATCCGATGTTTATCACCTTGTATGTTAGTATATTGCATTTAGTTTAATAAAAAAACTTATGTAATCCAAAACATGTCGGATCTTCAATTTGACAGTTTGTTGGTTATTTTATCCCCAGTATTGTTATAGTGTCAGCACTGGTCATTCAGGGATATTAAGTGGTATTTTTAGGTCGCTGTTCACAGTGTGCTGCCAATTCCCTTTGAAGTGGTTGCAGTTACGTTTGTTAATGAGGCTAATTAAGTAACATAATTCCAATAAGTATTAAAAAAAAACAGTAACTTCATTTATTACGCCCTACGCCAAATATAATTTTGCAATATCATGACTATATATACAATCAATTCTCAGGACATATATACAGGACATATATTCAAAGACAAGAAGATCTGTAGTCATAAATTACTTACAAATGAATATGAATATATTCATTTTATAACTCATAACATAAGAATATCCCAGCTGGCACGTACACGTAGAGTTTACGTAGATAACACGTAGTGTACTTTCGTTCTTATCGCGACGTGTTTTTACGTGTATGTTACGTGTCGATAGCGCTGTGTAAATGTGCTTATCACTGGTAATTTTCAACACGTATATTCTACGTAAATACTACATGTGCACTTAACACCCTAGCGTTATGATGATCATCATGGTCGTGCAAACACAAATATTTCCCATGATGCATCGAAGCCAGGAAGTGACGACATTTTCTCCATCGCTTGTAGTTCGGGGAGAATCCCCTGGCTGTCGCTTGCTTGGCACAGCCTGACTCCATGTTTGTTGGTGTTTTTAATGTAGCGGTTTAATCGAACCTCTCTGACAAATCTATGATAATCGGTAGGTATATTAAACAATATGTTAACGATATTAAGGTGGTAATTAAGTGAAGGTATATATATATATATATATATATATATGTGTGTGTGTGTGTGTATCCGGACAAAATTCCTGAATAAAACCCGCTAAGGCTTAGCCGAGAACAAAACAAATATTAAAAGCTGCTCCTTGTAGATCTTTGTCATTATGTAGTCATCCTTTTGTAATCGTTACAGGCTAATATAATTAAACCGTACTTGGTTATTAATTATATTTATGAGTATTGATTAAAATGTCATGATTATCATTATAATATAGACTAGAGATAAAGAGTGTATGGATAGATCTATACATCTCATAATGAAATAACAATTGTCAATTGTAGAACATCCTCTGATCACTGATGAGAAAGAACAACTACCCTGTAAGAGGAAGCTAGGATACCATAAAACCTAGCAAGGTTATGTCACAGGTGAGTAATTATGTATTTGTTTATAAGAGGAAAAGTTCTGTTAAATTATAAATAGACCCCTCTACTTGTATCTAAGGAGAATACTTGGCTTCATGCATGTTGTCAGTACCTGGTAAATAATAAACACTTCATTTCAATCCATTGTTGTTCAAATGAAGTATTCTTAATTTAAAAGTTAATTATATCTATTCAGGGTCTTCTGTGGAACAGGAGGAGAGGAAAGAAGATGGTGCACCTGCTAGTGCTAGCGAGTGAGAAGAGTTCAAATTTCCATGTTCAAAACATAATGTTGTGTGTGATAGTAACACACACACACTTCGACGCCAGACTATTCGGACGTGTATCGATATACATGGTTCATATAGGTAGAATTTATTCAGTTATTCGAACCCAGAATAAAGCTGAGGTCAGCATCTGAGGTGTCGAAATATTTAATTACTGTTGAATGTAAACTGTGGTGTCAAAATAGTTATGATATGTATGTAGCAAGTCACCATTGAACCACACGCACGTAGTTGTTTGTTGCGAGCTGTGGTATCAAATGGTATGTTTTTTACGTGCTTCCGCTTTTTGTACGTAACCTGCATGTATTAGCCGCTTTCCTGTGGGCGTGACATATTTGTCGCGTACGAAAAGCGAATTAGCTGGTTCCTACAGGCTGATGAGTAGACCAGACATATGCTTAGGTATACGCATACATTTATCAATATGTGGAGGTATGGAACATTTTATTTTTAGATTAATGTATGTATAGTTTGTATTTAGATTTATGGAGGTAGGTCTCCAAGGATGTTTAAATATGTTGATGCTCTGTGCCTGTTGCCTCTTTATATGTACCCTAAAACACACACACACATATATATATATATATATATACAGTGTGTGAAGCTAACGTATAGCCTTAATGGACCTGCAGATTTAGCAAAATATTTCAACACTAGACCGGCTGTGCTAACACTAGACCGAGTGAGTGCAAAAGTTACATATTTCAGACCTCCATGAAAATTAAACATTATGACTTGATCACTGAGTTAATTACGCGGGCCTGTTTGCAATGCACCAATACACGTAAAAGTAATTCTGTGGTTATCTATATCCTTTTCAGATTTATCCCATAGTTTCAGCATATTTAATTGTTTTCTTTGTGTGAAAAACCTTTTAAATATCATAATTGTAACTGACAATGATTTAATAAAACGGAGTTTGTATCCTGGCAGCATTGATAACCTTATATGGAATCATCATGAATATTCAGCACTATCCTTTGTCTCTTAGTTAACTCCGACGTACCTTTGCCCAGTGAAATACTGTCATTCATTTTCTGTCAAGTTGTTTGTGACGTCATCACTCTCCGTTTGCATTCACTGAACATTCATGTATCCAGCTGGCTGCCAGCTCAAACTGATCCATGAAATACAAAACTTATTGCAACGTTTCTACCCACACAACCAATTTATGTATTATTTACATTTCTGTACACTAGTCTCCTTCACTCCTTTTACCAATTTCCATATTTTTAACAAATAGGTATACCCGAAAAATACGACAGTGATTGAAATAAAAAAAACGCTGAAATTTCCGCCGACGGATTTTAGACATCTAATGTGTGGGCGTAACACATCTGTCTTCTTTTTAAATGCTAATCTGCATACTGTAGATCAACTAAATTTGGCGATTTCGTCATTTTGAACATATTGGTGACTGCAAAAAATGGCGAAATTTGGTCTGCCAAGAAAGCTGATTTTTGCTTTCTTATCTAGGCCATTCGGGGAAACTATATTTCAAAGCACACCGTTATTCACCAGCCATAGCCAAATCTGAAGCAGTCTAGATCGGGTGTAGGACAGTTGCTCACCCGGACACTTGCTCACCAAGCAAATGAAAAAGTGGTAATCTCTGGTGCTACTGATGTTAAAGGTTTCCCCAAAAATTCTTATTTTGTAAATATACTGTGAAATATTAAAACTTATCTGGTCGATTTTTTTGAGTGTATTTGTACGTTTATATCTTCTGTAGCTGTATTTACTGTAGTCAAATTATCTATCCTTTCAATTTAGACAGGTGCTAAACCTGCAATATGTTATATAGATTAGATTTAGCCTGTCTTGAGTTTGATCTTAACATTGTTGATAATACGGTTTAAAAAGATGTATTTTTATTAAATAGATTGTGATATTTTTGTATTATTGCATGAATGATAGTATGAGGTGGATTCAATGTAAATTTTACCAAGTGAATTTAACGTGTAAATCAGTACGTAATTTCTACTGGGATGTCACTCGGCCATATGGAGGTCCGACACATCGGCATCGGTGTGTTGAATAGCGGATTTGCACAACGGTCTGACCTAGTTTTCTTGACCCTTGGCAACGCTCAACTGCACCCAAGCTAACAGCGGCCACACGGCACTGGAAAGAAGACCTGGAACTCCTATACGCAACACAACACTTTTGAGGCCTCTTTTAGGAAGTGCACCACGTGGATACATTTCCTTTCTATCAGATCTCTGTACAGGAAATTTGTCGGACAGAAAGATTACAATGAACTGTGGTTTTCTTGACATGAATGAGCTATTTCATAATATCATGGATGATCGTGGGTTCTGCATTAGAGTTGCTCTAGCTCTGAAGTTGACCACATTGAACATTCCACCATTCACGTCTAAGGGACGTTTGGCATCAAAAGGCGTGACAAAGACTCGACGTATTGCTCGAGCACGTATACACGTGGAAAGGTGTATTGGACGCTTAAAATATTTTAAAATTCTGTCTGGTGTAATACCTTTTAAACTAAAAAAGAGTGTGAATAGCATCCTGTGTGTGTGTGCATGTTTGTGTAATGTCAGTAATTATCTTATTATGTAATTCTTGTATTAAGATAATAAATATACAAGAAAACCTGAAATACTCTTACAGCCTTTATTACAATACTACATCAAGATGTCTTCGAACTAGGTGTGGAAATAGCTGCTACTTAGCAAAGGAGTTCAGATTCAACATAGTTTCCTGGACTTTTATGTCATCATATGGCACCTCAATGGTATGATTACCCTGTTTGGTGTGGATAATAAAGTCATAATGAGAGAGCCCCATTATGCTTAGCTACATCTATACCTGATAATAATATGAATGAGGGCTCTTGAGGGGCCATGTACCATTCTTGTGCACAGCTCCACATTTATTATTTTCGTAGTACTCCAGCTTTTCTACACTAACACTGCCATCCTGAAACAACCGGTAATCATCAATATCCACATTGACAAAGTTGGGATCTAGATCTAGTGGTAAACAGATCACTAAACTGGCATACAGGCTCGCACAATTCTTTTAAAATCTGCCTTTAGATAGCCTGAATATATGACACAACGTTTCTTTAAGTGGTCATTTAGTTCTGACAACTTCCGATTATCAATTTTGATCCATTTTGCAAGTAAATAGCACTGATACAGTTAAAATACAGTTTAGAAAACAAATGCATCCGATGTTGTACGAAACAAAATGGCGGTAGCACTGAATACAGCCAGATTTCTGGATCGCTTGGGTGCAGTCACGTGATAGCAACCGATGTCGGACGCCGCGCTTGGTCGTGCACTTGGTCTATTGCTTCGAACACAGGGGCGTATGTCTTACTACATTCTGTCATAAGTTTGGAAAAACGTTTTGCACTTTCCGGCGATATACTAGACGAGATTCACGATCCAGTAGAAGAACTAGTACAGAGAAAAGAGGCTTGCCATTCGCTGTTCGATAATTCAAGCGTCTGTGCCAACCCTCCACGTCATTGTTCGTCCTTACACTCCCAGGATTGGGTAGGCCATACAGTGCTTTCAATCCATGTTGATCTAACATAGTCGCAAAGGGACCGATGCCTTCTCTTGCAATCTGTTAAATGCCTCCGAAATGTGCCCACTTGGTAGAAATGGTAGGGCGTACAACTTTCTTAGGTAGCAGTATGTGCCGTCACGTTCCATATATGCTGGTTGTAGCCCCAGGTTCTGTGTCTTGCGCCCAATGATAGGCGCAGCCATTGATTTCCTTGTCAGGGAAGACGGTACGCAAACCCTGCCAAATTCCTGGAAAGATACAAGTGCCAAGTTATATTTCACAGTAGACTAGTATATATTTATTTAGTACTAACATATAAATTATTAATTTTTTCATAAACTAATAAAATAATACCTTTCTCAAAATCCGAAACAAAACCTTCTACCGATAGCTCAGTAGGAAGGGCCTCCTTGATAGCCTTGAACACCTGAAAAAATACGAATTAGTATTAGAATATGAAGAATATTCTAACAATTGTTTTAATAATTGCATTATATGTAATATGTATCACATAAAATGATACAGTATGATTTATGTAATATGTCACATCAAGTTACCTTCTTGTAATCCTTCTTATTGCGACGAGACATGAAACAAAATGCCAATGGCACCTGTTTGGTTGCTCCGTCGTACGTCAAAAAGGCTTGAATTCCATCAGTGTACCATCGTCTAGACTTGGACAGAACTGTAACATATTAAGGAGCATTTAAGCATATGAAAACACAATGCAAATATGTCATTTGTAAATTATCTCAAGTTTCTGGGCCGTGGAAAATATGATGTGACATGCCTCGCCAATCCGGATGTCGTCACGTACGAATCCATCTGGGATGAATTCTCTGTTAGCTATAAAATACGGTATATATATATATATATATATATATATATATATATATATATATATACTTAGAAGTGAAGGATTGACAGTATATTAATCCTTCCATATTACTCTTCTTATCACGAAAACCACTAACACTGCCACCAACCTCAAAGTCCAAGTTGTGTGGTTCTGTAGGTCGCCATACAGGCACAGCGTCAGTTACAAACTGTAAAATTGATTAGTTTAAAATTAGGCTGCTATTGCGTATTAATAAACACATAGTGATATATGTACAATGAATTATCTGGAAATAGATATAAACACATTTAGCTAGATCTGCTTAAACATGCATATCCGTACACATCAATTATTAATGAATACATAATTATATACATACATATATATATTTTAATGAAAACAATTAGGTATATATAGGTAAATGCATACAAACATACTTTCATCATGTCAGTTTATCATAGTCCATAAATTTTTATTTATTTGGATATATACATATAATGATATATACAGCTATCATAACGCAACCATAAAACAATTCAGTACGAACTTCCCACCATATGGCATATATTCATCATGTCCGTTTATCATATATTAACTAAAAAAAAAAATCATAAGTTCATTTAAAGTCTACACCTCAATAATATGGACCATGCAATATAGGCCTGCCCAGCTGAGAACAAAGAATATACATGGAATATTAACAATGTTTATGTTTGCGTTAACATGTTAGAGATAGAGAAATTAGTACTTTCATACAATAAGTGCCACGGGTTGATCTACAGTTACAATTAGTCATTTGTTATCAAATGGACAGAATAACCCAAATTGCTTCCAGCTCTAAACAACCACTACTACAAAAATATGACATTTAGTCCAGATCAGTGAACTGTTTAAAGTTAGACAGTATACACCCAGAGGTGTAATAGACACATGCATTGACTACTGTAACAGATAACTCAAAATCATCTATTACATCCAACACCAGTAAATCTGCATCCAAGAGATTGCCCTGTTCACATGGTATCTCATCATCATAGAACTTCATGGACTGAAACAGAACAATACCTTGTAAAATAATGACTTTAACCATTAAGTGCATACACAATGTGTGAACACATGTTTTCCTTTTTTTCAAGTTGGTTAAAGAATTTAATTTGATATGCATTTAAGTTATGAAGAGAAGTATACCAATTAAAGCGCATGAGCTGAACATTCAAGTACTAATTCAGGTGCTGGTAATGCTTTTTTGTAGTAAGATATGAAATGGGCTGACAAAATTTCATGGATGGCCTTGTTTCTTATTTAATTAATTTTATAATACCAATTTTCACCATTAATATTTATAATTATTAATTACCATCACAACTGGCCCTAGCTGTCTCCTGTATAGGTCTCCTATCTGTTAATACCTTCCTCTTTGATTTCAGTGGATGCATGAGGTGGATTTGGTACATCAAAAATAGTCGGAATATCATTCTAGATAAATTTATTTCTTGTCTGGTTCATGAATTCCGTTTCAGTGAAGTGTATATCATACACTCTACAATTAGTATTCAAGTAATTTAAATCTTTCCTCATCATATATCTGCCCAACAACAATTAATAACCCTTCTTTTACTTCTATCAAGAGAAAAACAAATGTTTCTACCACTAGTTGAGGTATTTAATCATTAATTTCATAACATATATATCAATTGCTTACGTTTAAAAATAAATATGGATGCAGGTGATCATGTAAATACTCAACTATTTATAATTACTGTAATTAGGAAAAATTATCTGATTATTATTATAGTAATTTTAGAAGTCCAATTATATTATTAACAATAACAAAGTAAAATATACCTCCCGCCCATAACATCCTAAGTGGCTCCAGTGCTTGTAACTGTAAGCTTATGTATATTTTACATACCCATTTTGTGATTAATAGGTTGATATTGTTCAATAAAATTTAATAAGATTTTGTCTGAACAAATATAGATCTAGGTAAATCTTGCTTTGGCCTACTGCTTGGGTCATCTCAAGTAATGGCGTGTCTACTTCAAATTGTTATGCTTATTTTTTAAATATCCTTTATTTAAAAAAGGCAGAACATATCAAAACTTTACACTAGCTTTCATTTCCCTTCGGCGATGTCTTTATTTGTGCATACCTTTTCTGTTACTGCAGCCAAAAGCGGCACAGAATGAACCAGTGTCATTGGGCGCCATGTTAACGAAGGGAACTGTCCGTGACAATCTACCTCCGGTCGCTAGGGCCCTGGCGCTCCATGAATTCAAAATGGCGCCCCATGTTAAAACGCAAAGTAACACGTCTTGTTATATATAGTCTTTGTTTAAGCTCTCTGGTGTCACTTTGTGGAGTAGATTAACTCAAAGGAAAGTTGACGCACAGAAGTTAGTAATTAGCCATGGACTAATTGTTGTTGGTTATGAGATAGCTACAAACAAATAAATAATCGTGTCAGTCTGTCTCTCTCTCTCTGTGTGTGTGTGTGTACTTTGTGTGTGTGTCGGAGCGTCTTGCACGGGCTGGATTGAACTAGTGAAACATTTTTGTGATGTCGGATTATCGAGGTCGTTTTACACCGAAATTCGGATTGTGTCACAGAAAAAATGTGTCTGAGTCGAAATGCGAATTTGCTCGAAAGTCATTTGTTATGGAGCTAAATACGTTACGGAAGGTGCATTTGTTGGATAAACGAGGTTCGCACTAATGGATTTCTCTCTCTCTCTCTCTCTGTGTGCGTGTGTGCGCGCGCGCATCAATAAAGCTCTATACAAAATCTCTGTAGAACTACATCTGTAGACAGACTTCAAATTATCGAAATCGTCGTTCAACACATAAATACCACCGCTAAGTTTGTCGTGTACAAATACAGACATCGACTTCCTGTTATCTGTTGCTATAGCACCGAGTACACAATCTGACGGATCATATCTAATACTGAAACTTCTTCAATAATCAGATACCAATAAACATAGAGAGGAGAACAAATCTGAAGGTAGAATGTGACTACCTTCTACTTTTGTATATTAACTTCCGCGTTTAACTAGTAACCAATCCCTGACTGGTTTCATTTGATGATGTTATGTTGTTAAAGCTCCTCTGTTGAAGTTTTGGGGTATAGAGATACCTGGCTGTCGTCTATTGGGCACAGCCACCTGGTGGTGACTTCTGTTATTATGATGATGGGCGAAATGGCGGATGTTCAACGTGGTGGCACCTCAGTTTACTATAGATATAAGGCTCGTAGGAGAAAACCTTGCCAGTTGCCTGGTTGAATTTAAACTTCCTCCTACTATAATGTCACGGGGGGTGCCTCCGTGGTCTAGCGGTAGAGTGTTGGACCACAGATCACTACCACCCGTGTTCGAATGCCGGCGTGGGCATATCTGAAGTTTGTTTCGTTCTTTCACTTCGTCTCATTACCTTTGAAGGTCGCTCGGCCCATTTAGCCTACCTTGTGCACAAAAGTGGCCGTAAAACACCAATCATCATCACTATAACGTCACGGCCGGGATTCGAACCTCCGGCACAGCATGAAACATTGGTATGGAAGTCCCACTAGTCCATAGAGGCGGTCTCGTTTGTTGTTGTTGTTTGTACGCGTTTCTCGATAAGTGGGAAGTTATAATTAGTTTAAATTTACAAAATTTCTAGGCTTGAAGACCGGTTTACGGTAGAAATAACTGAGATCATTTCGAAGTGGAACTGACCTGTCATCATCTTCAATTAGGCTGACAGTAACATGTCTACTGCCATATAGCCAGCTTAAGGTGGGCCACAGGTAGTAATATACTGTACGGGTGACAGAGGGTAGCCACCGGTGGGCCACCTCTGGTTCGACAGCGCCAACTAGTGGCAGTGACCAGATCTAGTTCAATAAATAATCCAGCTCTCCGAGTCGTAAAATTCTGGATCCAACCTTCCGAGCCAGTCAGGCCGTTGTGAATATCAACCGCTCCAGCTAGATAGACTAACCCTACATCAGCGTGTGTAATACGCCTATCTTTGTACAGGATACGTGTGCCATGATGCTAACTTGACCTAGATCTGTATAGACTACACAGTATATTGTAGAATAGCGCGGATTTTTTTAATTGTTTCTCGTTGAATATAGAAGTTTCTTATCCAGTTTGGAACTAATATTAATAATATATAGACTGATTGAAGTGAGTATACTCTATCACATTAATTAATATCAAGAAATGTATTATAACACGCATAACACCGTGTAGTCTAGCAAATGTTTACATATGTAGCTGGTGTCATAGGGGCGTCGTTACGTCGTGAATATTATTTGACAAGTGCTTTTAAATGGGCATAAGGAAAATGACGCGTGAAATGGAAGTCGTTTTTTGTTTTGCTTGTGGTTGACTTAATATATCACGTAATCATTATAAATTAAACAAATAAACAGAATTAATATAGCTCTACCCCCTAATCTAATTTGTTTTGAAATCGGGGATATAATTGTTAAATGACGAGACGTCAAAAACGGGCCAGAAACGAAGCGCAAAGATTTTTTGACAAAATGGTCCGCAATAGGGGGTCCATTTACCCTCTTTGCGCACGGCCTTGGCAGTATCTATTAACAAACGAAGCTAGTGATGTTATTACCAATATTCCACTTTTTCTAAATATGCTGGTTTCCCTATGAAAATACGAAACTAACCTAGTCTGCGATCACTTTTAAATATAAACCGCAATAATAAATCTATTTATGATTGAGCTAGACAAGGGAACCCACTACTGTTATAAAGCTGAGAATGTTTTCTATTTAATGGTATAAGTTTTGTTTTTGATGCGAAATTATCCGTGCTGCGCAATGGGAAAAACCCACAGGTCCTCGAGCGTCCAACCTCGTAAATTCTCGTAGCGTCAGATCAAGACGTTTGGGTTGTTATACAATCCGATCAAATCTATGCCCAATTTAGCCCATCCATCATATTTTATGTGCGATATATGCATAATAATATACATAGATATTACATTTGACTTTATTTCGTGCACATTGTGAATATTTAAGATGTACTAGAGAATTAAACATCTGTTTTAAAAAAGTTGCTTGGTTCAAGTTTGCCGGCCTAAGATAAAACACTGAAAGGCAATTTTTTGGGGGGATAAAGTTGCATTGTGTTCGTGATTATTTGCATTTCAATTGATGGATGATTTAATGAGACCACGGATTATGTCCAACATTAAAACTGCATCAATGCAACGTCGTCTTTTCCATTGGATTTGTGCGTCTCGCTTGAAAAATAGTGTTTCACATTTGTCACCGTAATATGATTTACATGCATATAATATGTATATATAACTACATTCTAATCATAAAACATATTGTATTGCGGTTAATTTCTTTATAAAATATATAACAACACTTCCAGAATTAACATTATTGAGGTATATATTGCCTAAATAATGTAAGAAAACAATGTCAAATTATATATGTACTTATTATTCTCTTCAAGACCTATCTAATAAAATAAAAATGGATGTTCTACAACTAATTTGAAAATTTCACCATTTCTCACTTTGGACCGCCCTGAAATAAACAAACTTGGTGTTTGGGCCAATTTTGCAGCCTTATTTCTGAAAAAAATATTATAACTTGATACATATTTCTTTCTTTTTATATGTTATACATAAATATTACATTACACAAATTATGAAAACAGGTCAGTGGTACAATTATTTTGTGATTTATGACGTTCATAAACGTTCCCCTCTGGCAATGGTACATTTCTGGAATTAGACTTTTGTGACCTGTCCAATAAGTGGCGATATTTGGGGCATGATTTAGTCGATTACTCAATAATTATGAAAGATAGCCCCATTAAACTATATATTTTCTTTTAAGTTATGACAAGACCTATCCAATGAACCACAAGCTCTATGAAAAAATGACCACCTTCCCTACCACTGGTGATTTGTGTGTATTGCAATACAATTTGATAAATCTTGCCACAAATTAGCCACTGGTAGCACACCAGTGGCTAGCCACCAGTGGGCCACTGGTGGATTTCTTGGACAAAATGCAAGTGGCCCAGTCTTGACTAGCCACCGGTGGGCCACTGGTTGTGCCATCAGGAAGAATATGTTATTGGAAACATTGTCATGGGGCAGACGATTGTCGAGGAAGATACGCCGGTGTATATTACTGTCAAACTGAATTTGAATATCATTGTAAAAATAAAATTTAAAACCAGAGTAATCCAGAATATGTGTTGCGGGGCATTTGTAAATGGTTGGGTACCGAATCTTGCAAATCTTTCAGAAACAACAATTTTGTGTAAATTATTTTCCACCGACCCTAATTTTTCAGTGATTTACACCGACCCTAATTTTTGGAAGGAAAATTTCTAGTAAAACAAATATTCAAAAAAAAACAATGGCCTCATGGCTAATTACAAACATAAATGTGTGTTCTTTTACAGACTCGACATTCCGAAATTCACTTTTATCCGACATATTATCATGTGACAAACCTTGTCGGCATAACGGATTCTCTCTATATATGGAATTCGTCAGATACACTTAGTCAAGATGTACATACTTCATAAACATTGGTTAAAAGATCATACAGAACGTTTGTTAGGCTTTTGTCAATTGTAAAATATATATACTTATTTTAATACTGTCACTCCATTATATTTATTTTAGACATCTGATAAAATGCAGTGTCTCCGAGGTGGATGGATATAATTATCAAACTGATATGACTTGGTGACCTTGATATTTTGTATTTGATCAATCTAATGTTTTCCCGCCAAATAAAAGGATTAGATGATAAAGTGAATCTATTACCCGACGTCACATATAATGACTGGTATTTTTCTGAAAATATTTAAACTTGGCAGTGTACACGGTATTGATGAAAAAATGAATTATCATCTAAAATAGCCACCTAGCTAACTGTATATTATTAATTATTAATATGTGTATTATTTACTATTTGTTTAAAATTTGGCATTGTCTCAGATTCATTTACTATTGATTGTTCTTATTGTTTAAAAGTCTAAATGTAATTCCAATATGTTACTGGCAGTTATAGTCCAATGGTGAGTTTCCTTTTTTATATATATATATATATATATATATATATATATATATATATATATTACAATAGGATTTATTAACAATAAACGCTACAGCATCAATAATAGCTTAGAAAAAATATGATATTAGATTGAGAACATAGAGATGACTCTAAACTTCATTACAAAAGATCAAAATAAGACCATACATAATCACCAAAAGGTACCCAAGAAAACACACTCTAATTTTCATTTTTTGTAGAAATTGATCTTAGGGGAAAACGCTAATTCACAAATATTTGTACAAAACAAAACAACTTTTATTCCATTGCGTTGAAGCTGCATAACATTTTAACTTACACGAATAAAAAAATTCAAAATAATATTTATTGCTGCTTATTTATAACTTTATTTATAATACAAAAGGTTTTCTTCTCAAAACTAATCTGATCTAAGAAATATGCTTCTGTTAGAATTTTTTATTTTCCTAGAAAATGAATTCTCAGCTGTGTAATTTTTCACCATCAATCTTAAAATTATACGGACGCCAATGTCTACAATTAGAAAGGTATACTCAATATTGTATTGTAAAGTTCTATATTTCCAAGTTTGAGCTGCTTTTGTAATCAACGTCTAGTGGAATTTCCTTAGCAATTGCTTCATGGCTTTCAAAGTCACCTATTATATATATATATACATATACATATCCTCATTTTTTAAAACTTTACTTGCTCTACGAAATGTTTCCACAGTTTCATCCCAAAAGATTGTTTGCTTTTTTTCTAGGGTCTCTTTTATGACTGGGCTATACATTCTAAAATTTTAAGGCAAGACTTTAGAATTGTTTCTGATGCCATAGATATCAGAGAGGGATCTTAGCACACTTTCAATTCACATAAAAACATTTTCCACTGGCTGGTTGAAACTGAAAAAGGGACAGAACAATTGTACCATAGAGAAGAAATTAACTGCCACTTGACAGAAATCAAGAGCACTTCGGCCTACCAGACTTAGGGAATGAAGTGCACAGGACACTTGCAAAACAGCTAACTTTTTTTTTTCTTCTAAGATATTTTATTGCGTCTCCTTATAACGCCCAGATCTGTTAGCAACATTATCGTAGAACTGACACCCTACATTTTCAAAAATTAAGTTCACGTAAATATTCCAACATCCGATTTTCCATTTCCTCACCAGTATGACTTACTATTTGCAGAAATGTTAAAAATCGTTCAATAATCTTTTAATTGTGTAAGTACAACACTCAACTGATCTATGTGTGGTAGACTTGATGTCAAGTCAACTGACAAACTAAAATAACAAGAAGAATTTACTTCGTCAACAATGATCGCGTGGACGGTTTGAGCAATTAGTTCAATGAGTTGCTCCAAGTTGTTTTGAACGGGTAAGAAGGCTTACTTTTTCCAGAATTCCAACATTTCGAAATGTACCCTGCTAAAATGGATCAAACCGGCATATGAACGCAAGCAGTCCTAAATAATTCCCTTTCTGCAATCCCCCAAATCTTTTTTCTCATGCCACGTTCAGCTAGCGTACTAATAATAACTATTACATGGCTCAAGACATGCTCCCAGTAATCATTCTATTCTTTAATAGTCTCAACTGTTATCCCAAGACTAAACATTGTCTGCGAGTTAATGATGTTAGCATAGTCTCTGGGTGTGTAGTGCTTCTTTCATGATGATCAAATACGATAGTAATTTGGCAGTCTTTTAACACATTTTAGGAACAAAGAGTTTACAAACAAAACCGTAAACTGATTAATACGATAACCACTGTCTCTCTCGTATTTCTCCCCATTGACTCTTGTCCCAGAGAAAGGTTTTTCTGTAAGGCATTTTGCTGGTTTGTCAAATGGCCGATTGTGGTGATGACAGTCACTGGGTCCACAAACAATAAAATAAACCACGTCATCAGCGGAAAAATCTAGCCACAACTTCGCTTCTTTTAGTTTATTTGTTTCATCTTTTGCAGATTGAAACATTTAACCATGGTCCGCTAAATATTAATTTCAGCAATTATTTTAACATCAGACTGCCTTGTAAAGCAACTAGTAGTAGAGATAATAAGAGAAATTACAGGCAAAGTAAGATCAGTAGTGAAACAATATTAGCCATCTTGTGACACCTTAGTGAAGCTATTTTGAACTTGTGGTGAACAAAATGGTAGTTGTGTCCGGAAGATCTTGTTGTGTATCTTTTGTGAAACAAATAGTCAGCTTTGCAGTCTTGGACATTCAATCCAAAGCGTTTTATTGTTTCTGTTTTGACAGTTTTCTCCTTTGTGCATCACTGAAATGAGGTCTGAAAACTATAGAAGTTCAAAAAGGTTATTTAATTGTGTATCCTATCTCAAAATAAGCAACGCGTCGTATTCAAAATCATACGCACAATCAAATGGCCGGCATCAGGACCGCATGGACGAATTACCAACATCACCTAATGAAATACAAGTTAACGTAGTCATCATCACCAACATCTGATAAAATACATACAGTCAATATCAGCACTAGTCCTATTTTATGATCACCACATTTTTATAAGTACTACCTTTCTTATTCATTTATTGTGGGGCCCCCATTTTGTGGGATCTGGTTCAGTTGCAATATTATAAATCCGGCACTGGAAAGGTCTATGTAGGGTGTATGATGAGTATTGTCACAAGGTGTGCGCTCTGCTACTGCGCTGAGCCTACTACTCTCAAATAAGTATTCCTTAAAAATAAGCATACAAACTTAAGGCTGTTTCTATACATAATATGGATTACAGATGATATTAATTATAATCTATAAATAAACTGAATTTCTAAAATTCCATAAATTGTATAAAGTGCAAATTAATTTTTTGTATGCATAAATTTAAAAATAAAAGCACCAGATAATTTTGCTTACTTAATTTAGCTGTACATCAGTTCTATTCTACATTTTGGAGAAGTAAACTGTTCTTTGATCTCATCATACAATGAGCCTCTGCTTAAGTTGCATCAGTACCCTTTTTTTTCAGTAGAAAGTAAGCTGGGGTCGCTTAGTTTTTCCTGGCTCTGATCTACCAATGTAGGTTTTATTCATTTCACGCTGGTGGATGCGTTCTGCTGAAGCAATGGTGCTATTTATAGTTAGAATTAACTCACCCAACCAAAGTAATTCTTTGAAATCTGATGTGAGATGACTTTGTTTCCACCATCAAGGTATTTAGTCCTTGTACAAGTTGTTGTTGTTGTTGTGAAAACTCAGGGCATGCATAAGGCACAATTAATTTTTAAAGTGAATGTAATCAAAGAGATAACCATATAAATAATTCAGTGTGGTTAATAAGTGATGAGGGAATATTTAATTGTGTACCTTTCATATTTAGTTACGCAAATTAAAGTTGGAAAAACTCGAGCTTTGAAAGTGAAGAGTACCTTCTCTCAATCTGTACCCACAAGTTGTTTTCTATGTCCTGATACAATTCCAGATGATTGTTTTTGCATCACCTTCTATTACCCAAAGCCTTTTATAACCTTGGACCTCATTACCACTTTTTATGGACCCAGCAGATGTACATAAATCTTCAGGGTTGGCAATTTTATGACACATTGTCGAAAACCATGGATTAATCCAGGGTTAATGACGTCATGTCATAAACAGGTTTATGACGGTTTATGATATGACAGTGCCATAAACTGTCAAAAGTATTTCTAAAAATAAATATTGACCCAGCTAACAACTTTGTGACATATTCATCCTAGATATACCTGAAAAGTAGTTTTTAATAGACTGGCTTGAATTATTAAAATGTTATTAATATAATATTATACTATTAAAAGTAAAATTATTATACAATAAGTTAGGGTCTCACTGTTAGACTAGAGTAATAATACACTGGTACGTTATTGTTTTTAGCCAAAATCAATTGTCCTGATTGGTCGGCTAATTTGATTCTAGAGCTTAGGCGGCAGTACTAATTCAATTGATCTATTCATTGACAAGCAAGACGCTGCCCTTTTGCTTGCTTTGTTTTTCGGGGAGAATCCCCAGGCTGTCGCTTATTCGGCACAGCCTCTATGTTGGAGTGGTTGAGAAACCCCATCCCCGCCAATCACAGGGGAGCAGTACGGAAAGATGGAGACGAAATACCCTGAGGGTGGTCATTGCCAGAGTGGTTTACGTCCCCAGGTTTTTTTGACGTCCCCCTTTATTTTTTAATAATTCAGTGGAAACGGCAGCGCCATTTAACGTGGTCAGCCACCCACGATGTAGTGAGCCGAGAAATTAATCTCTGAAAAGGTTTCGACCTCTTGCTGTGACCTTTGGCACCAAGTGCCGGGTGCTTAACCGCTTGGCCACCGGAACCCTCTTGGGCTGGTGTCGGTTTGTATATCTGTGGCTGACCATGCACGGAGTGACAATGGCTTCATTTAATTAATCCTCCATGTGGCAAGAGCTCAACTCTACAACAAGACCCATTATTGGAATCATTATTGGAATCACACCGTACACCTATTGGATCCACGCTACCAGGGTGGACACCTCGCACAGAAGAAGATGGAAGATGTCAAGGCATATCTCATCACTAGAGACCCGATAGCTACCTTTGTGGCTACGTTGATTAGCTATTTAGACGTTGATTAGCCCCATTTCCATCATCTTTCTTTCCAGATACATCCATCAGCACGAATCCAATCACATGGTGGAGGGCATTAGAGAAATATCGTGAGCCACATGACTTTGCAGAACTGGCACTTCGATTATGGTCAGATCCTGCTTTTTCGGCATCCACCTGGATGATTTTTTCACCCTTCGGTGGCATCCGCACTAAGATAAGGAATTGCGTTGGTAACAATAAAAACAGTCAATTAATCTTGTATTTTGTCACATGATCCTCCAAGAACTTAGTGATTTGAATGATAGATGATAGACGTATCAAATGGACTGATTCACTTGTATATGTGTGAAAGGTGTGAGTTCGTACGTTATGGTTACTGAATAAATTTATATTCATATCTGTAATATATACATATAATAAATTTGATATATATTGATAATCCACAACTAATTTAAGCAAAACAGTTTAGAAAAAAATTTAAATGACAAAATATAGTGTATATATATTTATGACAGTTTGTGACAGTTTTTACGTGAAAAAGATACTCACGACGGGTTTATGACATGTTTACGACACTGTCATGTCATAAACCTAACGCTGAAAGAATTATAATCCATGTTCTCTGTCATGCTTAAGCTGTTATAACATATCGAATATCTTCTTGCAAGAGTACACATTATAATACACTCTGCTTTGTAATACATTACAGAAAATCAGTATAGCCAAATATTTTAGAAAAAAATTGAAAATATTGTCTGAAAATGTTGCTTAGAAGTCCTTACAGTAGCGTTATTTTTTCCAATTTTCATAGCTTTCCATAATTTCCTGGGGGGAATCAATACAAAGGGGTCTATATCTCTGTACTGTGCTGTTCATTGGAAATGTAAAATTCTAGTTCGTGGAACAGATAGTAATTTCCTGGCAACAGATTCATGTAGAGTATATACGCTTGTTTAGAAGAATTAGAAACGAATCCTGACAGGTAACTCAAGGTTTGAAGAAGATTCAGCATGCACTCTTTGATGCTATTGCATGAGATCTTGCTGGAGATCTAAATTCAACAAAGGAGCATATATATTAGCATGTAAAAATTGCGATGACATATTCATCAAACGTTTGTTAGTTTTGTAGTATTTTTTGTGGAGTAATATATGCTCGATAGGTTTTTGATACAGTGTTAATAATTAAGGCGAGCACTGATGCTAAAACTATGTACATATGTATTTGAAAAAAATTGTAGTATGGTATTAATAGTATGTAAATACTTGCTGATTAAATACATCAATCAATCAATCAATCAATCAATTAGTTTATCAATTAATCAATCACTTTTCTCTGCAGTCAGTTTATATGCCCACTTATAATACTAACCTGATCATAAGTCTGTTCGACCAAGTATTCTTGAAAATCAAAACTCTTCACAACATATCTGAACAGACCATCAGAGGTTCACTCAGCATTGGCATCAGTAAATCCAACAAATCTTTATGCACTTTGCTGTTTATGAATAAACCAAAAAGCTGTAGAGTTGTGATTTGTTTTTGACACTACATCTGATTTTTCATCAAGCATGATTGCAACGAAGGAAATCGATTTTATCTCCTTCCTTATATAGTTGACAACAACGTGTGACATATTGCTTATAGATGTTGTCATTTTCCAGAATTCATGAAGCTTTTTGAAACACAGTTGAATTCAAGAGTGAATCATATTCTCCAAGTAAATTAAGTAATTCTGTATAATTACCTATACTGGCTGAAGAACTAGACTTATCATGTGCTCATAGTGGAAGCTCTTGTTTTGATAAATAGCACACTGCATCAATAATTATCTTAATTCCCTATTTTTCTGTACATATTCATTGTGTCTGTATATTCCAGCCTTTCACTGAATTCAGCTGAGGTGTCAATTCTTTGCTGGCCAAGCATTTCATAGGCCTAATCCAAAAATGCTTGAACATGGGCCCGAGATCTTTTATCATATTATAATGCTGATGTCAAGTGGTTAATATCAGAGTAATCCTCCTAATTCCACACGCTATACTCTCTCTCAGAAAACAGTAAACAGGGCCAGCAGAAAGGTTCAGACAATATATCGCATCCTGTTAGTTATTCTGTATTTTTCATACTGTCAAGAAATGTCTGGTATATTCATTTTTTTGGTCTTTAATTGTGTAGTACTGGCTTAATTAGGGTTACCACAGTAAAAAAAAACTTTCATTTCTCTAAGTAAATTTATACTGAAATTTTTTCGTATTTATATTATATCTATAACACTCTTTGATATATACATATATATATATATATATATATATATATATAACACACACACACACACACACGCCTATATATAATGTATACATATACATAAATATGCACTACCACCCAGCAGAAAAGTTGGAGTAATTGACTGGTGGACCATATTTACGACAAGTCACATGACCACCTTTATCAACTAGGCGTAAAAGTTATCCAAGCGTGATTGCGTGTTTTGGGTGGGACTGTTTTTATAATTCATTGCCATTAATCTCAGCTTGGATCACCATCGATGGAACAGGTATAACATTATCTTATATGTATACGATCCTAACAAATTGATCATTCTATTAATGTCATTAGCTGCCCATTCGCATGCAGTTATGACCGATATTCAGTATCATGATATTCATGAGTCATGATGAGATCATGATTCCCATGCGACGAGTCATGACTACATGGGTGATAAAATAATGAGTAGCCTAGAATAGTATGATAATGATCAGTGATGATTCAGTTGACAGCTATGATTATCAGTATGATGACATGAGTATTCTACTATTTCTAGGGTCTACTAATAACTAATCATCTTATCATGATTATGTTTGTTATAAATTTTGTAATAATTATCATATTTAAAATTATGTTACAAATGTAGATATGTAATTACGTTGCTGGTAATGTTATTAATTTGACTAAACACTACTAGTCACTGGAGTCTAGAATATTTGAGCCATCATTGTCATTGTGCATACACTGATAAAGTCATTTGCAAGGCATTGCCATGGCATTGGTCGATTGGGATGATTGTTTTCTCGAATCGATAACTAAAATAAAAATGGGATAAATTCAGTATTCAATTAGATGTGGGTTGGAAGTTTTGGTAAAGATAATCGGAGCAGTTTTAGCAAGTGTCTTGGCTACACATTTGAAAGTGCTAATCTTTTATATTCACTGAAGTTGATAGTCCTTGCCCATGGTCACATGCTACAGCCTTTAGATGTGGGTTGAGTCTGGGGAAGTACAAATATATTTAGTTTTCTTTGGTGTATTCTATTTCTAGGTTATTTTCATGGATTAATTTCTTTATCCATGGAAAACATCCATCATTTAGCTACTTATCCAGTCATGTAACCTATCCATTTTATGAAATAACCCATCATAAATATAAATAACAGGCAGTTAGATATCTAGCTAAGAGGTTAAAATATATCAGTCAATATTTCAAGACTGCCTGACTTGAATATAAGGCGTGGTAGAATTTAAATGTTATTTTCAGAAAAATGGTGTTTTCTTTTTGACCTGGCATGACTAGCTTGGGCTTAACTGTGTGAAAACAACACAAGTTAATCCGAAATGCCTGTTTATATGATTTATAATAGCAGCAACATCTGAAGCAGTGGTTCAACACATCTTCCTTTCATGTTCATAGAACCAATAAACTGACAAGTGATCATGTGTATAAATATGACAGTAGCTTGTCAATGGGTAAATCAGTTCTAGCGTTATCTTTTGCCTTACATATGAAGCCATATCTTTGGCATGATATAACATGGTAAATAATCAAACACATTGTGTAATTGTGAATGTAATCGCTGATTACGATTACACTGCATCTGGAAATGTTGAAGGCAGGTTAAAAGAGAAATATCATATCCAGTATTATTGCAAGCTAATGATTTCTTATGAGGGTCATTTACTGTCTTCCCAAAAAGTATATATCTGGATTTTCTCCATGGAAGTTGGTACAGAACAGATTGTTCCACTCTTCTGTGATTTGCTGTGGTGTGCATCAGTTTTGGTTTGTTTTAAGCAGAGAATTCATGCTGGCACAATGAATACAGTTAACTATAAACTAATAGGAGGTCTTTAACTTAATTAGTACAATATCCACTGAAGAAGCTTTATCCTGTATGCTGGTGATCGACTGGCCTCTTGTTGTGTGCTTGTTTTTAATTTTAGCTAGACTGGGTCTCTTTACATGTTGAGATAGGGGTGTTTTGTGTTCCTTGGCGGTATGTCTTCTGATAAAGCTTATGAAAATAACTTCTCCCTGTTCATAGCCTGTTTGACTGGAGATGGCTAGGGAAAAGTTGTTATAAAAAAGTCAGCATAACAAACATGTTTGTTTGATTTATTCATGTGGTATGATTTTTGTTAGAAAGAAGTACAGTGTACGTGCATAAAAAAGAAGCAGAACATACATACCTTTAGCTAGAAATGCAAAGTAGGATTCCACTTTTGTCTTGCACATCCAAACTCCAACATGAGGTGTTGGTGGGTGTGAAGGGTGTTGCTCCCTCCCTACATCTGTGTGTGGTCTCAGAATCACCCTGGGAATGTTTGGCTTCTGGTACAATTTATAGTGAAAATGTTCTAATGGTGAGTGAAACAGGCTGTACATTCAGCTGGCCAGTCTGTTCTCAAGGCATCCACGTTGATCACAGGCTGTCTATTTGGATAGCTGACTCGCTAAAAGCATTGCTTTTCAATTTCAAGAGAAATGCTGCCTTTTTCTGTAGGATGTTTTGCCTTTTCCTAAAAGGCTTAGGCCTTTTCTAGACATGAGGTCAGTCCTAATCTGGAAGAGGAATTGACTATAGCAGTTAACAAACCGAAATAATTAATGAAATAATTTTGTGTTAAGTTAGGTAATTATATATAAATCCAAAATTAGTGATACGTTTGATGTATTATGAACTAATCAAGATAAGAGTAGAAACTCTGAACAAGATTTGGGGTAATTTACATATCTACTTATAGTGGGAGTTCCTTGATCTGGAATGAGAAATATTAAAAATTAATTAAATGTTTGGTCTGCTCATTTTACTTTACCACTAGCTATATTCCCACATGCACTCACTCACTTTGAGTTAATTCAAAAATAACTTGTGCTCTTTCACAAAGGTGGGCATTTCTTTCCAGTGATAGCCTTTATCATATTCTGTTGTATCCTGGGCGTTTGCTGTATTTCTTGTATCCTGTATAAATATTTCTTACTTAGGAATAGTTGACACAGATTTTGGTACTTTTCGTTGGAAAAATTTACATAATGTTAGAAACCAGGTCCACATACCATTTCCTTGGTTGAACTAACCAAAGCTTCTTGAATCTTGACAAGAATGAGATTCTGGTTCTGTTTTGATAATTTATGCTTCTATCTCTAGATTAATAAACCTATCTGTTGCACTGGCAGAGGCTATTCTGATGGCACAGTGGTTAGAGTACTGTGCTGCAAAACTCCGGATTATTTATGGTTTATCTTTCCCTATCCATTCACCCCTAGGTCATATGTTCTATGTCTAATCAGTGCCAGGGGTAAACGACCCGATGCATCTCAACCATTGCTCTTTCAGAAACCAGTATGCCATGATTGAACGGTGTATGTGTACTAATAATAACGTTATTGAGTGTTCACTTATCACTAAGTGATTCTTATCAGGTGTGCTCGCTGTGTTAGCAGTGGTGCAAAAGTAACGTACTACTAATCTGGTCGTTGCGCTAACTACAACAGAGAGCTGGTGTTTGAATTTTAGGATCACAGATTATTTGAATATCATAATTGCTCAACTGAAAGTTAAATTATTTATTGATTTGCTTCATGAAGTGATGAAATAAGATATTAAAGCAGCTGCAATCTTTAACTGAAATTTAATGCACTCGACAAACTTTTAATGCTTAATCTGAAATGAGTGTATTGATTGATTGTAAACATCTTAGATCAATACATTTGAAGACTTTAACTGAAGCTCTTATTCAAGTACAACTGGTATAACTATGTTATAGTTGTTTGTGTCCCACTTTGTATGTCCGATATAAAACAACTTTTGACAAAATTAGCCACTTTATTAAATTGATATTTCTTATTCAAGTTAACATATTTAGATAGGCCAAGCCTTTTTTCTACAACCTGTTTGCTATTGATACACACAGAAAGAATTTAAAATGTTTCTTGGGAGTGAAAGTATAAATAGATGAAAGATTACTATTATGCATATTTGATTTGCTATCATATTACAGCTGTTATCCATATGCAAATGTTGACTTTGTGTTTCAGGTACACACCAGGAAAGGTGCCGTGATAAACGATGGTCACGACTCTCAAGAGCAAGATAAATGAAAAAGAGCAAGATTTGATTTACAACCTTTGCACCAGGCTGTAAACAGTGGCTCGCGTACACTGGCTGGCCAAATGAACTTAGTCTTCTGTGTCATGTATCCAAGGCATAGTAATGACTGTGTTTCATTTCCGAAGAATGAGCTTTAAGTTGGTGACCATACTAGCAGTGATAGCCGGCTACTGTACAGTGTCTATTACACTGGTCTTCGCTAACAAATTCTTAGTGGGCAGTCAGAAGTCAGCCATTGATGTGTCGCTTTTTGTTGTGTGGATTCAGTGTATAGTTACTGTCCTTTTCCAGACAGGAATTAATGCAGTGAAGGCTGGATGGACGAGAGATTGGAGCTTCATTTATATTGAGAAGGAGATCGTATCATCACCCATCTTGTGTATGACTGTCAGCTTTGTGTGTATGTTGTCATTCAACAACCTATGCCTGCGTCATGTGGATGTGTCCTTTTACCAGGTAGCACGCTCCATGACCATAATATTTGTTGTGATATTCACCGTTACCATCCTGCATCATTCTGTCTCGTGGAGGGTGATTATCTGTTGTGGAGTAGTTGCAACAGGGTTCTTTCTTGGCATTGATCAGGAACAGTTCCTGGGAACACTTTCCATTAAGGGGGTGATCTATGGGGTGCTGTCGAGTGTTTTTGTTGCACTGAATGGCGTGTTCATCAAACGGGCACTTGATGTCGTCGACAGCAACTCATACAAGGTAACATACTACAGCAATATTAATGCCTGCGTCTTATTTATTCCTCTACTTCTGTTCACGGGCCAATTTTATGAGGCTGCACACACGTTCCATGTCTGGGGACTGACATTCTGGTGCCTTTTGTTTTCGACTGGCATCTTATGTTTTCTCATTGCTTGGATTGGAGGCGTGCAGATTCACCTAACATCGACGCTGACGCATCACATTATTGCAAACACTAAGTCAGTGCTACAGACACTTATCGCTGTCTTGTACTATCACGAAGTGAAGTCATTCCTTTGGTGGGTCAGTGTACTGCTGGTTGTAGGCGGTGCCTTCTCATATACAATGGTACGCATCCAGGAAGATCAAGATCAGAAGGCCAAGGTACAGATAGCTGTGGATGATATAGAGAAAGGTCAACCAGAAAACCTTAATAACAACAAAGAAGTTGAAAATATTTAGAAATTTGCCCTTTTGCACAGTTTATTAGGTTTTGCTATCAGATAATGATATTTTAAGATTTTGTTTTTAATTCTGTATCAAAACTGTACTTTCTGAGATCTGACCTGCCATAATTTATAATTTGTGTTGTTTTAAGCTCTGCTATGTATCAGGTATTACATGGTTCATATACCTACATTCCGTGTATATCTCTACTGCATAAAATGGTGGTTGTCCGTGGGGGGGGGGTATTTCAATCATAAATTGATTTTCAGCTATGCATATCCTTTCGTAAAGATACAATAGGACCAACCAATTGTATGATAACTTTCCAAATTACCATGATTTCTTTTTATCTACACAAAGTGACTGTGTGTAGTATAGAGTAACTTACATATGTTGGTGCTGTAACCAGTCATGCAAAACAAATTAGACTTGGAATTATTTCATCTGGTTGTACTTTGTGAAAATATACTTTTGTATATGACACAAAAACTATATTCTTATCATAAAGTGAGAAATGCTGTAATTGACTTATGGGTGCCTTAGACACAGTGCTTTCACCCCTTAATTAGTGCAGCACCGTGTTATATTTATGATGATGTGCACATAGTGTGTAATTGATATAGAAGCAAACTCCAAACATTCCATATTGCCAATGATACAATTCAGTGTTGATACACCACCTAGCTTACCTTATTGTTTTACTGAGTGGATTGTATGTCCTGGTATCCTAATATGTATTGTCATGTATATATTTTATATCTAAGAGTGTTGTGCCTTACCTGAAGAGAACCATGTGTTGTATAAATGTGTGACTGTTTTGTGCAAACAATATAATTTTCTTATTATTTGGAGTCATGACAATAACCTAATTTACAGCACAAACTCAACTTCAGAATGTTGATTATATTTTAGCTTATTTATCACCCGTAATTTGTCTCTTGATGTTTGCAATCTGTTCGTGTAACATTTTTTATTATAATTAGTATGATCTCTTGCTATTTTACAAGCTGATGTTTAGGTTATTATTGCGCCAAATGTGCAGCGTGACAGATTTTTTCAAGTATCGTATTGTGTGCAGATAATGTTTGTTTTTTTCCTTGTCAGTCCCCAGAATATTATTTTGTAATAGTTTTGATGACAATTTATACACACGTACCTGGTTATTTTCAATGTGTCTAATCAAATCATGGATGTAGTCGTTGTTTTTATTTGTAGTCGAGTAGAGGGCAATGATAAAACTCATCACGGTGGATATGAATGTGGTACCCATTTATCGACAGCTTTAGTTCAGTTTAATGATAGTTTGTTTTAGATCTTACAAAAGATGTTGGTTGATCTGATGCCGGTTATTCCCGAGTTATCTTTCTCTGTTGGCGTGTGCTATGATTTAAAATGGCACAAAGGCTGTATAAAGAAAGTGTGTGTAATTATAATCAAAAAAAACGTAAACACAAAAGTTCCATTCAGCTATAAAGCTAGCACAGCTTTCACATACATCTGTTGTAGTTCTTTTGTTTTTATTACTGCCAGTATTTGTTTTAATATGCGAGATTATTTTGAACTTTTTAGTCTCTGTATTCGAGTTACCAAGCCGAATGCTTCTGTTTGCTAGCACTACAATCTAAAAAATAATTCTGTAATTATTCATTGTCTTTCTTATTACCTCACATTTTAATAAAACTGTGTTATGTTTTTTTTTTGTTTTTTTTTAATGGGAATAAGCCATTAAGTTGTATCCTTGCTTACAAAGGTGTAATTTGTTATCATGTAATGAATAGTCCTGACACTTAATTAGCTTTGTATTCATGAGAGATTTTGGTTATCAGAGTGTGTCTTGCCAAACTAAAATCATCTCATCTCGCTGTGTATTATACTGTAATTTGGAGGAGGGGTAACACGTTTTATTTTGTGATGTGTCGGTAATGGTTTTGATGAGTTTTGAATCATACATATTTTTTTTATAGTTTATTTGAAGGATCATATTTTCTTTAGATTTTGCTGTTATTTTCTATACAGCATATTTGATAAGAGATAACAATTTTGTTTTGCATATTCCCTGCTTACGGTTTGTATTCAACTTGTAGTTTAAATACACCTTTTGATAGATGACTGTATTATTTACTTCCGTACCTTAGGTTAAATACAAAGCTATAACATGATTTACACATCTATGTTATGCATACCGGTAGACACAGAACAGATGAACAACAACCAGGTTTCAAAACAGTTCTGATATCTTGTAGGGCCTCACCAAGTTTAAAACAAAGTCATAACCGAATTAACTGTGATACATTCCATTAATATTTTAAATATGAATGGTTGTTTATTGAGATGGTCTTGTTTCACAAAACTGATGACCAAAGGATACCAAATAAAACCAGCCTTTTCATTTTTAATAGTCAACTATTAGGTTTTCATTTACCATAGTTATTCTATAGACATTTCAGATTTAGAAACAAGAAACCATTTAGAAAGACGGGGGGGGGTGCTCTGTAGCATTAAATGTATTGAAAGTTGTGTGCTGTATGACTGAACCTACTTTATTGTTTAGAAAATGTTTATTTGTTGGCTCCTCCCATTAAATTTGGATAGTCAAATAAAATGTTTAATTATGTTTTCATTTACCATAATTACCTGTAAATGTTGTTATTTAGTAAAACAAAACGATGAACTAAGAGAAAACACAGCTATGTTTTGTTTGGATAGTGAATGTTTGGGAAATTGGGGCTTTAATCTTAAATTAGAGTGATAAATCTGGATGTGAGTAGATATAATCATTAACCATATATTCTGCGATTAATCTAATTTAGTCATCTAACCATATAAATGTGTTATTTATTTATTATTTAGGTTCACTTTAAGCTACATGTGTTGCATCATTCAAGCAGTTTCTTTGATTCGCAAAAACACAACATTCCAGGATTAGTATTAAGACAGAGGTGTTCATAATTGTATAGATATTAAGAGTTGTTTAACAGGATGCTAGGTTTGGGGTATCACTGTGTATTATTTATGCTTAACATTCCTAAAACTAATTTATGATTTCATTAGACTGCTGTAAATGGGTAGTATTCTAATTTACGCGCACTTTTGCTCTTAAAAAAATGGAATCCTTTGCTTTGACAATAACTTGTACATGAATATTTTTATATGAAATGGGTTATTGCTTCAGCTGACGATGCTTTAGTCTCTACTCGGCAGAATTAATCATCTTTGAGTTTAAATAACTCAGTTGAACAAAATGTCTGGTTTGAATGTAGACAAATATGAAGTCAGTCATACAGGTATCTGTTTTACAGCGACGTTAATTTTTTGGTTTTAATAATTTCAGACATGTATATCAGGGCTAGAATTTCACTAAGAATCAACATTGATTCTTGTAAAACTTGTTTTCATGTAAGATTCCCGTCTAAAACATCCCATGTCATTGTCAGATTCATTTATGTCAATTTCATCATCTGTTGATGGAGCTTTGGAAGGTTCTGTATGATACACAGCAGATTCCACAACTTTTAGTAGTTTATCCTGAATATTCGGTGAATTTTGTGTGACTTGGAGGTGATTAGCATTGAAATTCTAGCCCTGTGTATGTATATATTATAAATATATATCTCTCTCACATTGGCTATCAGCTAGAAAACCAACTTGATATTTTGTTCCTGGCCAAATAATTGTTTGTATAATGTAGATCCTATAAATATTTATTATTGTTTGCATTTCCAGCTTCAGTTAATTATTGTTCTCTGTATACAAACTGAAACTGATGCCTGTTTGAAGTTTTTATGGGCGTTTCTTCTGCTGGAGGGATGTACTCGAGTCAAAACTTATCACCTTATTGTGCTACTAATTCTAATATAAACTGTATGATAATATCAGTCCTTTATTAACATTATGGAGACAGTTATAGGTTAACAATTTTCATTATTCTTACACCGAGCAGCCATTCTCAACCTCAGATGGACATTCCTTTCACATATACTGATGACTTGTAATATTTATCTTAAGTTATTGTCTTAATGTAATACGATGCTACATGCCTGCAATAAATTTCTTTGAATTTGAAAATTTCTAGATATTATACATTTAGAGACAAGACGCTATTCTTTCCAGAATCTTTAAAGTCGAGTCGTTGTTTTTAATGTGATAGTGAAACAAATTTAATTTCCAGTTTACTTTATCCTGTAAACAGTTTAATCTTCCGGTGACCATAATTCTTTTATTGTATGTTCAGTTAACAATGAAAAGTCACGATAAGTTAATGTTGAAAGGACCTGAATGATATCATTGTTAGGTGTGTGATGGTTGTAAAAAATATTAACGGATAAACCAGGCTGTATCATCCCTGTGGTATATATTTATACATATGTATGGATTAAGTGCCAATTGACAAAATGTTAGATCAAATAAATTCAGCCAAGCTCGCCACATATATGGGTGGAATATCAATATTGTTCACCTCAAATAATTTTTTATTCTGCTTTTTGAGTTTGTTTAACCGAGTTAGAATAATTCAGGGAGAATTATGTGTCCATATAGGTGATGATGGGACCAATAATAATTATGATTGCATATGTAAATCTTTTGTGATGCACCAATTAATCTTTAGGTGTGCGTGTGTTCACTATTTTTCCAATGCGGAAACTTGTAATAAAAGACACAAAACTGTTTTTGTTTAGTTTGACGTGTTTCTTTACTGGGTGAATGAATTATGACTGTTTTACATCCAGTATTTTTTTTTACGAATGCTACACAGTGCCAGATAGTAACTCAAACATCAAAAATATTTTCATGTTGGCTGTTTTAATGTTTGCAATATAATTTCAACTAAATTCAAAATAGATTTATTTCTAATTCGTTTTCAATCACTACCAATTGTCCGTTTTCACTTGAAGGAAATTACCTTCAGAATAGACCCGTTACAAACTGGATGTATAAAGTCCATGTCTAATTAATAGATTTCTTCCAGCATATAACATTATTTACACTTAACACAGCTTTGTAGTTTATCTATTGTACAGTTAAATTACAACAGGAAATCAGCAATGGTAGTGTGGGTTATACAAGAATATTTGTTTTGCAAACTGAACTGCTGCATAGGAAACATATGTCCCATGATCTATCCGTTTTAGTCATTGAATCTCCGGTAATCACATGGGGGTGAAGTTCATGATGATGCTTAAAGCATTTAAGCCAACCTTGAATTTCTGAGATGTCGCCGAAGCCATGATCCTCGGCTAAATCACACGTCTTTTCCTGCAGGTGAGGCACAGAAAATGGAATGTTCTCAACGTGAGCATGTTTTAGATCAGATGATTAACACATTGTTTTGGCACCTGTTTATATCCATATGGATGTTTGTATACACATGCCTGATCACAAACTAGGCATGGTTGGCTTAAATGCTTCACAAACTAGCCATGTGGATACACCAAATGATCTAGTGTTTCCAATCCGAGATTTGATCACCTTTCTCCACTTCTTTGATATTACACATCATCTATAGTACGAGGAGGTGTGTGTTTATGTTTTAAAGCCATGATGAAAGATAAACATAGTTAAATTATGTTATTTCTGACAGCCTAACAGTAATTGTGATCAGATGGGAAGACCTCGGTTTACCACAAGCTCAGAAACCGTAATATTTCAGTTTTGTATCTTGGCTGGAACGGCATTGAATAATTCCAGTTCCCTGAATGAACAACTTTTGGTCAGTTATTTACCAAATGTTTTTGTTTTAAACGCGATAATTCATTTATACAATAATGTAAACAAGATCATAATTCTTTTCAGATGTATTTATTTCATACAAAAATAACAACTGAATACCACTTTGTGTATCTAAATAAGTGCCATAAACAAACGCTGGCGCATCACCCACAAACATGTCACCTAAAACAAAAGTTAGATTCTGCTTAGTCAAAATTAAATGATAAGACATACTGTTTCAAATAAATATCATTGTCCTTGTTATTCATTCACAAACACTATTCAACCTCCTATTTAGTACACCTGTATGCTAAAAAATTTGTAAGAACATTCGCCATGGAGTATTAGCCATCTGCTGACAATTTCTTGTCTGGTTATGCCTTTATCATGAGGTAGACATGGCACAGAACTAGATCTACTGATGGCATAAGCTAATCTATTGCTGAATACAACAGAATTTGCATCTCACTGGGGTTCTTTGAGGGGAAAAAACTGTCAAATTCATTGGACCCAAAACAGTGATCTTGGGTTGGAATCTTGGATTAAAATATAAATGATACAAACAGAGAAAACTACATTCCAGCTAGGATATTGTTTTGCATTTTCATGTATACTGACTCTATGTCCCTAAAATTAAGCTGAAAGTCAATAATTCCATCAGATGTGGGGTGTGCCATTATTAGGACACTTGTACTAAATAGTTAAGCTACAGTGCTAGCTACAGTTTCTTACCTGAATTGTTATTATCACCAACTGGCAAAAGATTTGCATATATCAGAGGTATGTATCACTGTAGAAGTACACAAAGTTCAACGATTATTTCAAGCTAATAATATTTACATTAAATGATGTTTATCTATCACTTATATGAAATCATTACGTTTCACTACTAATTTATTACTCGGGGAAAAAGTTGTTTTACCAATGTCCATTACTTCACACCTGAAAACAATGTGAGACAGTTAATTGCAGAAGGTATGCTTTAAATATGAAAGTATATCTAGCCAGTTTTAAAGTGAATCCATACTAACTTCTTTATTATCAGTCTTCAGCACTTCGACCAATTCACGCAAAATCTGATTGTGTTCCTCATGTAAACGTGTCAGCACTCGATCTCTCGATTTCAGATAGTCTATGAGTTTTCCCACGGTTGACTGCCCTTTAACAAGAAAAACAGACTTTAGACATAATGACTATCTGCAGTCAATAAATGAAATTGCGAAAGCAGTCAAGTAATAACATGCAAATAACATACTTTGAATCTTTTGTAGCTGACAACTTTCAATGTTGATGGACTCATTTTTATCCAGAGTGACATCACCCTCTTCCAGAGAAGCTTCATCAGTTGCTATCCTCTTACGACTAGCTGTGGCAGATATGAAACACATAGTTGAATATTGCTGGGTCGTGGGAACAATCACTATTGTAAACAAATTGCACACGTTCAGGGCCAGTATACCAGCTGCCAGTGTATTTGTGCTATCAAATATAAATCAGTATATTGGCCAATCAAAATTATAAAGCCACAAAATAATAATTAAATACACAATTCAAATGGTTTATTTTAATTAGATGTTTGGTATAATGCACATATAAATTAAAACGCCCAAAACTCACTTGAAATATTGTATATACAAACAACTGATAAGAAACTCCAGACCTTCCTAGCCCAACAAAACGCTACAAATCTCAGAGAGCTCGACCCCAAATCTGATTCTGTAGCTACCTTTCTTAATACAGATATAGATATTATTATTTGATTATTTGTTACAAGTGTTCAATTAATATTTTAGACTAATCTTTGTTAATCAGATATTCTGTTTATCAAGACACCAGTCACTGAAATTGGTCAGGTCTAGTTGCATGTTTAGGGCATTTCCTTAGTGAACTAGTAGTTCTGATGGCCATAGATCTCTGGAACTAGCCAATAATTGTTAACTCTTTCTGTTTACTTCTTACAATGTAAAGGACACAGTGGCCCAGTTCTAACCCTCAAACTAACAAGGAGACCATAATCATCATCATGAAGAGAAAGAAGGATAATTTGTGATGATGTTTTATGGCCACTTTTGCGCACATGGTAGGCCAAATGGGTCGAACAAACTCCAAAGGTAATGAAGCAAAGTCAAAGATGAAACACCCTTCAGATATGCCCATCCCCAGATTTGAACTCAGGTGGTAGTGATCTGTGGTCCAATGCGCTACCAACTAGACCACGGAGGCACCCGATAATGTGTGAATAATACTTAATAGGTGTTGGTGTTATGACAAGTCAACTCTTTTAAGTAATGTAACTGTTAGGAGGATATAACTATATTGTAAATAATCAATGATTGAAACAGTTAATCAGATGCCATTGTACCGTTATTTATTTTATTTAATATTCGAATAACAGTAATTCAGCTGTCAAGATTTGGCTATTCGGGAGTTGATGGAATTAAAATGTACTTTACACGGAATTCTAACCCTGAGCTAACTAACCTTTCATGTCAGACTTCAGGCTACACGATGACACTTCACTAATAGAACTCTCGCTTCCAAAGCACTTTTGCCAAAGCTCGGGGATCTGCATCTTACATTTGCCAGTTCTCTGAATTTGTTTCTGTTGAGTCTGATACCTTCTCTCCATCCTTCGCCATTTATCTCTACACTGTTCTGCTGACATTGTGCAGCCTTTACTTTTTAATTCTTTCTTAACTTTAGTCCACTTCTGGGTATGGTTTCTGTGTCTGATGTACGATTCAAGTAACCAATTTTCTGCATCTTCACTCCACCAACCTAAGTAAATGAACATGTAGGTAAAACTGACTATTTCACCTCCTAGATGTTAATTTTGCATGGTAGATAATGCTATCTAAAATTCTATATTTATCAGTTAAATACAGCTTTTAATTATTTGTAGCACTCATCATAATTAGAAATACTTTACCTCACCCACTCCTCAAAACCAAAAATATGCAAGAAATGAAGTAAATCTTATCTTAGGTTCTGCCTGCGTCAGAACACAAAAGTAAAATATTATGTTATCCCCAGAAATAATATTATCATAATTAAATTATTCATGCAATAAATAATCAACACTCAAAACCGGGTATTCATTTACCCAACTCATCAATGCCTTGTCTTCTTAAGGGTTCTTCATCAGACACCTTCAAGGCTGGATCTTTTCCAGCTTCTGACTGAGAAACTGATATGGATCCCAGACGAGGTTCAGATGATGCTGGGAAAAAAGGGAAGGAAAGATAACCCATCACAGTAGTGTTTAAGACAAGCTCAGGAATTAAAATAGATTTCTCATGAGTGAAAATTATTTGAAACAATACTTAAATCATCTGAACTTTTTAGCATATAAACAGTGGTTCATTCTCCACTCACACATATGTTTCTGTAATTGTTGTTTGGTAACTGTTTCTGTTAACTTGATGTCTTGCTCACTAGTGACGCAATGTATCTTGTCATCATCGCTGTTTGTGAACTGATCAGCACCATCTTGTGGCTGATTGCCTAAAGGATATGTGAGCATTTATTGTTTACCTGCCAGAAAGTTTTAAACAGCTACATAACTGAGAGCTTCTAGCAAAAACATACTAGCTTTATAGCTTCATAAGTTTCACCAGTAAACACAAGAAATGATACTAACCACAAGTATCTGATGGTATAAGGCCTTGCGATATCTGAATGTCAGAACCAGCAGTTCCAAAACACACTTCCCAAAGTTGTGAAATTTCTGCATCATGTTGCTCGGACCGTTTTCCATAGTTCTGCTGTCTCTGATACTTCCTTTCGAGTTTGCGCCACTTGTCTCGGCACTTCTCTGCAGATATGATGATGCCTTTTTTTCGGAAACCATCTTCTATCTTTTTCCACTTCTTTACATGATGCCCATGTTTGAAGTAGTACTCCAGCAGCATCATTTCTGACTCCTTATTCCAGAAAGCTGAAAGAAAAATACAGGACTAGATTACAAAATATTGTTTCTCAGTTAATAGAATATTTTACAGTATAACTGGTTATAGTGAGATCTAAGACTCAATTAGGGAGCAGATTTCATCTGTATTATTGACACAAAAATAATGTTTACTTATGTCATTTAACCTAGTTTTATATTGCTCTGTGAAGGGATAAAGGTTCCTGACATTTTAAGACTTAATGTATTGCAACAATAAACCCAAGCAGATTTTACTAAAGACTTTTATAACAGAAGACTCACTATACACATATGTAGCTGTCTCAATCATAGCTTCTGAATCTGACCGCATTTTGGACTGCTGATAAGCTTCTAACAATGTCTGGAGTGCTGCACAGGTGAAAAAGGACGTAACGTGAAAATAAGTTAATGATTATAATAATAATTACAAAACTTCTATTGTGCTAATATCCTTGAAAAGAATCCAGCTCAGTGGTACACCTAGTACAGGTGTTGGGCAAACTCATAGTCCTGGTACAATGCAAAGTTCATCAACAAATGATCAGATGGAAAGGAAACTTAGGAAGGATAAGCGAGTCTGAATATGTGAGTTTTCAAATGTTATGGAAAGAAATTATGCTATTGATGACATAACATGTTCAGGGAGTGAATTCCAAAGAGTAGGGACAGCAACTGAAAAAGCATGAGTCTATTCATGAGTAATAACTCTGGGAACAGACAAGAAGTGAAAGCCAGATGAACGGGGCTCTCTGGGCTTGAGTGCTAGAGAAAGCATGGAAAATAGATATGAAGGTTTTCCAGAAGAAAGAGTTTGATTGGCAATAGTGCAGAGTTTGAAGATGATGTGAGATTGAACAGGGAGCCAGTGAAAAGATTTCAGAAGTGGGACAGAATGGGAAGGCCAAGGAGACTGTGTGACAACTCTAGCTAACCAGTTCTGAACACACTGAAGTTGTAGAATATCCTTAGATGCGATGTTATAAAGAAGAGAGTTGTAGTAATCAAGCCTACTAGTAATGAGTGCTGTAGGAATGGTTTTGGCGACTGAAAGAGAAATATAGTGCCGATTACAGCGAAGGTCACGAATATGATATAAGCAGCAGTGACATGTCAGAGAAATATGCATTCTGAAATTAAAATCACTATCAAATGCAACACCATGATTATGTACAGTGTCTGATGGGGTGATGATATGACTAATGATGTTCGCAGGGAAGAAATGAGTAAGTTTGCTGCATTGTCTGGATGTACCTATAATGATAAAATCTGTTTTGTTGGCATTGAGCCTAAGTCTATTGTTTGTCATTCAGCCAGAGATGTTACTGAGACAGTCACCTAGCTGTTTAAGGGAAAGATCAGTGTCTGTTGTATATAAAGATTTGTATACTTGGGTGTTATCTGCATGTAAATGATGATCTAATTTGTGACTGTGAATAAGAGAGCTTAGTGATGAGGTATACAGAGTAAACAGCAGCGGTTCAAGAACAGAGCCTTGGGGAACACCTCAAAACAAAGATGCTGCCTTTGAAAAACAGTTTCTTATTTTTATTGAATGAAACCTATTTATTAAGAATGATCAGATCCAGGTGAGTACTGTGCCCGATATGTCATACCAATCAGAGAGGCGATTTAGAAGAACAGAATAATCAATGGTCTCAAAAGCTGCAGATAAATCTAATATTGTTAGTGCTGTGACCTTTCCTGTGTCCATGTTTAGTGATATGTCGTTATGAACTTTCAGTAGAGCAGTTTTTGTAGAGTGAAATTGTTTGTAAGCAGACTGAAAAACATTAGACAAGTGATTATGATGATGATGTTTTATGGCCACTTTTGTGCACAAGGTAGGCTAAATGGGCCAAGCGACCTCCAAAGGTAATGAGATGAAGTCAAAGATGAAACAACCTTCAGATATGCCCACGCCAAGATTCGAACATGGGTGGTAGTGATCTGTGGTCCAACGCGCTACCGCTAGACCACGGAGGTGCCCGTAAAAATGTCTAACCTAGGACTATATAAATATTAAAATAGATTAAAAACATACAATATCAACCAACAGCAGATAACTACAATGATGTGATGTCAGCTCTGCTAATTATAGCAATTGATCAGTCAACAGTGTAATAGCCTCATAACCCAATAATTATAATGAAACGTGGTGAAGATAAATACTGCAACTGCTATAAACTGCATCGTATATAGTCGTGATGTAAATACAGTAAGAGTGCTTCACTAAAGACAATTATAAATCAGATTGTCATAAGTACCTTCATACTTCTTGAGCTGTTCACTTTTCTTTTCATCTTTAGTTGCCTCATGACTGCGTAAGGCATTCTGGGTAACTGCTGAAATTTAGACAAATAAACATATTTTAACAGATAAACTAAAAACCATATGCATGTTGTTAAATGTATAATGATGACATCTAGTGGACTAACCTTTGACTTCACAAGTATCTGATCCGAAACACCTTTCCCACAGTTCAGGGATCACCACATCACATTTGCCCAATCTTTGGTATCGCCGTTTTGTTTGGTATCTCTTCGCCAGTTTCCTCCACCGATCTCGGCATTGTTCTGCGCTTACCACATAACCTGCACACTTCATGTCATCTTCTACCCTCTTCCACTTCTGAGGATAACGACAATATTTGGAGTATGTCTCAAGCAAACAATTTTCAGTCTCTTCATTCCACAAACCTGAATGAAATGACGTAAACATTGTAATATCCATTTCTCACTGACAAAAATGTGTTTGGGTCAGGCAAATAATTTGATGTTCAAAATCTTACAGATAAAAGCACGGGATGAAATGGCTGAATTATTATCTTTGGTCAGCTCTATATGGTTCATTTAGTTACTGGCATTTATAATATATAGAATATTGCAAAACATTTTATCAGTAAGATTTTTAATCACAATAGATAAATTAGGAGAAGAAAATAGAAGATTACACAAACAGAAGTGCTATATATAAATATTTAAAAAATAATTAGCTAAACATTTAAAAACGACAAAATTGCCCGAGGAATGTAGACAAAATATGAGATTTAAAACCTAGTTGGTAACTATAAATGGCCACCAGATCGCTTCACATTCCTCGTTATATAACAAACAATGTTCCAACATTATTACCAGAAATTATTATTCATCATCCATTTTTAAAAAATTAACAAATATAAATGAAAAATTACATAGTTGATATTCTTAATATTCTGGAATTTATCCATTCAAATTGTTTTATAATTTTCAATTCCATTTCTGGAATAAATTATTAGTTTCAATTTTTGAATGGAATTATCTCATATCTGTAATGACTGCTTGGCTCATAAGCTGCTAGTGTATTATTTATTACTTACTGTATGCATGAGAGTCTGCTAGTGGTAAAGGTTCTTGAGAAGGCACTGGTGATAATGTTTCACAAGTAAATTCCTGAACTGGCTCTAACTTGGTTTCTTTATAGGCATCTAACAATGCCTGTAATGTTGTCGGATCTACAATATTAATTAGTTTTCATATGCTAACCTCATTATTCTAGGCTGTTTTTCAGGTAAGTGATACTAGGCCAATTTTCACAATATGAATTAAACAAAACATATCCGATACTGTTTCACTAGTAATAGTAGTATTTTGTTAGTGTTACTGTAACATTTATAAACAAGACAATAAAAACACAAGAGACAGGAGACATTTCAATCTACTTTCTTACCCCTGGCTTGAATTTTTTTAAATGTCTCAGAATTCACATTAACCTCACATTTCAGCTCATCATTATAATGAACAATCACTCTGAAACTGAAAAAAATATAAATGATAGTTTAAAACATTAAAAGCTGAAAATTAACTTGTGGAAGAATATTGCAAAACATTTTATCAGTAAGATTTTTATCACATCAGATCAATAGATAAATGTGAATTAGGAGAAGAAAATATAAGATTACACAAACAGAAGTACTATAAGTAAATATTTAAAAAGTATTTAGTTAAAACATTTAACAGTTGTTGTTGTTGTGTTGTTCGGGGAGAATCCCCAGGCTGTTGCTTAATCAGCACAGCCTCTATGTTGGAGTGGTGAGAAACTATTCTCCCACCACTCACAGGGGAGCAGTACGGAAAAATGGAGTCGAAATACCCTGATGGTGGTCCCTGCCAGAGTGTTTTACGCCCTCAGAGGGTCTTTAACGTCCCCTTTATTTTAAATAATTCAGTGGAGACGGCAGCGCCATTTAATGTGGTCAACCACCCATGATGTAGTGAGCTGAGAAATTAATCCCTGGAAAAGTTTCAACCTCTTACGGGGTTCGAACCTGTGACCGTTGGCACCAAGTGCCGGGTGCTTAACTGCTAGGCCACCGGAGCTCACTATTTAACAGTTTCTCCCAGATGAGTAGCATATTAGAAAAACATGATATCTGAAGAAGTAAAATTTAGGCAAATAAACATACACACATTTCATAGGCCTATATAACAGTAACTCTCATATGATCAATTTCCACATCCTACAGCAAGATAATAAAGATGATGGACTACTTATCTAACAAATTTTCATATTCTTGTGGCATAAACAGCAAATCTACCCTTGTCCTTTCAAGATCATTAAAACAAAATTCCCAAACTGCAAGCAATGACAGTATGACTGAACTGTATTCTTCTATTTATGGCAATTATTTTTTTAAATGTCACACACATATATCAGGGTTGGAATTTAACCCTGGTTTAACTAATTCAACCTGGCTTAAAATAATTTAGACAGGGAGCTAAACCAGGTTTAACCAAGGTTTTATTAGTTTAGTACAAGTTAAGCTGGATTTTTTTCTATGACAGAATAATGATCCAGGATGACAATACTGATGAACATGTTAATTATTATTTATTTACACTCTGCAGATGCACTGTACAATATTAATTGTTTCTGCTTGGTGGGTGTAGCTAATGTGATTATCTATTCACCAACTGAACGGAATATACATGCAACTTACATAAGAAAATGTCACACTAGTTACTTGGCAGTATATTTAATTAGGGGGTAGTGTTAATAGATTGGACTATTCACTAAAGGAACAATACAATATATATATATATATATATATATACATGTGTGAATATTTATATTGCTAATAATTTAGCACAGATATTTAAGCCAAGTTTAATGTGGTGGGGGAATAAAAGAAACCATAAATAGTGCTCTATGAGTTATACCAATTAGAGTAATATTTGCCATGTAGTGGTGGCACATTACCTGCATCGGTTCAGTGAATGTG
Organism: Paralvinella palmiformis; assembly: GCA_025642065.1. NCBI lineage: Eukaryota > Metazoa > Annelida > Polychaeta > Terebellida > Alvinellidae > Paralvinella > Paralvinella palmiformis. The sequence goes on from JAODUP010000367.1 coordinate 344,095, forward strand.
CCAGGCTTCCCTGTTGTTTTTGGGACTTAGCTAATGTGGGGTAGATTCACCTTAGTGTTTAAAGAGGTGGAGGATTTAACACGGCACGAAAACCACTTAGGGGTAAAATAATGGTGAGACTGTTAATGCCCACAACACTTACAATAGTGTGTGATGGGCTTTTATTCTGCACTCTGTGGTGTACATTGATTTTGTTCCACAGGTTAAACTATCATGGGAATCCAGCAAAAACCTGTCATTAGAACCAACACTGGACTTTGAACTAATTACACTCAAATTTAACTTGAGCTAAACCAGTGTAACCTAGCCTAGTAGTTTAACCAGGATTTGACTAGTTTACACTTTAATTTAGATTAAACCTAGGTTCTTCTCAATAAAGACAAAGTTGATCCAAAAGTTCAGAAATATATTTAACTCAGATACATATTCAATGTTAGAATGGCATAAATGATAAAGATACCTTTCCTGGTGTAATAATAATAATACCATCCAATATTTAATACATACAGCTTTGTTAGAAACTATGAGATACCATCATACTGCAGTCATCATGTAATAAATGATTTTGCTTTGCCTAAGCCAATTAGTCTTTTATCTATGCTAATTTGTTTATATAAGGTAGGAGGGGGTCCATTTAATTGATCTAGCACTGGATTACAAGAAATAATGCAACCCTTTAATTTGGTTGGTGCCAGTGAATGTATATATATGGGCCAATAATGCAGTGCGGCTGGTTTCACATAATCCTGCATATAGCAGCCAATCAAGATATGAGGTGAAATAGCACTTTTCTGTGAAATAAGAATTACGCATGGTTTAAAACTTTAATATTTCATATGTGGCTTGAAGTTCAATATAATTAAATTTGATATAGGGCTTTAGGGTTCAATCATTATGAAATGATTGTTCTTTAAATCATAGGCAGATCTTACAAGACTGGTAGATTGGTCAAATAAGTGGCAGATGAAGTTTAATGCAGATAAATGCAAAGTCCTGAATCTAGGTCATAGTAACAAGAAGGCTGGTTATAAGATGAGGAGTATCGAGCTGCAGTCAACTCCAGTAGAAAAGATCTAGGAGTGTTTGTTGCTGATGCTCTGAAGTTCCGGGATCACGTATATTACACTGTAAACAAGGCCAGTAGACTACTGGGGCTCATCAGAATGACCTTCTCTTGTATTGACAAAGATACTCTACCACGACCATTCACAACTCTTGTCAGACCCCACGTGGAGTATGGGAATATCATATGGCACCCCAGATATCGAATTGACAAGATACAAATCAAGAAAATCCAGAGGCAAGCAACTAAGTTAATATCTCACCTGCGACATCTATCATATGAGGAAAGGCTACAAGCCCTTAAATTACCATCACTGGACTTTAGACGTCGCTGTGGAGATATGATCCAAGTGTTCAAGATCACGAATGGGTTGGATCGGCTTGATCCAGAGATATTTTTTCTTAGAGCTGAAGGAAGATATACCAGGGGGCACAAGGACAAGTTACTCATGCGTCACAGTAGGCTTGAAATTCGCAAGAACGTGTTCAGCCAAAGAATATTCCAAGACTGGAATTCACTCTCCTAAGGAACTGTAGCGGCCACTACCCTCAATATGTTTAAATCTAGGCTTGATAAACAATGGCAGGCACTAAAATATGGGGCACCATAGGCGCGAAGAGCAGAACACCTGACTGGCTCAGCCTTATATTATGTAGTTTGATATCCAGTTAACACAGGTCTGATTAAGTTCTGAATATTTTGCTAGTACTAACCGAGTTATTATTTAATGTGTCCACTATTTAACATGATAGACTTGGTGAACCTGCCAGAATTAGTATTCTAGCATCTCTATAGAGAACCTACTTGTGCTACAGACTAGACTTGGACTAGTAAACAGATGAACAATTGTAATTGCTTATTGTTCGGCATATACATGCAGTTAGGGCAACAAATTGTTATTTGTATTATTTATATTGACAGTAAATAAATGTTTAACATGTTTGATCAATTAGTGATAAATGAAGCATGAAAATCAGCATAACTCAAATTGGACCCTTACCCCCACCTTTAGTTGGCTCGATTCATGTCTAACTTCAAAATGGGCAAATTGTTTAACCTGATCATATTAAACTATAAAAACATAAATGCAATACAGTTAAAATAATCCTGGAAGCATGATGTTCACCTGATTATAGAGTCGAGAGACTAGCTAATACTAGTAGTAGTACACTGGAATTAGATCTAGAGCTTACACTTACTCAGTTATAGTGTTTCAGTATTTATGTGCTTTTGTGTGTTTTAGCTCTATATTTTCTAATGCATATTGTCAGCATGTTGGTTAATATATATTTTATCACAGAGTACACTACATGTAAAATATATTTTATATCTACCGATTCTATCAAATATAATCAACGTCAAATCTAATATCGAGTGATAACAAAATGTTTAAATGGCGAATGTCTGATTTAGTGACAGGGTGAGGGTTAAACTTAACGTGACTTTAAGTTTAACTAGAATAAAGAATGGTATAATAAGCGAGGCTTGTACACATATCTACTTCACAGAAAAACCTATAGATCTATGTAGATCAATATCTAAGTATTCTAAGCTCTAACTCACGTTTCCGAGTCTTCGTTGATTTCAGACATATTTATTTCGTAAATTTCTTCAAAAGTTTATAGATTCTATCCCAACTTAGCCACTACTACTATTTTAGTAGAGGTCTAAGTATAATCATGGTATCTCATATTGTCAATATCATAGAGTCAGACAGTGATAGATAGACTCTAGACCTAGTCTAGATCTAGACTTATCTAGTTTATAATTTTATGTCTAGATCTATTTGACCCTATAAAATCAATAATTGCCTTTCTTTGTTTGCGCATGCGCATGAATTTCGAACCTGTATATTACTTAGTGTGATAAAGATGGATGTCATAATTATAATTGTTCTAGATCTGCTTTATTAAACAATGAATATTTTTCCATAATCTAGCTTCAAAACTTTAAATGCCAATGCACTGATCCGTAAAGTCGGGACAACCCGGGTAGCTGCGCGCGCAGCATAACAATTATATCACCCGGGTTAATCCGGGCCTTCGCATTGACCTGAAAGAAAACTAGGCCGAGCACTGTGTGTTCGATTGGACCGCCATGACCAAACATCGCTGACTTCCGGTAGGGGCAAAAAGCAAAGTGTAAGCGGCTGCGCTTCGAGTTTTGAACCTATGAATACGGACGGACATTTATTGTGATGCGTGCATTATAATTCTGTGTGTGCAGAGAATCTGTATTACTCCTGTCCTATTATATGCCATAAAATATATAAATATTGTTTTATGCAGGTCCGTAGATCTAGTCTAGTAGAGATCAAACGCCATAGACGGGCCAGGCCCAGGTGTTGTTGAATTGGCTAAATATAATAATAGTTAAGCTTAATTTCCCGAAAAAACACGCTTAACAGGTATTTTAAATGTGTTCCTTGTACATACCGATGAAAAGATATTACGTACTTTTATGTTACTTCCACGGCTTATGCAAATAAGGACACAGCAATAATTCACAATGCTTATAAACCTGATTTTAACAGTCTGCTTTCCCTTTTGCACCAACCGGATGTTAGGACCTGTTTGCCATCTAATCGGCGGGCATGCATGGTATACTAGGGCTGGCTATGCCCAATAGGCGACAGCCAGGGGTTTCTACCCCAAACTTCAACAAGACAAGGTATACTAGGGTCTAATTTTCCTTCAGGTCAAATTAAGGTCCTTCGTTGGTCAGTACTTTAGTGCTTGTTTATACACCGTTTCCCCCACGTAAAACTACTGAATTGTGTGTGTATTTAGCAGCTTTTCACAACACTTAATTATGTCTTTGGTCTCCTGATTCCCTCTGTCTAGGGTGCGGGAGTGTTGGAAATGGATGCACGAACGCAACAGTTGTAGGGTAGTGGGCGTCTTAAATTGTTGCGGAAATACTCTCTGGTGGGTTCAAAGGGTTATTGCCAATCTGCTATGTGAAGAACAATGTGGCGCTTGTACTGCGATTATCATCAGTTTGTTGGGCCTGGGTTTGGGATCGAGAAACTTTATTAATTATTTCTATTCCCACCATATAGTTTTATCTTCTGAGCAGTCCACTGTCCATCAGGTCACCCCATCCAACGTATTAAAAACACAGTCTAACTTTTGGCATAGAAAACCATCGTAGTCGGTCTACAGGGCGCGGTCCGTTAGGGGTTGGGTCAATGATGACGTGACGATCCAAATATTAGTACAAGTTAACTTCCCAGCTAACATATAATGTAATGATAATGTAATAAACCTGAAGCATGATGACGTCACAACCAAAACCAACCAGCCGCGCTTTGCATTGTGGGATTTATGGGGGGGGGGGGGTCCGATGAGCGATAATACCGTGATAATCCCGCCATTTGTTCCGGATCTGTTATAATTTGCGTACCGTTTAACTCGACACCGAAAAGCCGGCACTGTTGAAACATTGTATTCCAAAACTGAAAATCAGATTATAACTATATGCTAATCATCCGTCATTGCTACTTTATAAATGATAGTAAGGTGTGGTATTCAACATTGTAAACCATAGTACAATAATATTCACTGCACATAACAAAGACTGTTAAAATGTGGTGTTCGTAGTAAATCACACTAAAATTATGTTTAAAGAAAAGAAGAAGAATAGAGTTCAGTATATTGGTAAATTTAATTTATTACTTATGGATATAATAATATGGTAAATTACACTTTATTTACCAATATTGTTATCTATGATCTGATGGATAATAATATTGGTAAATTACACTTTATTTGCGCCTTTCACTGTTTCACTTAATCCTTACACTGACACTAATTATAAAAATTTATAAACATTTGACTCGCAGATTGTCATTTCGAATTAAAACTACCCAACGCTTTCTCAGCGTTTCATCCCGCGGCCAACACATGCCAACTTAAATGTTTATATCGCTTACCAGTGGCATGACAATACGGTACAATGCAAAACGCGCCTGGTTTGTTTTGGTTTTTGACGTCATCATGCAATGGGTCTATTGTTTGAATGTATTCTGCATGGTGATGGAAGTAATAACGTAATAATAACGTAATTATTAGGTAATTGAGAATCATATTATATGCTTATCAGTAGTGATTGCATCTAGGTACGGGGGTGAATACAAATGCATAACTCTGGCTGGGATGCTCAATAAATACATTATGTGAAACATATGCATGCACAACTTGGTAAGTTGTTCAATTACATATAAGTACAACGTTATAAAAACGTACTTGGTGGTCAAACTTAATTATATATTTTAGAATTGTTTATGCCATGCATATCAATTGACCAGCTATTTAGTCAATTCATCATGTAAAAACACTGTTTATTGAAATAAAACATTGCACTAAATTTACAGAATAACGTTATTACAACGTTTTTATAGCATAATATCAGAACTCTTCACTCGGGAATTTAGCACAGATTTCTAGCATTGTTCATCATAATGTATCGCCCATTTAGTCAATGCATGGGTTATACTTTGTGTAGAAACATTATGATTAATATTAGGCCCACATCATATTTATACTCGCATGTTATTGTTCAGGTAATTATATATATATATATATATATATATATATATATATCGGCACTAGATAATATATTTTATCATTAATAAATTTAACTGAAAATGTCTACCAAAAATGCTCAAATGCACAGTTTTTGGCAATTTCAAAAATAGTAAAATAGCTTGCTTATGTTTATCATGTATATATAGTATATTTGTTTTTAGATTTCAGTTATAAGAACGTACACAAATGAGGGCTAGTCAGCCATGATAAAGCTAATGATTCCATCTATAGTACAGGTTTTGTGATTTTATGTGTAATTTATTAATAACATTGATTATGTTTATCAAGTATATAGTGTTTTGTCCAAAAATTGTATATATGTGTGTACATTTAGTTTTTATAAGTGAAGCCCATTAGGACCACACAACCATTTATTTAAATCTTGAATATTCAAGAAGAAATGTTGAATATTCAAGAAAACATTTTGAATATTCATGAAAAAAAATTCTTACAAACAAATCAATATCAGTTATGAATCAATATATGTAGTCTATTCAATTAATTTAAAAAGTGACATCTTTCAACTTATTCAACATGTATCGGCCAAAAACTATCGGTTTGAATCAAAATGGCAGATTTTATGGACGCTAAAGTAACAACGTGATCAGTGTTGGTGCCCTAAATAAATTGAAAGAAACTGAAGATCTTGTTTTATTATGAATACATATATTGACTAAGAACTTATCCTAGTTTGTTTTGCTATTGAAAATTAAAAAGAACCATTATTTACAGACATATTATGAAAAGAACAGATAATTGCCAATGCAAAAGACCGACAGGGGCCTTTGACTATAATGCTCTGTTCATAGACACGCAAGGCAAATTCAACTTGATGATAATGGGGTAAAGCAAGTTGTTACAAGACTGGGAAAATTAGGAGAACATTCTGTTGGTGATGATGACAGTTTGTTCGTTTTAGGGGTTAAATTGCCTGTTGAGCTGGATTAACAGTAGGTCATCAACCTCCAATGTATCACCCACCCCCCTCCCTTGCATGCAAAGGCGAGACAAAACCTAGCTGTCAGAGTCCTTATAAGTTATAACTTTCAAATACTAATTGCATTTATTGAGAAGTAACAAATGTGTGAAAGGTATCTCGAGTATGAATATTCACAATTAATTTTAACAATTCCATTTCGGTGCCAGGACTGCTTGAAAAACTTTCACACTGAAAAAATAACACTATAAATAATTAATGATTTCAGATTTTTGATGGTAATCAATCATTACCTGGCTGCTTTCATATTCATATATTGTTCTCTCCAAAAGACGTCTGCAAAGAGACCAAGGGAAAGGATAGTTGTGGATTTAATGTTGGAGTCTAATCCAGGTAATTATTATATAAGGCATAATACAAACACAAATATATTTTGTGTCTGTATTGTTGTGCATTAACTATGTAGTAGTAATTAATATAAATAAATATACTGATATTCCACCTGTCAGTATTGATAAATCATGAATATAATGTCAACTGGAATATAAATCGCTGATAATGGTATAATTGTATCTCTGGGTGTCGATATCGTTTTCCACTGGCTACAAATGAGTAAGGAAAATATTAAAATAATTCTTCAATTTTGTCTTAATTTGGTTTGTACAATTACTCATATATATTGGTGTTAGATGTGAATATAATATGTCGAAAATAGGTGTAATTATATATAAGTTATCTGAGGTCATGATTTCACTTTAAAAGGCTTATTTTGGCTTTGAATCAGACGTATAAATAAAAAAGTTATATTTGTTACTTTTCAGATATAGAATAACCAGTACTGTTCATGTGCGTGTGGCTTCCATCTATCATCAGGACATTTAAGCTACTATTATGAAATTAATACTGAAATACTGTTGTGAAATAAATGGCTTAACTGATGAATTGTGTTATTTATTATTATTACTTAATTGTAACATTATTAAAACACGTTGTGGTGACGCAACGAAAACTTTTTCGTAATTCTTACGTATTTATAATTACGTAAGGATAACATGATTATTACGTGATTATTACATAATATTGTTGGCTGGGTTGTACTCTATGAACAGCACTTCTGATTGTGACAGGAATTTCCTTTGCAAATGACTGAAACATGACATTGCTATGTATACAATATGCAGAAAAATATATCATCCTATTCACTGTATCCAATTTACACATGCATGTTTTGCATTACCTAAAACTTTGTGTTCAGTATATTTGGAAGTTAATTACCGTTGACTATCAACTCTATCACAAACATCGTGTTTCTGAACATTTCACATTCAATCTCAGTAGGGATCTTAATACAGAAGTTAAATCCTATTATCTATACACTTTGACACCAAACTATCTATCAATATTTTATGGGTAGAGCTACTACATACTCATATTATGATTTGTTATATATTTGTTTTTAATAGTATTCAAGTTTTTCATGGCTTCCCGCCTATGGATCACCAGTTTAATCTCGATAATTATATTCAGTAGATCTGTTAGAATTAGACTGTCAAAAACCGCTAGAAATATAATATGGCTAGAAGTGAAGTTGTCTTCTATCAAGAACCCGCTAATAACTGCTAAGTAAGTTCAAAACTGTACTACCGTCTTTTTAGATTTTTGTGTCAGTGCCAATTTTACAGATAATCGTTAGAAAACGGAAACTGATTCATATCTAGAACTAATTTTGACGCATCCTTTAAGCTTATCTCTAATATATAATTCGTCCATATCAATATGTGAAAGCTATACTGATCTGAAAGAATACGTATCAAATTGTATTTTCAAAACCCAGTCGGGCATGGTGGACCATATGGGCACAGTGGGCCTGTGTGATTAATTTCTTTCCAGTAGGTGGCCGACCTGTATGCTGCCAAAGGAAAAACCCGGGTGAAATGCCCTAAACTGTCTTAGGAGGGCATCTAATAGGAAATTTGTATCGACGTTTTTCCCTTTTTTACCTGCGAGTCAAGTCCAGGTTATTTGCTAAACATCATCCTGTACTCTAGCATACCTATACCGAAAAAGAATTATGATTCCATGTTATACTGTAGCTAGGTAGCTAAGCTTAGCAAAACTATTGGCTTTCACCTTGGTGCATGTGGACAGTGGCCATCTTGATGGTGGGGCACAGCCACTACCCACCACGTTATATAAGCCAGAAATTTACAATTATCATCACCTATGAGTTTCTAAAATGTCGATCTTTGATTTAGGGTCCTCAACATCGTACGAAACAAGCCCCAAAATCGAAAGATCAGGGCGACACCCGAACAACTCTTGCGATAAGCCGTCGATAAGATCACACTGGAGGGGTCTGTCCACGCGTTACGCTGCTCAACTCCTGTGTCTACGTTCGCTGACAAAACAAGAGTTGGGGCGATTGAGACATTTAGTCCGAATTACGAGGTGCGACGAATCCTTTCTGAAGAGCAAGAGACCATGCTTGAGAACTACCTCATGAGCTTCCAACATGTGCTAAGGGCTGACATCTGTCACCATGAAGCGTCTGGTATACGAATAAGCAGTAGTAAATAGCATCATAATTCCAGCCACAATATCAACACACAAGTGTGCCGGCAGACTGGTTTTCGGGCTATATGAAGACACCGAAGGTTGTCACTTCGACGACCTGAAGCGACTAGCTTATCATGTGCAACGAGTTTCATCAAGTATAATGCTGGTCAATTCTATGATAACCTTGATTCAGTGTAAAAAAGTACAAATTTCTGTAACCAGAGATCTATAACTTGGAAGAAACCGGCTGCATGACAGTTCATGTTATGGAGAAGGTCCAGGTTATAGCTCGCCGACAGAAACAAGTTGGAAAGGTAACATCAGCAGAGTGCGGAACGTTAATTACAATGCTTGCGGCCATCAACGCTTGTGAGAATTCTGTCCCGCCGATGTTTATATTTCCTAGGGTCAGTTTTCGTGACCACATGCTGAGAGGAGCTCCACCCGGCAGTTTTTTTGGGGGGTTGCCCACCCTTCGGGGTGGATGACGGCAGAGAACTTCATGATTTTCATAAGATATTTTATCAAGTATACATGCGCAACCAAGGACACGCCCATTCTGTTAGTCATGATCGAATAACCGCAATTCTTACATTTCGGTTGAGGTCACCAACTTTGCAAAAGGAAAATGGGGTTGTTCTTTTGACATTTCCATCTCATTGTAGCCACAAGCTGCAACCATTGGACAGGATTTCTTTAATAAGTCCGCAAACTCCTCTATGAATTCCAATCCTGGGAAGACTATAACCATTCACGACATCTGCGAGCTGGCTGGAAAAGTCTTCCCTCTTGCATTCACGCCACGAAATATCATATCTGGGTTTCGGTCAACAGGGATATCCCCCTTCGATCGCAATATCTTTGGCGATGAGGAGTTTGCATCTTACTTCGTCACTGACAGTCCAATGGAAGCACAGCCAACTGGCGCACCAATAATCGGAGAAGGAATCAAACTCTCCAACAGTTACCTAGACCCTGAACCCTCCACCAGTGGTCAAGGCCCCAGTGATGAACTGTCAGCTGAGGATCAAGATGCAATTGCCACCAGCAGAGTGGATTAAGCAGAGAGTGAAGATCATGAGATTAACGAACATGATGGAGGTTAAGCAGATGTCTCAACATTTGAAAGCATATTGCCACTTCCCAAAGCATCCTCCCGAAAGACAAAGAGCCACTTTAGTCTTAATGAGCACTCCTGTCAAAGAGAGAATTGAGACTGAGAAAAGTTGCTACTGAGAATACAAAAGGGAAGGGGGGGGTAATGGTCAAGTTAGGCCTAAAGCTCCAGCCTAGAGGAACATATCTCCGAGTTGACTGTTGATAATGGCCCAGTTCAGATCTATGCAAGATGATGATTGGATACGTGAAGTGGATGATGCTTGCCAATCACTTCCCTTGCCAAAACTTGTCCTCGGCAATATTGCTAGGATCAAGAAAGATGACTTTGCCTTGGCTAAATTTGATACAAAAAGGGAGAGGGCAATCCTCTATGTTGGCCAAGTACAAAATCTGTTTATCGTCGGAGATGATACAAAATATGAAACGATGCTCATGAGAAGGGCATCACCGAAGTCCTTCACATTCAGGTTCTCCATTGTAGATGACATAAGTTATATTCAGGTGAAGGATATGGTTGCCCAAAGCTTCCCGGTCCATTTGAAAAGGTGGGAGATATTTGATTTTCCCAGGTGACGTGAGACTATACGACAATGTTCTCAGTTAAAGGCCGTGATTTCGCCGGGCTCAAACTACCACCGCGAAGCAATTAGCGTCAGCAGTACATTAGGCCTGCCTCAATTGGCTGTGCCCATGATCTGTGATTGGTTGATCCAAGATACGGATATACGTTTTTTACTAGTGTCATAATCATTCTGTTCATAGATGGCCTTTTGGTTTATGCCCAAGTTCTTTGTTAGTTTGTTTGGGCTAATTTGACATCTTAAGAGTGCATTTTTGTAATTCCCTGTTAAAAATTTGTGTAATATATAGAGGATAGGATTAGATCTGACAAGTGGAAGAGATTGGGATAAGTTTATTATCAATGATCATTCTGTTGAGAATTGGCCTTTCGTTTTATTTGACCAAGTTTTTTGTAAGTTTGTGAGGGCTATATTGCATATATGTGAATAGTACATTTTGATATTTCTGTGTGAAATCAGTATGTAAGCACATGCAATAAAACAGATATGATGTTTTCACAATTATTTTAATATTTGTAACAAATTTGTTTTAAAAGCAAATGAGTGCCATAATATGGTTGTTTAACATGACACATAATGAACACCACTCAGAGGTACGAATGGATCTTTTTACACTTACAGTTTTGACACAAATAGGAAAATTGACCCATTGTGCCTGGCTCTCTCCTATAGGGGTTATGGTCTTGTTCTTACCACTCAGAGAATGTAGTATCCAAATGTAAATAGCTGATTACAATGTTTTGGATAACAAGAAGAGAAGAACACATTTATTATATTTAGTCATAATCTCATTGAAATCTCACCAGTCACTGTCATCTTTGATGGCCAGAAATCGATTGCATGTTACTAATTTAGTTGCTTTAGATAGCCCAAGTCTATTTCTCAGTTTGGTCTGTATGACACCAAAGTTTTAGAACACATGCTCAATAGCTGCTGAGCTGGCTGGCATATTGAAGCCACCTATCATGTTAACCATGTGTAACTATAATTTTATGTGAAAGAATAGCAGATATCTTGCTACAGTGCAATTAGAAACAGCCAAAACAACTAGAGATGGAGTAATAAGTGAAGCCATTATCACTGCATATATATATTGTGGTCAGCCACAGATAAATATACCATAAATATATATCTGTGGCTGAACAATCCAGTCAAAAATATCAGCAATCATTCAGCCAGCAAAAGCTGGTTAAAAGCAGTAAAAGCCACTGGCCCAGCTAATACAAGTATTAAATGGCTTTTGGCCAAACCTGCTTGTATGTCAAAATGACACTCTCTAAGGTAAATAACATCATAAAAACAAAGACCATATAGATGTTCTTCATCACTTTTATAATTTAATGCATTATAATTTTATGTAGCTTTATTCCTAACTCGGTGGTCCTGTTCAATGGTATTTAATTTGTGTTTATGCCTCGTCTCGTAGCAATACAACTAAATAACTGTATTCACAGGTTAATACCTTATCCAAAATCTTAAATTCAGTCAGATGGCAAAACCGTTGAGTAGTTAACCAGGGAAGAGGGTTAATCAGTAGTAGGAAAAAAGGCACTAGAAAAAATTATTTCATTTTCTTTATAGTGCTTATTTTAATATTGTTTGAGGTAAAGCAAACTGTAATTTGGCAATAGGGTAATTAGCTTTTGTATGTATACATGATTGCTTGTTTACAGTTGCATATAATTTGGTAATTCCATGAACACCTCTGAAAATGTGGCTTCCCTTCGTAGTATAGATCAGTAAATAATTGGATTCCATCTTTACATTACACCATAATTTAAAATGCTCTTTGTAAAGCAAGTAGTTCATCAAGTGCTGATCCTGGATGAAACAGCAAGCAAAGCAGTCCCAACAACCAAACCAGATCGTTTGTAAAACAAGTAGTTCAAACCCAAGAAGAAGTTTTATTATAAATAATGCAAACTGATAGAATGAATTCAGTGATTCCTGTGACAGTCAAAGATTGAGGTTATTACTAGCAACAAAGGTGGTTAGAAGATACTTCTAGGTGATTTCATCTATACAAGGTAGAAAACCAAGCCTCACAACATTAGACAGAGATATGTCCAGCATACTACTGACTGCAAAGCACTTCTAACTATGACTCTTGAACTGCAGATCCAAATTCCTTTCAAAATCTAATAATTGATGGTGAAGGGCTCAAACTTCAGGGCCCAACCCGCAGCAGTTTCTCATCTTTGACAACAGGCTTGACACTGACCCTCGGATCATCGTTTTCGGTGCCAGTGATGCCTCGAAACACCTGTCACCAGCTAACACATGGTACATAGACAGCACTCATGCTGTTGCTTCTCATGGTTTCTCTACATAATACACTGCTCTCTTGGCAACAATGCTGTTTCCACAATCTATGCTCTGCTGCAACTCAAGTCACAAGATACCTACAATAACCTGCTTCTTGTGGTGAACTTCCCTGTAGACATGTCTCACATATATGTGTACCAGTATGTGAAGCTTCAAGCTCGTCTGCATTAGTTGTGTATAGACAATAGTGAGGGTACCAAGACTGTTGAACAGTTTCTTCGAGGAACTGGTCACAACGTTCGTTGGAAACTACATGCCAACCAAGTAAATGAGTAAAAAAGTGCCATTATTTGCAATTTCTCACGTTGCCATTTATTCCAGGTGCCATTTTTGTCCTTACCCCAGGTTAACCATATGGTGTATCATTTTAATGGTGGGCTGAGCAATCTCATAGTCAAGGTAGAATGCAAAATTCATCAACAAATGATCAGATCATCAGATGCAGTGAAACAGTGAAAGTCTGAATGTCGATGGAAAGAAACTATACTATTTGATATATGACATGTTCAGGGATCGAGTGAGTTCCAAAGAGTAGGGACAGCAACTCAAAAAGCTACTGATTACAAAATTATAGTTTAAAACATATCATAACAAAATATTAACTAGTACTAGATCTATTATATGTTTAAACATAAATAGATCTACTAACAAATATAAGTTTTACTAACATTTTATTTGGGTCAAACCCCGTTGTGAATACGACCGTGACCTTTTGGCAATCAAACCAGATCAATGTATCAAACTATCTAATCATATATACCATCTAAATAGACGAGGATGACCATGCACATTATTTGATTGGTTAACCAGTTAACATAGACACACATTTTGGCTGGCATTCCAATCACGTAAAACAAAATGCCTACCAGAAGGTGTGTCCGTATTAACCAATCAAATGAATGACATGCGCCACCTAAGTCATGCATTTGATTGGTTAATACGGACACACCTTCTCGGCTTCTGGTTACGATCTTTGTTTAACGTCATCGTAATGCAATATTACACTACATACACAAGACAACACGTTGTTATTCTGGTCCTACAATTTCTACATTGTACGTACGTTATATTAATAATAATATGTTTTAGATCTAATTTTCAAATTTCATTATTATTGTCATGATTGGAAATTGTGAATACTACTACGAGTTCAGCATTGAACTCTTAAGATTTTAAACTTATGAGATTAAGAAAGAGATGTATTAAGAAAATGTATTAAAATGAAAAGAAAAAAAGGACTCATTGACCTAAATATAATTTCTGGTCAATGACTGGGCCAAAGACTATATTTAAGCTCTCTGACTGGCCTATTTATTCTAGAACACCGCGTGCTATATATGAACCAATCAGAACGTAGCACTGAAAATACGTCAGCATTGGTCACCTCATCCGGGTCACATGTACTGAGCATAGATAACAGACTGTCAATAAATGACCATAAACACAAAATTGTCACCATTGAGAGAAGAATCGGTATAATTAAATGTCACGAGTAAGTGATTTACATCTACAAAATATATAGCAATTGGTTTATGTCGCCTTGGACAATGTGTCTCTGAAAATATCACATGTAAGTAATCTTTTACATTTTTTTTGGAACCTTTTCGTATGTCAGTTATTGAGTTAGACATTTACTGATTTAGATCTAGTAATAACTAGTAGTAGTATTCTAGAGTCTAGTGGCTGCATCATGTTGATGACCCTGTGAAAATTATGAATGGTGAAAACGGAACCAGTACTGATATAATTAGTTATCTTTGTTAATTATGCTATTTGTAGTCATAAATACTTATGTAATATTGGATAACGGATTAACTATGTCTTATCCAAGACCAAGGCAAACCCAAGGACGAAGGATCTGAGAGTGAGAATGAACTATAATGTCTAATGACGTAAATTGATTTAGCCTAGTGGCTAGTTTGTATTGCGATTTGCAATAGATAATAATTTGGCATAGTGACAGCTAGTAGTGGGTGAGTGAGCATTGACGTGGGCCACATATCTATGATTACAATGGATTGAAGGCCATGTGACAAAGTGACTGCCAAGTATTTGACTGAATAAGCTGTACTTTATATTTAATGTTATTAAATTGGTTTCAGTAGAATTTGGATATGTGCCAATTGTTTTGGTATTTAAGCGAGACGAAAACTACACCAAGAATCAATTCTTTAATCATCATTATACATACACAATCAGATTTATTAACACTAGAATATTTTATATATATTCAGAAGTTATTGTTTAATTAGTTAGTATTTTAAAAATAATTTTAAATTGTTTTGTAGTTTGTTGTTCATTTATGCATTATGTAAATTGCCTAATAATCAACTGACTTATTTTCTTTTACAGTCTCTAGGTTTTATTTCCATAACAGAATGGCTTACTCTGTTGCAATTCGGCAGTCCTGCCACCGTTATCTCAGTCCTTGCAGACAGAGCCAGAAAAGTGTTCTCTGCACCACAGCCACGCATCCAACCATTGACGTTATTCACCACCATTCTCTGACACCACTACCCATCCGAGGGCGTAGTTCTGTGAAGCCACCAGCTGGTATTCATCATCAGAAGTGTCATGAGAATCACATCCTCTCTGGGCACTATTTATTCAAGTACGATAAGGATGATGTTGGAAGATATGACATCAGTCATAATTTAAAGACCTCTGCTCCTCTATTAGATAATACTAAAGAGAGAAACAACTACTTAGATATCAATTCAATAATGCGAATCATAGGTGCACTTCACATAGATCTGCCCAAAGTATTCTCTTGGAAGCAAAATAAGAAAGTTAGCAGTAGCGAGGATCCACACATAGTTACAAAAGATGATTTATGTATAAAAAATGTTAAACGCAAAGCTGTCAGTCCTCCAACACAGGATACTGTTTATGAAAAAAACCCGAATGTTAGTACTGTGTCAGAAATTGAAGACATCAGAGGTATGGCATCATGCGAACAGATGGAAGACATTAAACGTGAACAGTTGAGCTTTTCCGAAGCAATGGAAAAACAAAACAGAAGTGTTAAGAACTACTACGGCGATAAATCAGATGGAGTGTACAGGGATAGTGAATCAGTCTACAAGTTAGAACAAAAAAATACCTACTTAGGAGTGAACCAGCACATAATGAACAGAGTTGCTACAGTTCAGTCTCCAAACACAGCAGAATCCAAGTCAAATATTGTGAAGCAGATAACAAGCTATCTGCCAGGATTTGTGCCACAAAAACAGTCAGAGGCACAAACAAAACACACTGAATCAAAACAGATTAAGAAGGTAGCACAGCGAGGTAGCATGCCAAGAAGTGTAGTTGATCGCAAAACACGTGGCTTGGTGAAAGCTTTAACTGTAGCAAAGAGTACCGCATCAAAATATGTGAGGCTAGAGGATCTTTGTCACCATTTAGTTGCTTATCCTGAGGCTAAAACATTGGCAGTTAGGGTAAGATTTCACATTATTTAAATATTGTATTTTCTGCTTTATAAAGATATTTTGTGACAGAACTTAAACCACAGTATTATATTTGATCACCAGAATAAATACTGCCCCAGTAAAAACATTTCATTTTATAATGTATTGAGACTTGGCTGCTACCCAATCAAATTAATGTCAAATTCTGACCCTGATTTCATTAGTTGTATTTTTTATAAATGTTTAATCAGTGTCATTTTGCTGAACGAGTCACTCAATGACCAGGGAACTCATTTTAGTGCAGTTGGTCTTGCTTTATCATTATGCTACAACACTCTTATTCTTAAGCTGTGGTTCAAATATTTGTGTTTCTAATATCTGTGTTTTTATTATCTCATTTCTCTAGGGGTATAGTTTTTCTGCTATCTATTTAAAATTTCCACATTTGATAATTAAGTGCCAAGAATAAACAAAGCATGCACACCCCCTTGATTAAAACTTTATCCTAAATTACTAAAATAATATCATATCATGTGAGTCTTCATCTATTATAACTGTCATCACCTGTCCTGTTTATGATCCTGACTAACTGTTGCCACAATACTATTAGATGAGTTAGCAGATGGTTTTCTGGCTCAATGGGTACCTTACCATTACATAACTGAATTTGTTTTATGGGATTAAGATGTCATACCTCATTAATTACAAACCACCAACACTTCATTGTTTATAAACATTACCTTAGAAGTTATGAAATTTGTACTCTAGATAAAAAGTTAGAAATTAGCTTATTTTTATTAAAATATCAGCAAAATTGCCTCAAGTTAATACCAATTTACCTAGCTGACTTCCTATGACAGTTACCACAATGTTTTTACCTGCATTGCTTCTCCATCCCAAAAAGATGTACTATATATACTTGTGTAAAAGACGCACATGTTTCTAGGACCAATAAGCCCCCCATGACTTAAATAAACCCAGTGATTAAACAGATGTATTCACAGCAGTAAATGTTGACAGCGTTTAATAAATAGTAATATTTATTTTTGACTTATTGATGTATCTAATCTTTCCACCATGTTTCAGGAGAATGTTGTACCCTGTCTTTTGCGTTTGAGACAATGTACTGATATACCTTTGAGAGAGCAAGCAATGGAGGGATTAGCTTTGGTTGGTTACATTGATCCAGTCAAAGGTAGAGGCATTAGGATCCTGTCACTGGATGGTGGTGGAACAAGGTGATTACCATTTAGAGATGTATCAGATCCATTTCAGCTGAACCCATTACTGCAGTCATAACTTATGATCATAAATGAGTGTATGATTAGTTCAAGATATAAAATGTACATTTGATTGAGCCCAGTTTCCATTATATAGAGTTTGAAGTCCTTTGGCCTAATCAGGTGTTTTGATTAGTAATAGTGAACTTAAGCTATTACACAATCTGCAGAATTTTTACATCGCTTATTTGAATCTGTATAACATTAAGACCCTGCTTTCTTGTGCCTTATCTGCCTCCATGGTCTAGCGGCAGCATGTTGGATCACAGATTACTACCACCGTGTTTGAACCTCAGCTTGGGCATATCTGAAGTTTGTTTCATCTTTGACTTCGCTTCATTACCTTTGGAGGTTGCTCAGCCCATTTAGCCTACCATGTCCACAAAAGTGGCTGTAAATCATCAATCAATCTTGTGCCTTATCAAAGTGATATCTCTAATAACTTATGTATTTGTTGGTTTTCTATACACAGGGGGCTAGTCGCTGTGGAAATACTGCGCAAGTTGGAGGAGAACTGCAAGAAACAGATCTATGAGCTGTTCGATTATATCTGTGGTGTGAGCACTGGCTCATTGATTGGCATTATGTTGGCTGAGTACAAGTTACCATTGGATCAGGTAGAACATCTCTACAAAATATTCAGCAGTGACATGTTTAACCGGTACAAGTTGATGGGTGTCAGCAAATTGGTGATGTCACACAGCTATTATGACGCTCAACTGTGGGAGAAAATACTCAAGTAAGTGGTCTTGAATACTGGGACATGTTCGTTGTCAAGTATTTAGTCTTTAATTTTCGCACAATACATCAGTAATATTTCTTGCACACCACCATAAGCCAGGACAGATAAGTGTCTACTAAGTACAGCTGTTGTTGGGTATTTATTCATATGGAATATGTGGCATAAACTCCCTATTCAGTTTTTCAGTACGATAGAAACAGATTTTGTTTAGATATTGTCAAAGAAAAGCAAATGGCATCATTCATGAATGAAGTGCTGTTTTATATCATCCTCTGTTAAAGCTGAAATAAAATACTTTTTCTTATTGTATTGATACAAGGGTTGGGACTGATATTCGATGACTAAAAGTGTATGATGTAATATAATAGCCTAAATTTCCTTGACTCCAAAACAATAACAAATAGTAAAACAACAACACTGTATGCTGTCAGACATTTAGACTAATATACCTGTAATAAAGGTTATGGTCATACTTACAGTGCAGTAGCATAACGTTTTAAAACCTCTAGAGTTAAAAAGGATGGTACTCATTTTATGCACTCAACACCGTTTTGCTAGGTAGATCCGACTTATTTTAGCATTATTATTTACAGGTCTATGGAATTAGTGATGCCATAGGCATAACCTGAGATTGACCATGGCACTGTTAAGTTGGACTTGGCACTGTCTTCCTTGGCACTTTTCTGCATACATACCACTTACTTAATTGTTAGGGCTGAATTGTTTCATTTCATCTTGTCAGCTAAATTTATGCACTGAAATACAAACATTTTTCAATGAAAGATGAATATTCTGCTTTCCACCACATCCAAATGGTGGTATTGTAAGACCTTGAGGGATGTGAACTTGTTTATTAAACAAAAACATGCACAATACTCAGGGTTGGGTTTATGACAGTCATAAACCTGTTTATGACAGTGACATAACACATTTATGACATCATATACTGTCATAAACCTCTATTCACTATATTTTGTGATTTAAATGTTTTTTAGCTTTCACTTTTGATCTATTTTGCTTAAAATCAGTTGTGGATTATCATTATATCAGAATTAATATATATATTACAGATAATATTGTATGTTGGTCTCTTTTACAGTATCACTATCTGTGGCTTGGTTGTGTAGCTTAGCACACAAGGAATGGTGACTTATCATTCTCTCTGCACAGGTATTCTTGGTGATCACATGTCTTGCACTTAGCATGAACTTTACCATCCACTGTCACCCTAAGAAAATATTCCCAGATGGGATGGGCAGGTTTACATCTTTTCCCTCAACTTATATCTTCTTTGGCTGTATTGAAGCCACCCATGAAACTAACCATGTGTAGCTATTATTTAATGTGAAAGCTATAAGATGGATAAATAGAATCAGATTAGCAAATATCTTGAGCTCTTGCCACATGGAGGATCATTAAGTGAAGTCACTGCATGGATGGTCAGCCACAGATATACACCATGACCAACCCAAAATGGCAGTGTCTTGCTTGTCATCCAATTAATGAACTAGTTCTATTGAGTAAGTACCACCCTCTAAGCTCTAGAAACAAATAGCAGACCAATCAGGTCATTTGATTTTGGCTACAAACAACACCAGTGTATTATTACCATAGTCTAATAACAGGGTCCTAACTTATTGTGTAATAGTTTTAACATTAATATTACAATATTATATTAATAACATATTAATAATTTAAGCCATTCTATAAACTACTTTTCAGGTATATGTGGGAAAAGTTTGTCACAAATTTGTTGGCTGTGCCAATACATATTTAAAGAAATATGCTTTTGACAGTTTATGACACTGTCATGTTATAAACTGTCATAAACTTGTTTATGACATGACACCATAAACCCTATATTGATCCATGTATTTTATACATTGTGTTACAAACTTGCCAACTCTACTTGACAATACGACTTAAGCTATCTTGTCTAAAGTAATTCACAAGTTTTAAATTTTATATAAACATGCTGAAAAACTGTTCCAACTTTGAATCAGGTATTAAATGTAAGTAATTTTGGTACAAATGTAAGTAATTTTGGTACATCAATAAAAGTTTTGGTCAGAATAATTACTTTAAAGAATGTAAAATATTATTTTATTACCATACACAAATGTTGTTCTCAATTTGATGTGAAAAGTTGTATTTTACTGCCTATTAAAAACAAATCTATGTAAATGATATATATGCAGAAAAATAATAAAGTTTTAGCTGTAACAGGACAATGTTACACCTATTTCTAGGTTTATATTATGCTTCTTAACATGATAAATCCAGCTTGGATCTGTTAAATTGTAATATCAAACTAGGTTAGAAGTACATACTGGTAATTAGAGACATTTTTATGAGTGCTTTATCCAGACCATTCCATTTTGTTAATTCCACTTAATTCCATTTGGTCAATTCCACCTCAAATTTATCAATTCCAAATATTTCAATTCCAATTCCGTTTTTTTCCGACTCTTTTTGCATAATAATTTTTACCATGAGTAGGTACTCCAAGTAGTTTATATTCCAAGTAGGAATATCATGGAAGAAATATTTCTGAATTAAAAAATTAATTTGTGGATTTAATTTTATTTTGCCCGTTCTAAACATTGAACGGTGGTAAATTCCTAAATAGCAATATCTCTATATTGATTACGGGCATGCTATTTGATGGTGTCACCATGTTATGGGTGGAGCCAAGGGTATCCAGACCATTTTAATTGGTTAAATGCTTACATGCGGTACCACAGTCAGTGTGCATATCTGATATATGTATATATATAATATAAGGAACCAAAGTTCAGGATCAATTTGGTTCCAGTATATTGGTAACAGCACATGTAAGTGTTAACACAGTAAAATTAGCGCAAGTCTAACTACAAGGCGCTTTTAGCTAAAGAGGTATTTGATTATATCAATTGGTGGATCATAGTCTTTGTGCATCCCCATGTAAGAGTATATTTTCTAATCATTAAAAATTTGTTTATAATCCACTGTCCAGTAGGAGCCTTGAAACGAATGTATTTGCTAAAACAATGATATATGGAAAGTTTACAAAATCTCTCAAATGATTATTAAACAGTTAGGTCTGGGGAAAGGCTATAGTAGTCACAGTTTTAGGAGAGGAGGGGCAAGGTTTGGCTCCAGATTGGCATTCCTGGTGAGATGATAAAATTAATTCCTAAATAGCAATACCTCTATACAGATTATAGGTATGCTATGTAGTGGTGTCACAGTGGGGGGCGGAGCTCATGGTTTCCAGACCACTTTAATTAGTTAAATACTCACTTGGGGTGCCACAGTCAGTGTGCCTATCTTGTATATATATATATAAGGAATCAAAGCTCTGGATCAGACAGTGAGCTCTTGTGGCCTAGCAGTTAAGCACCCGGCACTTGGTGCCAACGGTCGCAGGTTCGAACCCAGTAAGAGGTCGAAACTTTTTCCAGGGATTAATTTCTCGGCTCACTACATCGTGGGTGGCTGACCACGTTAAATGGCGCTGCTGTCTCCACTGAATTATTTAAAATAAAGGGGGACATTAAAAACCCCCTGAGGACGTAAAACACTCTGGCAGGGACCACCCTCAGGGTATTTCGGCTCCATATTTCCGTACTGCTCCCCTGTGAGTGGTGGGGGGAGGAGGTTTCTCAACCACTCGAACATAGAGGCTGTGCCGATTAAGCGACAGCCTGGGGATTGTCCTCGAACAACAAAACCAAACCAAAACCAAAGCTCTGGATCATTATGGTTCCAGTATATTGGTAACACCACTTGTATGAGTTAACATTGTAAAAATGGTAAATTAATTTCTGGATTTAATTTTTTGTAGGAAACTTCAATTCCAATTCTCAATTCCAATTCATTTTTTTTAAATAATCAATTCCAATTGCGGAATTGGCTTTATCTTAATAGTAATAATGTGTGTCATTTAAATACCACCCTATTCAGCTAAAAAGCTGCTCTAAGGCGCTTTACAATATTATTATTATTATATACCATATTTATATAGCACTCTTTTCATAAACTATATCATGTTCAAAAGTGCTTTACAATACAAGACTTATAAACGTAAAATGTTAAAATGACATGGAATAATATATATTAAATGTAAAATAAAATATTACAATATACTGGTGATTAATATTTTTTGACGTAATAGTATGATTAAAAAAAAGACAAATAAACTAAACTTAATCAACTAAATTAAATCGTTATAATATACTGATATAAAAATATATCGAACTGCTATTAACTAGAAGATAAAAATAGAATTTAAACATGTTATATATACACATTATTAAGAATGACTAGATTTGTTCAATGGCTATAGTGTACTATAAAATAATGTGTTTTAAAAAGTTTTTTGAACATCTCAGTTGTCTTAGATTCTCTAAAATCGGCAGGCAGTGCATTCCAGAGACTGGGTGCTGCATAGCTAAAACATCTGTTGCCATATGCTGTGGTCTGCATCTTAGACTCGGACCTGTTTCCACCCAGCACACATCTCAACTCCCAAGGGAGCATACAATGCATGCTGCCATTATAGGCACAAAGCGTTACTCAAACACAGAGCCATTGTGTCCTATCATGTACTCATTATTTATGGATGACTGAACCAGTCGCCACATGATGGCATTGTAGCTCATGGAGCCTCAAACCCGTTCGGCTATGGATCCTATGCTCTAACTGTCCTATCATGGCTCTTGTGCAACTTGCATTAAAATCAGGAACTCTAGTATTATAAAATGAAGAAAAATATGGTTTGTTTGATAAGTGGGATTTTAATAAATACTTAAGAGTGTTCCAAATTCAGGTGTTTTTATTGCATGGCTAAAATATGAAGAAAGCTGACTGATAAAAGTTGATATTTAAAACAAAACTATACCACAGAATAGAATGCCTTCTCACTGCTCTGTTTTCCCGTGAAACCTTAATAATGTGTGATTATTGCTGGCAGTTCTTTTGTACACTTTAATCACCCTTGATACTGTCAGTAAATAGAATATGATTGATTTTATTGCATTTAAAATTATTATTTCAGAGAAAATATTGGCCTGAAAACATTTTTGGAATCAGTAAGGAATCCAAAGACACCAAAGGTAAGTTTCCATCATAATGGTACTAACACTTTTCTGGTACATACTACTTATATCATGTATATGGTGAGTTCATAAATAATTTATGTAGAAGTGCACTTTAAACTGAATTCTTACGTAATGATCTATTTTGATGCAAAACATAGATAGATAAATGCACAGATAAGTAATTTGCCAGTTCACTCACCAAGTTAGGTGTTACTTAATCTCTTGTTGTTATGTCTTAAATATTGGCTTCTTCACTGAAGATCTTGATTCACATAAATCAAAACCGATTTTTAAAATGCTCGATTAATGAAAACTTGTCTAATTAATAAAGAATGATTTTGACCTCATTAGACCTCGGAATAACAGCTTTAGGCACCTGTTGCATGTCAGCTCATTTGAAGTACAGTGTACGCTCATTCATTAGCATAAATGTTATTCATGCCTGAGTAATATTGTCTCTGCATTATTAGCAATCAGTGGCCTTGTACATGCCATTATTTTACTTTGCAGATGTCAGCCATTTCGACATTAATGAACATGACAAAGCTCAGTAATTATGTGTTTCGTAACTACATGCACCCACCAGGAGCACAGACTCTGTATCCGGGCAGCTGTAAATATGCTTTCTGGCAAGCAGTACGTGCTTCCTCTGCTGCACCCGGTTACTATGAAGAATACAAAATAGATGAGTGGGTCCACCAGGTTGGTTGTTGTTTTGAATGTAAATTAAAATTGAGTGATAGGGTCGAGTGATCGATCTATATGTGTTACCATGCGAATATTAATAAGAGTGATAATGATGCATCAAATCATCGAATCTTTGCTAACAAGCCATACATCTATCTATGAAAAGGTGCCTGAATATCTGTTTTCTTGTTCAGCAGAAAGTTATCACCAAGTCTTACATCACTCAGTCAAACATTGCTAACTACCTCCATGTTGACCCCAGTCATATGCCAGCTGTGCATTTAATTAAGTGTAACAGCCTGGACTTTGTGAAGAGATTCCCAGAGAAAAATAAATGTGTACTATCCTTTGAAAATAGAATTCCTAAGTCTTTATTGTTTATGGTTACTTTGTTTGGTAAATAATATAAATTGTTGACCATTTTTAACCTTTTTAGGAACCTTATATTAGGTAGTAAGTGATTTCTCAACCTGTTCAATGAAAATTAACTATTTGCAGTCCTTTTTTTGTAGAGTCATTTAAAAATGCCATATTTAATATTTATTTCTACCAAATGAAACTCCCTTCTGGGTTATGAACCATTCTCAGGAGTCCTTATTCGTTGTTTTATGTTTACAGGATGGGGGATTGATAAACAACAATCCAACTGGCATTGCCATTAATGAGGCAAGATTGTTGTGGCCCAATGACCGTATACAGTGTGTGGTATCACTCGGCACTGGTCGCTACGAACCGTCGCTGGAACCTGAATTGACGAGCTCCGGTCTACGCAATAAAGTGAACAAGTTTATACAAAGTGCTACTGATACTGAAGGTATTGTGATATGACAAACATCCGATTCTATAATTGTAAATATTTAGGCATTAATTAAAAAAAGAAAATATGAATCGATGTTCAAGTGTGTGTGTGTATGTGTGTCAAAGCTAGAAAAATATTATTCACTTTAGTAGCCCCTGAGCTAGTAAAATTTAAGATCCACTGGCCCAACAAACGTCTTGCTCGCCCAACAAAATATTTATTAGCCTGAAATGTTTTTTACTAGTCCGAGCAAAACTGCACTGTATTAGATGGATGTCATCAATTTATGATATATTTCACGCCGTTGTGTGTCACAATAAAACTTGTCCTGCATGCCAACTGAACCACTGGATGGTGCAACTTTATAGAGTCCAGTATTTCATGCATGACATCACTTATTCAGTGGTGGAAACTCGTGCAATTTCAATTTTAATTCTTTGAGAAGAATGAAGGTATTTTTTACTTATTTTACATCATAAGTATCAAGGTCTATTAATAATGATTTCAGTGTCCTCAACAATCCAGATATCATATTCCCTTATTACTATACTAATTATGTTGATACTAAATCCCAGCTATTGCATATGGAAAATGTTTTTAATGGGATACATAACA
Source organism: Paralvinella palmiformis (assembly GCA_025642065.1). Taxonomy (NCBI): domain Eukaryota; kingdom Metazoa; phylum Annelida; class Polychaeta; order Terebellida; family Alvinellidae; genus Paralvinella; species Paralvinella palmiformis. Next base: position 369,882 of record JAODUP010000367.1, read on the forward strand.
ACATGGGCCACATAAACTGACAGTAGACAGAGAATGCCAGATTTGCTGGCAACCATTTAATTACTTGATTTTTTTAGAAACTCGGCACAAACTGATGAAAATGTCAGAAACAAGAGCTAGTGCAACCACATGATTAATATTCTGTAATCAACATCTGAATTAGACAAAATCCCCCCCCCCCAACATGGCTATGTATATATATGATGAATAGTCATAAGTCGGCACTGGACAGTACAGAAATGAAAGACTACCACATATTTTGCCTCAAAATGGCAGTTGTCTGGTCAATTTAGTATTTTGGGTCAGTCACTAACCCCAAAACCAGACCCCACTAGTCCGGGGCACTTGAGCTACCGATTTTTCCAGCTCTGGTGTGTGTGTGTGAACATATATTTATGTAATTTAATATATTCTGTATTATGTTTCAGCTGTCCACACAGTATTAAATGATCTCTTACCGCCATCCACATATTATCGGTTCAATCCGTATATGTCTGAAGATTATCTACTGGATGAAATTCGTCCAGATCGCTGGAATCAGATGCAGATAGATACACAAATGTATTGCCGCAAAAACCGTTACAAGATTCAAAAAGCATCAGATCAGTTGTTGCTGACCAAGTTGCCACACCAAAAGGTCACTGATTTGCTGAAACTAAAGAAGAACCTATTATTTTCATAAAGGTATTAGTTGTCATCCCGCACATTTCTGTTCATACTTGTACCTTTCATGGACAGTCTATTCATTAATTCATATGTTTAAATATTCTCATGCTTCAGATAATTTATAATCAACAATGTTAAATGAAAATCAGCTATCGTGTTGATGCTGTGCAGTAATATTTTTACTGTAAAATAGTAAGTTTCATCTCCAAATATAAATTCTCATGGCTACATTTTGTATATGAATGTACTACTTTCAGTAAATAATTGTAGGTTATCAGGGAAATTTAGTATATTAATACATGATGATAATTTATATATGATTGTTTATTGGAACACCAATAATATTGTTACCCTTATGCACATAATTCCTGCAGTTTGGTGTTCATTAAAGTTTTGTTGTATCTGTGATATAATTTTAGTTGTTAGTATTGGTAATGTGGCACGGCAAGGGAAAAATATTAAATACACACACAACTTCTGAGTTGTTTGCCATGAAACGTCTGCTATCTTATAATCAGTTGATAAAATATATTACAATTTAGTAACAGCAATTAATACATTATTTGCCTTTGATTCCTGACAACGGCTAGCTTTGTAATAATGATTCACTAGTCATTTAAGGATGACCTTATTTGCTTTTTTTCTCAAAAACAAACAAATTAGGTACACTCTCGGTTTTGTTTGGTGCTTGGTGCTAACAAAAGTAATCAGATTTGCAGTTGAAGTATACAGTAACGGTTGGTTGTAACAAAATTCAAGGGAGGGGAATGGGAATTAATTTTATTATAATGGTACTTCTAGTTATCCCAGTTTTCAAATCTAGGTGCCACTGTGTATCAGCTATTAGTTACAGACACATGAGTGTTAATTAGTTAAAATAACCTTGTTTTATTACGTGTATTGCCTGGTATTTTGCCATGAATTAAAGCCACAGAGCAAATAGTCTTTAGCAACTTGATTCTTAGATTTAACTTTTTGTCAATTTCCTCAAGAGCTTCCAACTTTGTCTCAACAGATACTGGTTTATGTTTGCTAGCCATTGCGATATTTCATTACTGATTGTAACTTGTTGAAGTTTGGGGTAGAGACCCCTGGCTGTCACCTATTGGGCACAGCCACCTGGTGTTGACTTCTGTTGTTGTGACGATTGGCGAACTAGGAGTTGTTTAACATGGTGGCACCTCAGTTTACTATAAAAGTCACTTTTGGAGGAGAAAAAACCTTACCAGTTGCCTGGTTGGACTAAAACCTCCTCATACTATAAATAATGTCCGGCCTCCCGAACAGCATGGACTATGGGTACCGATAGAGAATTGTCTTTATTTAAATAGGTTGGCAAGCCAATCCAAAGTTCACAGTTTATCATATGCCACACTCTTTGAAGTGACAGATGTCAATATCTACTCACTGTCTACTCGAACCCTAACATAACAAAAAAAAATGCATGTTTCTGTTGTCAAAACAATGAAATTAAATTTTCATATTGATTGTTGCATTTACAGTTGCAATGATCACAACAGTCATTGGACTGACTGACAATTGAAATTTAAAACATGTTCTTTTTTTAGAGTGCGATTTATATTGATTTCGTGCTGCTGGGACACAAAAATCAAGTTTTCATTGTATAAATTTCGTTATATCCCTGTTTCTTTACTGTGGAAGTGAATGGACGTTTAGCCAGACCACCTAACCACTTCGAGTTAAGCTACCACCTTGTTATTTCATAGTTATTTATAACCAGCTCTTATTGTAAGTACGTATTCAAAATTTATATTTCCTTAACATGGCATAAACAATTTCTCAAAATTTTAGCTCTGCCTTGTTATACTTTCTGTATACGTAGAACCAATATTTAGGCATTTACTGTTCATGATTATGTGTGCTAACTTGAAGGACAGAAATCTAGTTGTCCTTAAATGTACACAGTTTAATACACTGGTACTGGTTAATTCCACTTTGAAAAGGTAGATTGTTATATTATTGTATTCTGTGACTTGTTTATCACATAATATACATCAGAGGGAATGTACAATCAACAGCAAGCATGTGGATTGCTTTGGGTTTAGAGCTAATGGCAAGTGTTAAATAAATGTTAGAAACATATTATTCATCATCTTTAAGTATTGTTCCAGTTGTGTAATATATATATATATATATATATATATATATTGAGTCACCGGAGCTTTTTGACTTGCACGATAACGTAGTATGTTTTCCCACATAGATGATAATGTATATAATTTTATTTTACAGAATGAACTTTGCTGATGTAAAACTTCTTAGAAATCTGATATTTTTAATAGTTTAGATAAGTTTTAAAATATTATGCAAGCCATGTAAAACGATCTGGTTAAAATCTCATTTAAAAACGTTCAGTACATAAAATAAGGGAAGTTACTTAATATTGGTAGCATCCTTCAGTACTACTTTATACAAATATGGCAGTGTGTGTGTGTGTGTGTGTGTTTTGAAGCCTGCTTATTCAGCCTTGGGGCCCATCTGAAATTTATTATCATTTATTGCTTACAAAAATGGCATCATTTATTTAGAATGTGCTGCTTAAGTAGGTTTCAGTAGTTAGTGCTTACTCGGAGATACCGTAATCTGGAAAATGCCATCACAGGAAGGTTTTACTTGAGCAACATTTATTGGGCAAGTCATTTTATTATACAGCAGATGACCAACATGTCGGTATAGATAACTATGCCTGGTAAATCTTTCTCTGGTGTAATTTTCCAATTTACTGTGTAGCTACTACCTCAGTTGGGTGTTGTTCGGCGTGTGTGTGTGTGTGTATGTGTGTGCATGTGTTCACATGCGCACTGATTAGTTTCCTTGATTATATTTGGATTACTTTATTCTGATGGCTGTACTAGTTCTTTCGTCTAAACCTATTTAAAAGCACCGCCCACTCAGTTTCGGCTTTGTTATATTCGGTCTTGGATAACGGTTCCGATAATCTTACGGGGTAAGTTTCTTTTGGTATCAGTTCATTTGGTACATTCGACTTTCAGGTGACAGTGACAAGATTTTAACAATTAGGTAATGGTTGTATTGTGATATATGAACATTCAGAGAATGCATTTTATATTGTTAGTTTACTTCACCAACACATACATGTTTTAGATAAGAATGATTAAAAGGTTATAGTCAAGTGTTAGTTTATTTTTTTGTTTATCAGGTCTTGCTATTCCTTTTTTTTGGGGGGGGGGGCAGAAGAAAAAAAGGCCTGCAGTGACACTATTCTCATGCTGTCGTGTTCCAAAAGTCCTTCAAGAGAAATGTTTTGTTTATATTGACTGAAATTGTTCACTTGTACAATAATATATGTTTTATGTGTACCAACAATTATTTTCATTTAATCTCAAGACTTACACGGTATTCTCTCAGGTAGATAAATCATGTTTTATATATATATATATATATATATATATAAGCATTTGTAGTCTTCAAAATATAGTTTTATTGTTGTTCATAGTTTTCCGTTGAGCTCTGCTTTGTAGTGTCTGTGTCTAGTTGTCTGGAAATGTTGTACGTGTTTTAGCGCATTTACGTGGTATTGATGATGGGCGAACACAGGAACAACGTGTTAAAACGAATAACTGAATAAAAAACTGGTTATAATATAATATTGTTAATGTTCAGCACGAAATGAGTAAACTCTGGCAACTTTTATTGTCTACAGAATTCGTTTGTTGAACTCTTCATTAAAATGTTCCACATCCTCTGGCCCAATCCAGTAATTTAACAGTAGATGAAGACGTTAGCATAATTAGAGAACATATTCCACATACCAAAGACATCGTGTCCGAACGGATAGCACGATTAACCAACCAACCTCTATAGGACCACGATTCAAACTTTTCGTTTCCCACTTGATCCGTATAACCAGTAAGTGTAAATTAAACGTGGCCGCAAAACATTAATATAAAATAGTCTACATCAAACAAAGTAACGAAACAATGGAAACGAATTGCTTTGGTCTGAATAATTATCCATATTCAGCTAATGGCCTTTCTTAACCCGGAATATGTTCTCACTGACTTAGATAGATCGTTTCGAGATTGTTTGAGTGATATATATATAATACGAACGTAGAAAGATTTAAACTGGTTTCTAAATTGCACGAGAACTCAACATTGTTTTCTCTCGAATTTCTTCTATAATTATAGTACCTTAGTTTCGAAAATAATGTCCATTTAGGAATTTCAAGGCAATGCACCGGAAATCACTTATTAATGTGCACGGTTTTGTGACACGCCAGCCGTCCCCTAAATAGCTCACTAGATTCGATAGAATAGACATATAACCGAATCAGACATTCTGGAATCGTCGGTGGAAGGCAAAGAAGCCCACCAGAGATCTTGAAATCAGTTTGATCTACTTACTTATTAAGATAACTGTAGGAAAAGATAACCCTCAACTCACCGGCAATGGCTGTAAAACAAACAATTAAGGACACAAAAAGTACCGGTTTATTTAACAGATTGTATTAGCCTAAATACAAACAAATCTGCATTGTATAAATGTGTGGGCATTCAATTATTTACACTTAATTTTTACAAATTTATTGCCATTACTGATTCTTGCCTATAGCTGTTTCTTATTTTAGTGACTGGAAAGTTTCATGAAATTTAAAAACTAGTGTTCAATAGGACCGTCATCATCCAATGCTAAATTATAACATGCTGGTGTTACTAATATTTCTCAGCCAAATACAATACAACCTATTAAAATTGAATCCAGTCTTCCATTTTGGCTAACCACAAATAAAATTACGTTATTAGATCGACTTTTCTATGGGTACACAGGCCTGCACATTGCAGCATATGGAATTAAGATACTATGATGTTGAAATACAAATGGTCATCGAGCGAAGTCAGTTGTGCCATAGAATATTTGTCTAGCAATCTGTCCGAATGTCGAATTCATCGTCTTTATATTTTCCTCATTTGGTTCAACTGTGTACAATTTACTCTTCTGCCATACCCTGTACCATAGATGTACGGAATAATTATCATTCCAGTTCACGACGTCGTTCCCGTAAATTTTGTCGAGTTCCGCGTAGTTCGGTCGATGAAGTGACCTTTCCTCCACGTGTACCAAATGTGGATACCTCTTCCAAAGCTTATAGGGTACCATTCCAGTGTTGTATGCCCATGTCTTCACCTGGTAGTCATCCAAGTAGGAATTGATCCAAAGTGTCAGAAACGGCGCATCCTTGGAACAGACAACTATCCCACCACAAACACGATCGCTACCCTCTAGACCGATGGAACACGGATATCGCCGGAGGTCATCAAACGGCTTAGTTACGAGTACGTCCAGATCAAGATAGATGCCGCCAGTTTCGTAAAGTACCCGCAACCTATCTACATTGGATGAGGAGGTTTCGTAATAGGGGAGTTTGAGAGGGTATCCAAACAGACAGGTCGATGGTCGGCGGTGTATGACCTTCAAAGAAGGTATTTTTTTTACCTCTTGCCAGTAGTTACCGGTCGGTTCAATGTTTGTGTGAAAGAGTATCATTTGAGGCTGTATTAACTTGTGTGCACTGAGAATGCTCAGCAGATTATGGAACTTCAGTTGTTGTGGCGATTCGGCGTACCAAATATAATGCACAATATTTGGCACCAGGAGTTCGGTTTCCGGCGGAGAGTTCGGTTGTTGAATAAGCCGCGTCTGGGCGGTCGTTTTGTAATCCGTAGACCAGTTTGGCATGAAATTCTCGTCTCTAATCTGTGCGCAGTTAATCTTGTAATATCGATCTCCTCCGCAGACCGCTAACATGAAGTAATACAAAGGCACGCATATCACTGCACAACAAATGAAGACATGTTTCCAGCCCTGTATACAGAAAGTTAAACAATAGTTTCACAAACAGTATACTTAACAGATGATATAATTTAAGATATAAATAATGATATGCATCAGTGTATGTATATAACTTAAGCACACTTACCATATATTTCCAACCATTTGGGAATGATAATCTGTAAGGAATATATATATATATATATATATATATATATATATATATATTAATAAGGTATATTTAAAGAGTGGTGGTGTGTAGTTAAAACAACAGTTCATTGATAATCTTTACCGATCAGTATACATAATATGCCAGTGCATTAATTATGCTAATTAGTATATATGCCTATAGAAATCTGTTATTGGTGCTTATTATATTACGTAGATCTGATTATTATACTTTGAGTGTCAAGAAGTATGGATTGGGGTCGCCAATAATCATAGTTTTGGGAATGTGTCAGTGATTCATCATGCAGGCTGTGTTTGTGGAGAGGGGTGTTATAGGCGAAAGAGTGTGGGTTAGAAAGTGACCCGGGGGAAGTTATGCCGTATATACTTGTGCACAAGTCTATCTCGTATATAGGACGGGGTCAGTATATCAGTCAATATTGAGGGAAACCGCATAACTTGAATATAAGACGAGTCAGAATTAAACACCTTTAAAATATGCTATTTTCAGAAAAATGACGTTTTCTGTTTGACCTGGCATGTTGAAATTATCAAAAGTGTCGAACTAGTGGTAGAGATATGTGTATCTAGAACTGATTTCACAGCTTGTCTTGTTGAAGTTTGGGGTAGAGACACCTATAGCTGGCTGTCGCCTATTGGGCACAGCCAATTCACAGCCAAAGACATGAGCGATATTTATAGATAAAACTAACCATGAAGACAGCTAATCAAGCTGAAATTGTTAATTATTGCTGGTATTCACAACATTGAAACAAATTTGATCTATTATCGCTCACCAGACCCGGTGTGTAAGACCAGTATAGAAAATAATCCATTTTTCAAGGATTAAAACCTCGCCTTATACGCAAGTGTATACGATAACACTAAAACGAAGAAAGGCTATATAGGCACACTGACCTAATCCCTTATTATTAGCTAGTCCAGTCAGATCGCCACACAAACAAAACTTTGTGACAATGCACCACTGACTGACTGAAAGAAGTGAAGCACCCCGAGCTTCCCTTTGACATTATCCCTATCACAACACAGGAGCTTCATCATTGTGTCGTAACGCGGTGATACTATCGATCGATTTCTCTACGACAACACACGATCGGCAGGATGAGGGAGATCGGTCTGGGATTAATACAACCTGTAATTACTCTCCGGCGGATTATATTGTCGGCTAATCTTTAGACGCTCGCGATACAATAGGTACGAGCCACGCGTTGCATGTCTGTCAGTCACTGCTGGAAAATAGGCTAATTAATCCGGAGTCACGATCAAGATACACCACTAGTCGCTGTATACTCCCTGTATGCGGACTCTATACTCAGCAGAGGAAGTGTTGGGACTGCCGATTTCAGCAAGGGGACCAATGTGTAAACAAATTACAGCAAAAATTAGAATAATAATGATCATCAAGCCTATGACTACAATGTTACCTACCGATAATAGTGGGTCTTATGGCTAAAGACATACTTCCACATCGTTTCTGGTCGGACAGCACAAATATCTGAATAGTTGAATGGAAATGATCGTTGTTTACTGATAGTTAAAGCTATATATATATATATATATATATATATATATATATATATATGTGTGTGTGTGTATGCCTGATCTACATGGCCTCTTATCCCGGGATATCTGTTTTACGGTTAACATCAATGCAATGCTTTCCGGATATCCGTATCGAGCCGAGACATGCCGCTGTCAATATTATAGTGCAGGCCTCTCCATCGTTGAGCCCCTTGCCTCGCGTCCCAGATGCTGTTTTAAGCGATCAATAATATTGCTTATACGGCGAAGATGGTCTCTGACTGACCGGCAGAACAAACCGCCACTCGGCTTCTGAACATGTTGTCATGTTGATATTATCCATCCCCTCTGTAGGCCGTACCGCTGGAGAGATATGGAACAAGAAACGCAGTCTGTAAACGACAGGACATGCTCTACTATAAGGGCCATTGCAACGGTATAGCCATTTGCCGCGTAACGTACAATTAAGCTCAGAGGTTGTAGATGTCCACTGATTGGCTGATAGTACCGTTGGTCACAGTACCCTTTCACTCGTGTCTGGAGGGTGTTTCATTTACTGTTTTATCATATAATTTTTGGAGGTCGCTTAATTAGGCCATTTAGCCTATCGTGTGCATAAAATTGGCCGTACAGCTGCCACATTTCAGAGGTTTTGTGCATATAGTAGGCCAAATGGCCTGGACGAGATCCACAGGTAAGGAGACGAAGAATAAAGATGAAAGACACTTCTGCCACAGCCCGGCCGAAGTTTAAACCCAGGTACTGTAGATCACATGCCAAGCGCACTACCAATTAGGCCATATAACTAAATAATAACCAAAACAATTGCCTTTTCTATTATTTTTATAAATACGTTTTTATTATTTGTATTTCGTTATTGGTCGTTCGCCTATATTTTATTGGCGCATCACTGTATAGCGCCTATAAATGGCGTATTAAAGGTGACGGGAGAAGAAATTTCACAGTAAATATATAACGCAACAAACATTTATTTTATTCCTATCAGATGCACTACACTCAAAACAATTTTAACCACCAGCTATCATATTTCTATTAAAATGTTGCCTAAATCCGTTTTGGCTAATATATGAAATAAACTATTAGCTGGATGTCTGACTCTTATACTGACAGTTATTGATATTTCTTAACTAAGAATGGACAGATATGAGGAGATTAAGGTAGCATAATTCAGATAAACAATGAAAGGTGAATGAACTGCAATTGATCAACCACAGGATGCATGCTGTAACCATGTCTGACCAACCACGAATAAATAACATATGTGATGGTTGGAACAACAGATTCCACACCCTTGTTGGCCAGGATCATCCCTCCATATAGAAATTGAGAAAAACCTTGCAAGCAGAGTGTGTTCCTGTTACTGAGGTTCTCATTCGAGTTGAACGTCGTATTAGGCCAAAAAAGACTTCGTAACTTCTGAAAAATGATTTTCAGGAATATTGTTCTTCCTTGAATTGTTTGTTAGTTTATACCATAACTTTTGAGTTGGTCAACCTAACATTTCAGTTTGATTATTGAAGGTTTCGTGTTTTAAATGTCCATATGTACTTGGGAAATGTCAATAACTGAAAATGTTTTTAAATATCCATTCTTAGCTAAGAAATATCAATAACTGTAAATGAACTGGTCCAATATCCAGTTGATTTTCTATTTCATACATTGGCCAACATGTCCTACCTTGAAAAAACAGTTGGCCGAAATGTCCTAGGCCAAAACGTCCGTTGGCCAAAACGTCCGCCAACCATGTTGAGCAGCCACCTGTGCCGCCGACACCCGACCCCGGTCCACAACAAGAGTTGGATTAGTGTGTATTTGTTTGTGTTGGTATAAGCTTAATTGATAAGTCAACACACTGGGCCTGAACGTGAATATTTTCATCTTCCTATCGTACTATAAGGTGATATTTGTCGGTACACGGGAGCCCGGTGGATGCATGGGGCTCTCCCATATGTGGCCTATACAGGAATGTATAGTGTGGCCTACACATACCCGTTTTCTATTCAGTTTCTCCAACAAACTGCTGATTCGTTTGCACTTATCATCACCCAGTTTGTCGAATATGGATAGAATGGCATCTTCTGTGAGCCTGACACTCTTCATGACATATCCAATTGATCGTGCCAAAGGCGGTGAAATAACAAACCTATGTTCCTCAAAGTGTTTCCTGCAGAGCTTGCGGCGGCAATTTGGCTTCCACTGCACTCTGTTCAAGTTTCGAAGCCAATCGCGCATACGAATATTATTTTTTTGGAATGAATGCATACTCCATTAACTGGCAGACCCATTTGCACAATTATATGCGGCACAATACACAATTTTATACGTTTAAGAAAGACCATATAGAACACGTAACACAGGTTAAACAAGGCCTATTGGGCACGGCCTGTGGCTGTGCCCAATAGGCGACAGCCAGGGGTCTCTACCCCAACTTCGACAAGTGACCTAGCGGTTAAGCACCCGACACTTGGCGCCAACGGTCACAGGTTCGAACCCAACAATAGGTCGAAACTTTTCCAGGGATTAATTTCTCGGCTCACAACATCGTGGGTGGCTGACCACGTTAAATGGCCCTGCCGTCTCTACTAAATTATTAAAAATAAAGGGGGACGTTAAAAAAGAGGGTATTTCCGTACTGCTCCCCTTTGAGTGATGGGGGACAAGGTTTTCATAGTTTCATAGAGGCTGTGCCGAATAAGCGACAGCCTGGGGGTTTCTCCCCGAACAACAAAACAAATATTAATCTAAACAATCTCACAACTGCCATGATCTAATTTGGGTGTTCTACTCCCAAACTCCACGGCTGTAGGTGATTCGCTTTTTGTTTTTACTTGGCGGCTTAGGGACTGATGATTCAGTCCCCTGAAGAAACGTCCAGGCACAAAACCGACGTTGTGGTCATATCAGGGGGGCATGACTTCAATGCTGCAGCCATTGGATGATGGTATCAATCGTCCAATGAAAACTCTGCTGAAAGGCAAGTGGAGGGAGTGGAGGCAGAATGGCACCAAAACATTCACAAACAGAAGTAATATGCGCACACTTGATCTACTCACCACCACACAATGGGTCAATGGCACGTGGAAGGATGGGTGACAATCTTTTCCAGCGCACGGATCAAGACGGGGCGCAGGTATGGCACGAAGAACTAGATAGTACTAAAGTAGCGAAACCTTTTGCCCTTGGCTCATTGGCATAATTTATCCCCAGCCAATCTCACGTCTGCTGCTACTTTCCCTCGCCGATAAATCATGGTGACAGGGTCCATTGTAATTTTGTAGGCCTGCTACTAATTGTAATAAGAGTTAGGCCTACTGGTCAAGTGAGTTGATTTATACCACTGTAAGACTAGTAATTTGTACTGAAAATATCAGGAAATGGAAAGCGGGCTACTGAGCCAATCATTTGTTCGCAAATTAATGTTATTTATTAGGCCTATATGTAATATTCATATCATTTATACATTTTTTAGTAACTTTAGGTAACTAGAGGCCTATACATTCAACGTTCAGGTTACAAATGCCGAGGTACTCTTCACTAGCTTTCTGGTAGAGTACAATATTACGTTAGCTATTGCTTACCATGCAGGGCCTACATCCCGAAGACAGTCCAATAGAAAAGAGGTATTCTTGTGCTAGAACCAAGACTATCTGAATTCTAAATGCAGCTATGGCACCTGAGATGACTGCAACTTTAGTTGATATGATGGAAACAGAACCATTTTCATTAGATGTTGATGACAGCAATGACAATGATATCAAAAAGATGTATCCATTGTGTGTCAGATTATTTGATGTAAATAGGGGAAACGTTGTTCTCATATTTCTTGATACGTGTTCATCCAGTAGCTCCACTGCTGAGGGCATTTTCTTTAAACTTCATGAAGCTTTGACAAAGCATAACATAGATTGGCAGAGGTGTGTTGGTTTTTCAGTGGACAACACAAGTGTTAACTTAGGGAAGAGGAATTCCATTATGACAAGAGCGTTAGCAAAAAATTTAATATGTATACTTCTTGGGCTGTCTATGTTATATAATTCACTACTGTGTAAATCATAGTAGCAAGGTTTTTTCAAAGGCCACAAAATTTGATATTGGAGATCTCTGTGTAAATATTTTCTTTTGGTTTGACTATTCAACGAAAAGGAAATATCTGTTGGTAGAATACTATGAATTTTGTGACATTCAGTACAGAAAGATACTGAAATATATGGAATAGTAGTTGAGCGCCTTTTAAGGCAATATGATGGACTAAAATCCTATTTTCTACTATTGTTTACTCATATTAACCTTTTGATCCAGATGGATGCACCCACGATCCATATAATTAAAGGTACACTATTTTCAACCATCGGGAAAACACTGGGAAAATTCATTAAACCTGAACTGTTGGAAGTACTCAATGAGCAAATGGTTCTGTTCGAATTCTTAGATAGTAACATAACACTAGTATTATATTGATATTTTCATTTATTTCAAACTGCATACTATTCTTGGAAATTTGTATACTATGAATTGTTATTCTAGCGCATAAATAAGGAAAAAAATACAATCACTAAACCAAATCATTATCATACACTGAAATAAGAATATCACAAACAAATGATCAAAATAAGATAAATCATTAAGTTTACTTATTTGTATATACTGCGTTTTGAAGATTGCGAAGTTTCCTGATCCTGAAACATTGGGGAAGTTGTAGCTTGAATGCTATTGTGTAAGAAGTTGTCATGTCAACTGCATGTGATAGACTGTAGAAGAAGTTTAGGCATGAAGATCAAATGAAACCGCGGATTTGACGACATCACCATTATGCACCAAGCAAGTCAGATGGAGGCCTCAAACTAAACAAAACTAGAGCCACCCAAAATGCATCTTTTTATATTTATGTATGGATTTATTTCAATTTTTTAAATATTATATTATGGTCAGGTTGGTATTATTTTATTATCTGTAGATTATCTCAACATTTTCTGAATATTCTTAAATTACTGTGAGTAGTGCATATTGTGTTGGATAATCACTTTCTTGTTTTTGTTTGAATTTATATTTTACTCTACCAGATTATCAACACAAACTGTTTGTCTTCTGTGTAATAAGAGCTAATATTAAATAAAAGTATATTAGTTAAATGGATGCAGTACCAGATTCCATAACTTTCTACGTGTATGAAGACAAAGAGTGTTCAAATATGTGTCATGTTTCCCTATTATTGTAGAGATTTTCTGCTTTGTTGTGATTAATATGGATTTAATGTAGAAATAAGTACATGGATTTCACGTAGAAATTATGACATGGTTTCAAAGTGGAAATCGATACATGGATTCTACTTACAAATAGAAGACAATATTCATATCGTCAGGGTTCCATATGTATTCAATGTGGACATTAAGTCATTTGTAAGACATCTAACTTTAAATCGAAATTAAAAAAGGAAATCAAGAATATTTGTGCAAAAAAGCCCAAATTAGTACGTTTTATACACATGTTCCACTGCTGATGTGTATATGTGAGTGTGTGATGTATGTGTGCGTCCGTCCGTGTGTGTGTGTGTGTGTGTGAACATTCATTTTAATAGCTTAATATATTTTGTATTACCTATCAGCTGTCTACATAGTATTAAATGATATCCTACCACCATCTACATATTGTCAGTCCATTCCATATAGGTCTGAATATAATCTGCTAGATGATTTAGGTCAACTCACTGTGATCAGATGAAGATAGATACAGATGTAGTGATTCAAAAACAGTTACAAGAAATAGAAAGTATCAGACGTTGATTACGTTTTCAAAAAAGGGCCACTGATTGATTCAAACTAAAGAAGAACCTATTATTTTCGTGAAGGTATTAGTTATCATTATGCACAATTGTGTTCACTCTCTTGCATTTCATAGACAGGTCGTCATCATAAACTCATAAAGTTCTTAAAGTTCACAGGAAAAGGTCTCCCAAAGTAGTAAACATGTCAGTGTTATTTATTAAAATCAATTTCAGTCAGAGATATATTAACATATTTCCTAGAAATAAAGTTACAGTGGTTTTGAAATTTGCTTTGCTAGCATCTGACATGGACAAATATTCCACAGCTTTAATCGGGAATCTTCGGAGAAATTCGCAATGTGCCGTCATCTTTGACAAACATACGCCAAACACTCGCCTTTGCCTAGTGGACCCTGTATTACGAATTTGATAAAGTCATTGCTAAACGTGTAAAATGGTGTATTGTGCCGCTTATAATTGTGCAAATGGATCTGCCAGTGAATGGAGTAAGCATTCGTTCCCACAAAACAAGATTCGTTGGCGTGATTGGCTGAGTGCTCTGGAAGCTAACTTGCCTCTGCGGGAAACACTTTAAGGAACGTATGCTCGTTAATTCACATCTTTAGCACGATCAATTGAATAGTGTCAGACTGACAGAAGATACCATTCCAACGATATTTGACAAACAGCGTGATGCTAAGTTAAAACGAATTAGTAGAGAAATTGAATAGAAAACGGGTATGTATGAGCGATAATAGGGTATCTTGGGAGCAAACTATTCGACATTCACCAGAAATACTTGCACCTACGGACTTGCATAAAACGACATTTACATATTTCATGGCATATAATAGGAGGGGAATAATACAGATTGTCTGCACACACAAAATTTGCTCGGTCTAGTTTTCTTTTAGGTTTTTTTTTAGGTCAATGTTGTTGCGTCATTGGTTGCATAAGCTGTGGGCGTGAAAGAAATACAAACGGGATATCTTTTCATCAGTAAGTATAAGGAACACATTTAAAATAACTGTTAAAGCGGGGCTTTTTGGTGGGAAATTAAGCTCAACTATTATTTTATTTAGCCTATTCGACAACACCCCCGTTTTGGGACCCCTACTTTTAATAATTTACGCGAATGACTTGCCACGTTCTCTTACATATACTAAAGCCATATTGTTTGCCGATGACACCAAACTCTATGCATCTTCCAAACAACCTAATGTACTTCATCACAAAATTAATAATGATTTAGATTGCCTATGTGACTGGATCAAGGCTAATAAATTGTCACTTAATATTGCCAAAACCAATTACATGTTTTTCCAGTATGGGAATGATCATGCTAACAACGGCTTAAGTGTTTGTATTGGTACTGATAAGATTCAACGGAAAGATGTGAAGTTTTTGGGAATTCATATTGACAAGAAACTAATATGGAAGGAGCACATTAAACATGTCAATTTAAAAATATCTAGGGCACTTTATATCCTGCGCACTGTAAAACAAATTATATCTTGCCACCATTTGAAGATATTGTACTGTACCTTAGTTCAACCTCATAAACTATACGGTATCACTTTACGGGGATCTAATTATCAATCATATTTTTTTAAACTATAGTGCTTCAAAAAAGACTGTACGGCTTATAAACAAAAGTGAATACAATGCTCATACAGCCAAATTTTTCAAGACATGTAACATATTGACGTTAAAGTCAATGTACGAATTAGAAACAGCCAAATTCATGTTTGACTGTATACACAAAACATTACCAAAACCTTTAATGGAACATTTCACACTAAATACTGCATATCACGCTCACAATACACGACAAAGTCACGCACCTCATGTAAAAAAACGCCGTACTTGTCTTGCTTCTAATTCAATATTACACCAAGGTCCCGCAATATGGAGAAATTTACACCCTAAAGTAAAAAAATATAGCCACCAAAAAAACTAATTGTTCGTAGTGTGAAAAGTGTGTAGATTGAGAGTCTGTAATTTTTCCATAATGTGTACCTTATATTGATAGATTGTTTGTCTCGCTAATAGGTCTTCACGTCTATAATACTGTCATATGCATGTCTTGCACTTTTATATAAAATATTAATAATAATAATTTTTTCTCACACCTCTTTTAGGTAACACCTAACCCAATATCAGTGTATATCTCGTCTTGAATGTCAAATAATGTATATTATTGTCATGGATTCTCAACCTATAACGTTAATGGTGTTACCTCTTTGTATATTGTATCATGAAAAAATGTTGTAATATATGTGTCAATTATATATAGTATATGGAGAAATAAAACACTTACTTACTTACTTACTTACCGATCCCAGGAATGTTCTTGGGACTGTCAAAAACGCTGAAAATCGCGGATCCGCGGGGAATTATCACTCCTGATTATGTCGAATGGTTGCGTTAACGCATTGAATTATCGATTCTAAGCAAGATCATAGTTACAACAAGGACATCGAGGTTAATCCTAATTTTATACAACTATATGTCGCTATTCAAAACCAAATCAAAGCCCAGTCAACGCAGCACCAGACACCAATTAAATGGTTTGCTTAAAGTCTGAAAATATACATACGTATGGAATGATATCCGATTTGGCAGATACTCGATGTAAGCGCAACAAAATACCACAATCTATTATGAAAACCATATATTTTAGAGGTTTTTGAATGGGTCCGCTTCCCGTTTCAAAATTGCCCCTCCAGTTTCCAAACGGGAAGAGGACCGTTTCAACGACTTCAAATAATTTACTGTTTCCACAATTTATTTGTACATATATCTAGATATAGAAGTCTATATAATTTATATTTAATTTTCACATCATATAATTCTGCTTGATAGCTGGCCAATAATACAGAAAATTTAGAAAGCACAGTGCGACATATCATACCACATGGTTGATAAACTGGCAGGCATTCATTAAACCATACCGGTTGCGAATCCGGACGGTTCTGTTTCGAAACGGGCCCGGTTGTCAAGATAGTGCGCAACACCACTGGAATTAAAGGTCGCCACTTTGTTTCAGATTTGTTTACACGGATGCTTCTATACATTAGCATTATTGCAAACACCTTTAAACACTTGTGCTATTGAACATTTTAGTAATATCATATATATATATATATAAATATATATATATATATATATATATATATTATATATGATTTTATAAATTATTTGAAATGAACATTTTAACTAAACATTTCCGACATAACGTTTTATTGATATTATAAAAATGTTACAAATAACTTTCCTTTGCATAATATATTTTTTCAAGAAATGTTAGGTGATGATGATTGATGTTTTACGGCCCTTTTGTGCACAAGGTAGGCTAAATGGGCCGAGCGACTGCCAAATGAATGAGACGAAGTGAAAGACGAAACAACCTTCAGATATGCCCACGCCGGGATTCGAACACGGGTGGTAGTGATCTGTGGTCCAGCACGCTACCGCTAGACCACGGAGGCGCCCCTAATAAAAATCATTTTTCTAAACATATATATATATATATATATATATATATATATATATATATATATATATGGGGGGATCCTTTCAACAGGTAGTAGATGTGCACTGGCATTTCTTAGTTTATTACAACACCGAAGGAAACTTCCACAATACACAAATCAGAGTTTAAAAAATCTGCAATGGACAAATGAGAAGAGTTCCAAATAACTTGCCATGAACAAAATATAAACATTTTGGCAAGTTATATATTATGCAACAATTTCAACAGTTTTACCTAAATAATGAATTCCAACGCTTTAAAGGGATAGTCCACCTTCATTTCAAATTTTCAGGACTGATACAGCTATACTCACAAAAATGATAAACAATGTTACGAACACCCACATATTAAATAATCCAGTTAAAATGCTGATTAATCGACTTTTAATGGCCTGTGGGCGCCGCCATTTTGAAGTTAGACAGAGACCAGAAGCTCCTGAATGCTGGCGTCAATTGAACACATCCGGTTGACCTCTGTCTGTAGAGCCCGTACAACAACATATAAACAAGTGTGAGCAAAGAATTATTCCAGAACTAAACGGCATTTTCTTGTTAAAATTACGTCATGAATTATATACAACCATATCATTTTGAGCCTTACAAGAGGAAGATGATTCAACATGGCTGAGATATTAACGATCAAGAAAAACTAGTATTTGCACCAGTCTAGAGAGCGTTCATATGACGTTAGAGCTTTTCAGTTTTCTCCTTCACGCCTTCGAATCTGACTTCCGGTGCAGCCGTAATGGCACCCCTCCATTAAATTAGATTATTTCTCTATATCTATGAAAACAAGTATATTTCGTGATTATTATTGTGGAAGTTTTGGAAAAATTTTCTGAGGGTGGACTATTCCTTTAAGTTCTCTTACAATACCAAAATAGGCCAAATTTACTGACTATTAAAACAAACTGTAACAAATTCATTAAACACACATTTATACACATTAATAAAATTCACCAAAAACAATTTACAGTGCACCATTACATATAGACATTTTATAATAAACTTTGAAATATTAAATACAATTATTACAAATAGTAAAACCTGACACTAGTTGCAATCTCCAATGACGTATAGTGTAACCATGGCATCTGAGATTCAATATCACTTTCAAATTATGATACATTAAAGTAACTGATCCAAATTACTGACGCTGGTATCCACACTGTCTAAAGTATCTGGATCCAAGACACTGATTCAGCACACTGTGGGTAGCTTGAATACCGCCCTCTGGTGCCCGGGGAGAGCTTGACCGCGACCTCTGCTAAATTGGGGAGGTTTCACTTCGACCTTTTTACAGGTCGTGACGAAATAAAAAGTAATGTTTTTATTTTTTATTTTGGATAATACTCACATTCATTGATTCAGCGGGACATTTTGGTGCACGAGATTGCTCATCACAACACTAACAATGCGAATTTAATAGGCAATAACTCACCAGCACAGATATCGGTTCGCCATCTTGGTCGTCTGTCGAAGAACAACTTTTTATCACGTGATGCTGAAAATACGACTACGAATACAACGTCGCACAAAATAACAGAACGAAATGATACACAACTATTTAAGCACAACTTAACAATATAAGCATACTATTGTCCTTATGGTTTATTAATTAAAATTCCATAATATTGTTGAGGTACAAATAATTATATAATGGAGATCGATTAACACGTGGTGCTATAAACACGCTCTAAATATTTAGCTGGAGGGTGTATTTATTTAGGATTGTGTAATCAAATCAACGTCGTTATCATACGCATGCGTAAGTGTTACGGAATTTCAGCGTGCGCATGCATATATATAACGGAAATGTATTTATCATGGATGGATGCGAACACAGTTTTTGAACAGATAAATTGATCAATTTCTTGTTTTTAATGATATCGTATCTGTGCCGAAAGTGTGCCAATTGGCTTTTAAATACATAATCAAAAGCTGCGAAGTCGTTCGGGAAATTTTAAGTGCAACCTCGCCAAACGTTCATGGATAGCATATTGGCCCTACTCAGAACAGGGTCACACATTGGCTAACTGTGGGCTGCACAAATGATCCTAATACATGTAACAAAACGCCATTATTAGCACAAACCTAACTAACAGAGTACAGTTCACATAAAAGTTTGCTAAATATTCCATCCATCTATAGTACAACATATATAGTGTGAACATGCATCAATTCCAAATATGGCATATGGCAGGCTATTTACTTTTAATACAGAATATTACAATGCTTATTATCTATTTCACAATCAACGACCCCGCTATGGAAACATGCTCTCACTTCACATGCATTATTACTTTTATTTGGCGTTGTCAAGTGACTATATAAGCCTCTTTAATTTGGTTCTACAGTAATTATCAAACTAGGGATGCTTCCCTCAGAGTAATTTTGAATCATGGCATGACGACCTGCTAACTCCGAAGTCATTAGATAATGTGGTTATCTAGATGGTTCAATATGTGGTCCAGGCAGTATGACAAGGCCGATTTACCTGATGCTTTGATGAAATTTTTAGTATCTGCAGATCCAGATTCGTTTCCGATCATTAGAATTATACTGGTATTACCATGCACTCTGCCTGTCACATCTGCGGAAACAGAGGGTAGTTTATCTGTGTTGAGGCTAATCAAAATCCACTTGAGGAGCTTTATTTACATATTATTTGGGGTATTAACTATAGTACATATCATTTGTACAACGCCTTTGAGTGGCTCGATCCTGCTAGCAAAGACTATTTATAACAAGACGTGTTACTTTGCGTTTTAACATGGGGCGCCATTTTTAATTCATGGAGCGCCAGGGCCCTAGCGACCGGAGGTAGATTGTCACGGACAGTTCTCTTCGTTAACATGGCGCCCAATGGCACTGGTTCATTCTGCGCCGCTTTTGGCTGCAGTAACAGAAAAAGTATGCACAAATAAAGACATCGCCGAAGGGAAATGAAAGCTAGTGTAAAGTTTTGATATGTTCTGCCTTTTTTAAATAAAGGATATTTAAAAAATAAGCATAACAATTTGAAGTAGACATGCACGCCCCTACTTGACATGGACCCAAGCAGTAGGCCCAAGCAGGATCTTTGTAGATCTATATTTGTTTCAGCCAAAATCTGATTAAATTTTATTGAGCAATATCAACCTATTAATCACAAAATGGGTATGTAAGATATACATAAGCTTACAGTTACATGTATTGGAGCCACTGAAGATGTTATGGGTGGGAGGTATATTTTACTTTATTATTGTTAATAATATAATTGGACTTCTAAAATTATATTACTATAATCAGATAATTTTTCCCTAATTACAAAAATTATAAGTAGCTGAGTATTTACATGATCACCTGCATCCATATTTATTTTTAAACGTAGGCAGTTGGTACTTATTGATATATATGAACTTCTATTTATAATTTAAATGTTATTAAATTAATTATTAAATACCTCAACTAGTGGTAGAAACATTAATTTTGTTATTTTTTCTATTGACAGAAGTAAAAGATGGCTTATTAATTGTTGTCGTTCAGATATATGATGAGGAAAGATTTAAATTACTTGAATACTAATTGTAGAATGTATGATATGCATTTCACTGAAACGGAATTCACGAACCAGACAACTTATTTAGAGTGCTATTCCAACTATTTTTGATGTACCAAATCCACCGCATGCATCCACTGAAATCAAAGAGGAAGGTATTAACAGATAGGAGACCTATGCAGGAGACAGGGCCAGCTGTGATGGTAATTAATATTTATAAATATTAATGGTGAAAATTGGTATTATAAAATTAATTAAATAAGAAACAAGGCATCAAACCCATGAAATTTCATATCTTAATACAAAAAAAAAGGATTACCAGCACCTGAATTAGTACTTGAATGTTCAGCTCATGTGCTTTAATTGATATACTTCTCTTCATAACTTAAATGCATATCGGAATAAAATTCTTTGACCAACTCGAAAAAAAGGAAAACATGTGTTTACACATTGTGTATGTACTTGGTTCAAGTAATTATTTTACAAGGTATTGTTCTGTTTCAGACCTTGAAGTTCTATGATGATGAGATACAATGTAAACAGGCCAATCTCTTGGTTACAGATTTACTGGTGTTATCTGTTACAGTAGTCAATGCATGTGTCTATTACATCTCTGGGTATATTCTGTCTAACTTTAATCAGTTCACTGGTTTGGACTAAATGTCATATCTTTGTAGTAGTGGTTGTTTAGAGCTGGAAGCAATTTGGGTTATTCTGTCCATCTGATAACAAATGACTGATTGTAACTATAGATGAACCCGTGACACAATAGATTTAATATCGCTTATTGTATGAAAGTACTAATTTCTCTATCTCTAACATGTTAACGCAAACATAAACATTGTTATTTTTCCATGTATATTCTATGTTCTCAGCTGGGCAGGCCTATATTGCATGGTCTATATTATTGAGGTGTAAACTTTAAATGAACTTATATTTTTTTAAAGTTAATATATGATAAACGGACATGATGAATATATGGCGAATTGTGTTATGGTTGCATTATAACAACTGTATATATAATTATATGTCTATATCCAAATAATAATACAAATTATGGACTATGATAAACTGGCATGATGAAAGTATGTTTGTATGCATTTACCTCATATATACCTAACTGTTTTAATTTTTTTAAACTACGCCTTCCGCACACAAAGCTGTGAAATAACCTAAACCACGTTCAATTATGTTCTGATCAGTTGTCAAGTGATCGCAAATTGTAGGCTATGAATTAATTAAGTGACTGGACTGTGAACTCACTTAATTATTTATTTACAGTTTCAGAGCTTCGTTTCCTTCGATATCAAGTGTGCACAATTAAAGTGTTAATTAATAAAAGAGTATGTGATCATGTAACATATGGTACTAGTATTGGCAATTCATTTCAGCCATGCGCACAGATGTACACGATCACATGAGGACAACCAGAGAGCTTTTGTTTATCTGAGAAATACATCCGGTCGCTGGAGGCGCCACTGGTTCAAAAAATTCAACATGGCGCGGCAAGAGTAACGCCTCTCTATATTTAAGCTCTCTGCTGCTAGTAAGAGTGCTTTATTATTATTATTATTATTATTATTATTATTATTATTATTATTATATGATATATAAGTTTTTGCGACACAATTTATAGGATTATATAATAACCAAATTTACTACAAAGCCAAATATCATAACCCCCATAACTCGAGGCAGTTTATTCTGTCCCCTATAAACGAAAATAATTTTGTATTACTACATAGTAATAATTAATATAAATAAATAGTGATATTCCACCTGTCAGTATTGATAAATCAAGAATATAATGTCAACTGGAATATAAATCACTGATAATTGTATCCTTGGGTATCGTTTTCCACAGATAGTCCTGGTTACTAATTATCGAGTAATTTGGTTTGTACAGTCCCTCGGGTTTCAAATATTGGCAGCTTCCTATAAATATGTTGGTATTAGATGTGAAGAAAATATATGCATAGGTCCCTGACCTCCTGCCTTTCCTATTTTTTTTAGTAACAACCTCCTACTTGCTGGTTAGATATCCTACTTTTTCATCATCTTCTAATTGTTGAGTCATTATAAAATGTCGATCCATGACATCAATTCCGTATATATCAAAGAAATCAAGTAAATGTATATGGATGGGTAACTTTAATATATTTCTGTGTGTTTGTGTGTTTTAGGATACATACAGAGAGGCAACAGGCACAGAACATCAACATATCTAAACATCCTTCGAGACTTCCCTCCATAAATATAAATACAACTATACATACATTAATCTAAATATAAAATGTTCTATACCTCCACATATTGATACATGTATGCGTATACCTATGCATGTGTCTGGGCTACTCTTCAGCCTGTGGGGCCCAGCTAATTCGCTTTTCGTATGCCACAAATATGTCACGGCCACAGGAAAGTGGCTACATGCAGGCTACGTACAAAAAGCGGAAGCACGTAAACATACCATTTGACACCACTGCTCGCAGTAAACAACACGTGCGTGTGGTTCAATGGCGACTTACTAGAAAGGGCCGTTATATCCTCACTTTTCAAGATATGCAAACAAATCAACCATGAAAATGAAGTGTGTAATATACTCTAACAAGTTTATTCATGAAAAGTTACAAAATTGTATCTGCCACATGGAGACAGGGGTTGGACCCTACTTTGACCCCTTACCCCCCAAAAATGACCTTTCACAACTTTTTTCCCTAACAAATGCCACCGTTTACAGAAATGGTAAATCCAGTGTATGGAATGTGTAGAAGGCATGTTTTGGCAGTTTTGTACCAAGTTTCAGCCACCTGTGATAATTAGGGGTGACATTATGGCGACATGTATTAGGCCCCAATTTCGGGAAACATGACATGTATTGGCAAAAGACGCTTTACTGTTCTAATACCACAAAATTCTGTTGTAAATTCAATAAGTAACTCTGTAACATTAGAAGCTTAGTTACAATCGTCATCTTTTTCTAAAAACATGTCACTTAGCAATGGGGAGGGGGTGAAGACGGGGACGGGGGGGGTCAAACCTTTACGACAGTTCCAACAGTTTGAGAACATACTGACTTTAACTGCTGTTGTCACCATGCTTAATTAAGTTCATTAATCATCTTCATCCATTTTGACACAACCCCTCACAGTTGCAAGCGCTTGTGCAAGCGAGAAAGCCAGCCTTTAGACAGCCACATCTGGTGGGGCTACACCCCTTCTTACAAGAGCAACTGACCAAAGCCATGCATGATTTTGGCACTGATTGCAAGGACATTAGCACCGGCGTAAGTTTCCCAGCTTTAACGGTCCATCCGAGAATTGGCTGGTTGTATCACAACCAGTGACTGCATGGAATGCCATTAGATTGTCAATCACTGATGGGGCCAGATTGATTGAATGAACAGGGATGTACTTTGGATCTTTTGAAGTGCCAGAATGAATCCAAATCTCTGGAGAAAGTTCAGATCTGTGGCCAAGTGCTAGTACCAAGACATCTGTGTCTCGACAACTGATGACCACGCGTTGATACCCACAAGCTAAAGCATCCTTAGCATATAAAAAAATCCTAGTGTCTGCTTCTTCTGTGGTGCTGATTAAGTGGGAAAGGTCTCGTGATGCTGATGACCACACCATTCTAATATCACTGAAGCCGCCTCCAAGTACCAACTCACAGTCTGAAGGAAGCTCAGAACAGTTCTTCAATTCATTTGATATGAAGGCTGCCAATTCAGACTTGTTAGATGTGTGGCTCATGAACTTGGACCAACTATGAGGCAATTTGACTGTGCCCGAGTCTATTTTCCGTCTGATTGGCTGTGAACTTCCGACTCGATTTGATCGTGCTCCATCCTTTATCGATGTCTCCTGATAGCGATCAAATAGAACATCAACTCTTGGGTAACCGGACTTGAACTTAGCCAAAATGTTCTTAACAAATACATTGCCTAGATCCTGAAATGTTCTTGCATGCTCTGGTTTACCAATTGCCTGAATTAGGGCTGGACCGTCAACTAGAAGGCAAGTTGGACTGCTGCTGGCGGGAAGCTTTTGTTTCACTTCAATAGATTCTGTGAGGATGTGGGCCCAAAGATCAGCCTTGGTTGTTGTGTTCAATTTTTGATTTGTGCTCGCTAGCGCCAACGGTACAGGGGAAAGCTCATACTTGAGGACGCTTCCAAGGTCAACTTCCCTTCCACTATCTCTCACAACTAGCAGCCTTCTGTATATATCACGTTCTGCCTTCACAACAGTGACAGTATCCTTGTTGACCTGAACAGTTGTCTTGTACATAGTTGCCATGGTCTTGGCTTTGATCTGTGCGATTCTGGAGTAAAAGTCGGTGTCCTGTTCATCAAGACGAGATTTCACAAATTCAGTCACTAATTTGTGCCCTTTTCCCTCGGCAGACAGAATATCTGATGTGATTTCATCAGGTACGATGTCATTGTTTGACAAGTTCATCAGTTCAGATGTGGAATGTGAAAAGACCTGGAACCTCTCGAACTCTTTCATCAGCTTTCTGACATCTTCCTCGTCTCTCTTCAAACCGGCTTTGCCAGCATCCCGATGAGTCCAGTCGTCATTTGTATCATCATGATGTTGGCCAAAGAGACGCAGGGTTATCATCTGACATTCTGGCACGCTCATTGTATGTCAAACACCACCTATCTCGTGCAGAATCTATGTGTGTGATCCCTACAATACCTCCACTCACTTTAGCAATCCGGTTGACGTGTTCAAGTGCCTGGTCAGTCGCCACCTGTTTGAATTTACCCTCATTTCTCTTGATTGAAAACCGACCAGCAACGAATTCATTGAAGACCTCTGGTGCTGTAGTTGGGAGAGCTCTCATATCAGCCAGGTACACTGGGCCCCAGCGAGCGTAATTAGTGTGATCATAAATGGCAAACCAAGGCAACATCTTTGAGAAAAGTTCAAAATGAAAGGCCCAGTTGCCTTCACGGTCCGCTCTAATGAATCCCATCAAAATGGAAACCATCTCCATATACTGCCGCCAAAATTTGAATGTTGGGTGAGCCGACTCTGCTTCATCAAACTCCTTCAGCAGATCAAGTACAGTAGATGTAACTCTAACCAGTGCACAAAAAGAATCAGTGACATCTTCATCTTTGGTTGTGAACTTTTCCACAACATCGTCAACGACCGCCAATAAGTTTTCATCCAGTGACTTTCCGTTTTGCACAGCCCACTCCTGGAACGATTACTTACCAATGAGATTGCATACAAAGTGATCATTTCACTACCCAAATCATTTTCATGCGGAACAACAATCATCAAGTTGTAAAGGGTAGAGCCTAGGGTAAGGGCTGCAATGGGGGGGGGGGAATGCACAGAGTACTTTTGCTGGGACTGATATAGACCCGAAAAGTTATTTCTAAACACAAAATCCTGTTCGGTGGTCAATACAATGTAAAATAAATGTATTCTAAAGGAATGTTATTTTTTTCCTTTTCACTGGTCTTTGCCAGAAAATGGGGGGTATGCAACCCTCCAGCATTTCGCCCCTAATTCCCCCAGGTTGATAAAACTTGGTGAAAAACTGCCTTTGTCTGTTTTCTCCAAGTTCCATATCATAAATATACTGAATCTATGAACTTTGCACATTTTTGGGGCATTTCTAGGCGAAAAGGGTAATTTGGGGGAGGTAAGGGGTCAAAGTAGGGCCTGACCTCAATTACCCCCTTGTGACTGGTAAATTGCAATACTTGACAAAATGATCTCTTGGTGCATGTTACAAGCTTCATTTTGGTGGTTAGTTTGTTCTTCTACTGCAATGTTCGGCCAACCTATGAGCATGTTTAGTTCTCTTACCCCCACAATATGGTAATTTCAAAAAAAAGGCCGATTTCACACAAAAATAGTTAATACACGCCTATTAGGAAAAATCAGAGGTGGCATCCACCCAGGGAGGATGGGCCCACCTATGGGCTAATGATCTAGGGTGGATGCCAGCTTGTAACCCAAAGTGATTTGAACTCCTAAAATAAGCGACTTTTTAAAATCTGCCTCTCTACTAGTTCGAATAACTAAATAAACCCTACTATATGAACCGTTTCGATACACGTCTGACTATAGTCCGACGTCGAAGTTCTCTAACCTGACCGAAATGTTAGGCCTTTTATAAGCCCTCGGCGTGTTAAAAACATTACAGTTTGTTGACCACGTGAAAAAATGTACACTAACTCGGTGAAGTGATATAGCTAAAATAAAAACAAAGTAGCAATACTGCACAATGGATTATTACTGGACTAGAACGAAATATCGTCTCAAAACTGAGTAAATACTATGATTAACTCGAACCTAACAGCTAAACCTCATACGTTTCCGTTCAACACTAAATGAACGTTCATTCACGCCTAATTTAGCGTTCCTAAGTATATGCAGTTAGGTGTTGTGGGATGTAAATTAAAGCGCCTATCCACTTGATCTATTTGATCTATAGTCGAGAACAGCGGATTTCAGATCTCCGATATTGCGAATGGCACGTCGGGATTATAATAGCTATACATTCAACAATTTTCCTATATCAGTGTAACCTAATTACTCATAATATGGGGGAAAGCTCTGTTCGCAGCTTAATACCCATGGAGATGCCTGCCGGAGTAACAAACGACTCCAGGAGTATAAATCCATCAAGCAGCATTGTATGAATTAACAGGTCGTTTTGCCAGACCACGTAAGTGTGTGTGTGTGTGCATGAATATGTGTAATAAATATGTTTCAGCTACCATGTTGCTTGAAAGTTCACATACTTTCAGAATCAATATAATCATGAAAGGAGATTTTGAAGCTGTACACAAGAAAATATGTATTATTTATTCAAATAATACAAACTTTTGACCACATTATATTCTACTTCTACTTTTCTCCTATTTTGGGTTTAGAAACTACTACTTTTTATATAACCATTCTGGCTGGCATCTATGAACATGTCAAAAATAGGTATAGAATTAAGTCATGTTTTCCCCTTAAAATGCTTAGTTTGGTTTTGAATCAGACATATAAATAAAAAAAGTTATTTTTGTTTCTTTTCAGATATAAAATAACCAGTATTGTTCGCGTACATGCGGCTTCCATCTATCATCAAGACATTTAGGTTACTATTATGAAATAAATAAATACTATAGTGAAATAAATGGTTTGACGATTGTGTTCTGTATTATTATGTTATGATGATGATGATGATAATGATTGATGTTTTACAGCCACTTTTGTGCACATGGTAGGCTAAATGGTCCAAGCGACATCTAAAGATAATGAAGCGAAGTCAAAGATGAAAAACCCTTCAGATATGCCCACACCAAGATTCGAACTCAGGTGGTAATGATCTGTGGTTCCAACGCGCTACCAACTACATCAGGGAGGCACCCCCCATATTATTATGTAATAATGACGTTGTTATTAAGTGGTCATTACGTTATTGATATTACGTTATTATTACGTTCTCATTAGGTAATTGCAACGTTATTAAAATACGTTGTGGTGACGTAACTAAAACTCCACATTTTTACGTAAGAAATACGTATTTATAATTACGTTGTTATTACGTTGTCAATACGTTATTGATATTGTACGTTGTTATTACGTTATGATTACGTAATTGTAACGTTATTAAAATACGTTGTGGTGACGTAACAAAAACGCCACATTTTTACGTAAGAAATACGTATTTATAATTACGTATGGATAACCTGATTATTACGTTAAAAATAATCATCATGCATTGTAAAATATGAGTTTTTGAATAGTTTAAAAAATGAATTGCCTATTTATTTTGCAGTTACTTCTGAGGCTATTTCGACAACAAATTATTGTTTGACACAGCTAGCAAATAGTCAGAAATTTAGTTGGTCCTATATACATGTTGACCCAGCGGCAAAATATGGCGTTGGGAGTTTGCGATCAATGTTGCTGATGATCTTTTACGGCCACTTTTGTGCACATATAATAGCCTAAATTGGCCGATCGCTTCCCTTACTAAACACCACCACTACTACATCCAACAATAATAATAATATGTTAGCGTTTATATAGTTATTCAATGAGCCGATGTAGTAACTGCGTCGAACCGTATCGCATTTTAAGAAAGGCAGCAGCAAACAAGCATATTTTCGGTATAAATATATATATATATCCCCCACCAGTCACACGCATGGTGGCTGATGTCTAGGCAGCAACCTAGCTGGCAGGCAATCGGCACCATGTTCCAGACATTGACAGATATCCCTGACCTAGTCCCCGCTCTCATAGATCTAATCACTTACGTCCGAACCCAGTGGATTGAAGGCACCGGTTTTCACCCCAGGAGACCGGTGTGTTTTCAGCAAACGATTCGTACAAACAATGACGGCTGGCATTACCGCTTGAACCACCGTGGCAAATTAACGTGCTAATTAAGCTCCCTTTATTCTGCTGCACCGCGAGGCCCAGCTTAAATTATTGCCCTCGAGCCGAGGAGCGAGTTGTCCACAATGCATGTAATAAAATAAGATTTACACCAGTTTCATTGTTATTTATTAAAAATCACATATATTTTTTTCAAAACTCCAGAACATTCGTGAGATCAAGAAGATTACAAACCATGCATACTGCTGCTGTATATACCGGTATATATTTTGCTGCTGTTGTCAATGTAATTTTTAATTGGTAATAAAATTAATTGTATTTTTAAATTTTAACCATTAGGTAATAATTTTATTTGAACTATTTGGTAATAAATTGCATTTTAAGCAACTGATGGGCGAATAAAATCGAGGGCGATGGTTCCCGAAAGCGAATTTAAAACGGGGCGAAATTAACTGCAAAGCGAATGAAATCGAAGGCGAATAGTCCCGTTCCCAGCATATGTATTGGAGGTAAAGCCGGAAATACAATATGAATGTCCGCGATCAGTAGGTCTAGGGAATTTGTGTCGAAATTCCAAGTATTTGCTTCGTTGATGGTTAACAAACACTGGTTTGTTGTATATGAACAGTTCCATCCTATTAGGTATTTAGACTCATAAGACATTAAAATGGCGGATAGTAAGCCGATGAAACCAGGCTTCCATAAAATCGAGCTGAATAAAGCTGTTTGGTCTGTTCCTGTTAGATATGACAACATGCAAGCGGTAGGCTCTGGTGCTTACGGACAAGTATGGTAAGATAACTCATAAGCTCATAATGTATTTATTTTGTATCTACATTCAGTATAGTTCTACTTTGTATTGGTTGAGCTGTGATACATTCATATTATCATATATGTCAACATTAAACACCACATAAGTTCATAACTGTTGATAACACAGATCGATAACAAACAAAACATTAAATTATTATTATACGAAGACGAAGTAGTCACTGTAGAGTCTAGTGCCTAGATCTAGTGGTTGGTTGCGGAGCCGAGCATCGGAACCGTGTTCACTGGCGCTACAGTACAGGTCCGAGCACTCAGTGCACATGCGCTGGCTTCCGATATCGGCGAGCAATTGCGCATGGGCTCGATTCCATTATTTCCATCTTTTTGAAATATGGCAGCTATAACTAGTATAAGCAGTTAAAATACAGTTGACTTCTACAACCCCTACCCAAGACATCCCCTACCCAACTTGTACCCCGATAAAAACTCAGTAGATCTAACTGTATTTACAAACTCCATGTATAATTTGTATGTGTATTTGTTTTCATCAATGGAGATTTACCTAAATAACTTTGTAACATGTTTTCCGGGTACTTAGAAACTAAATCAAGTAGCTTAGTCTACGAACATTTTATTTTATCAAGAAAATTTTCCAAATGTCAATAAAGTATAATGGATCGTACTACGTATACTGATACTGAATTACTATAATACAATAAGTTTATTATAGTGATTCAGTATAAGTCGATACGAGTGCCTGTGTAATGGACCAAGAATTTGGAATAACTTCATTTATAACCTAATGTGAGTTGTTTCATAGACTGCTTCAATTAACATCCGATGTTTATCACCTTGTATGTTAGTATATTGCCTTTAGTTTAATATAAAAACTTATGTAATGTAAAACATGTCGGATCTTCAATTTGACAGTTTGTTGGTTATTTTATCCCCAGTATTGTTATGGTGTCAGCATTGGTCATTCAGGGATATTAAGTGGTATTTGTATGTCACTGTTCACAGACAAAGACAAGAAGATCTGTAGTCATAAATTACTTAAAATGAATATAAATATATTCATTTTATAACTCATAACATAATAATATGTCACTCTGCCATATGGAGGTCTGTCACATCGGCCTTGTGTGTTGAGTTGCTTCAACCACAGGGGTGTATATCTTACCACATTCCATCATAAGTTTGGACGTTTTGCAGTTTCCGAGTGATCATGATCAGGGATCTCTGCAAACCACTGGATAGAAGTTTGTTTGATAATAGCATTGGGATCATTGATAGCAGGCAACAACCTAGGTGTGGCTGGATCTATGATGGTACAAATGACAATTGATGTGACTTCCAGTGAGACATACACTGCTACAGCAACGACATGTTGCTGAGCTGGCGGTGTGATGACAGGACTTATACAGTTATAGCGGTGCTGATTTCACACACATCGCAGTGGGGCGATAAATCACTACTCAGACGACTGCTTTCAGCATCCAGGAGCAAGTGCGATTTGTCCTAGATAATTGGTAAACTGCATTCATCACACTTCCTTGTAGAAACTATGGGAGATGTCTATAAATAAATAAAAACACGTAATTATTAAAGTGCTACTAATCTCTATATCACGCATTTTACTTGTCCATTTATGGAGCATGAATTAAATATAAATATTATTTACCTGTATTACAGAGTTGGCATGTTTCTTCCATGGATGGTAAAAACCGGGTTATTTCCATTACAGAAATTTGGGGACAAATGGAAGAAACTAATTTTGATTTGTTTTGAGCAACATATTGAAAATAATTGTACTGTAAATACTCGCGGTTAAGTCGATTTTTTTAGGAAAGAAAGGGGAGTTCTTATAAGCACCTCGACTTATTTGCAGATTAACGTATGCGTCATGGAACTGCTGATCACGGGATTCAGTAATTGATTAATTTGCATGGGTCATTGGAATCTACTTGTTCATCAATTAACTGCACAAAGACCCTTTAAAAGCAGCCTCAATTTTGTATTCCTCACTTGTTACACAACATTAGTAAATGATTTGTTCAGAAATTTTCAACCAAGCCATCACAATGGAGCACCTCATTGCATATTCTCTACATCCCAGTTACAAGGGGGCTAAACTCTCACCAGATCAGTTAATTATTGTCACAGACTCTGTGACCCTTGGGAGTTTCTTCCCAGTAAAAACCCATTTCTTCCCATCGGAAGGGAAGAAATACCTTTCTTCCAGGAAAAACCCAACCCTGCTGTATTACAAGTACGGTGTTGCCACCTATGACAACCATCACAGTCAAACGCCTCTTGTCTGTTTCCGACATTACCCCCACAGTATATGCAGGGATCACAAGCTATCAGTGGATGTTTGGATCGATGAGATGCAGGAATCCTTTTATTAATACATTTAAAATAGTACTATAAATGTGAATATCAAAGAGTAACTGAATGAAAGTGTCAGCTGGTGAAGTTTATATAGTTTATGGTGATGATCACACACGAAAAACTACTACCAAACACCAGATGGAGTATATAACCATAAAAAAGAAATACACACAATTTTATGTTTTATTCAATTTAATAAACTGTAATTATTGATCATAGAAAACACCTTACAGGCACAGGGTCAGTTACAAACTGTGAAATCGATTATTTTAAAATTAGGCTGCTATTGCATATTAATGAACACATAGTGACATATGTACAATGAATTATCTGGAAATATATATAAACACATTTAGCTAGATCTACTTAAACATGCATACCCATCGGGGTTGCCAAAAAATCGCATTTAAATTTTTTTAATTGATTTATTTTTATTTAAAAAAAATTTAAACATTTCCTAACACACAAAACTAATGAAGACCTTTTTATAACTTTTTGGATCTTTTAAAAATGAAAATCATTATTATGTTCACATATATATTATAGATCTATTTATAGTCCAGAAATATAGATAATCGGTTCACCAGCGTTGGTTTAACAGTTTGTATATGAACACAAGTTTTCCTGCCTAGTCTGTTCCTCAGTTTGGAATGTACTATTCCAAATGTAGAAAAAAATGCTTTCCACACCAGCACTAGATGAAACAACGCCAAGCACCTGGCGACAAAGTGTTAACATGGAATTATCCAAATGGCCTTTCTGTGATTCCCACCAAGTGAGGGGTGATACTGAATGAATTAACTCATCTACAAACATGTATGGCTTGAATCGGTCACTTTGACTACAGAATTGTATTATCGATGAAAGGCACAATGCAGAATTCTAAAGCAGCATCAATTTCAGCCCTAGACAGGCTTTTCCCCATGTAACAGAGATCAATGGTATTAGTGAGGTAGTGTATATCAGTTAGTGCTTGTCCGTAGTGATGTTGCACTTGCGACGTTCAGTGATTGTGATGCATCCATGTCATGTGACAGTTCTTTCCAAACTTCGACAGCATCACTGATTTTGCAAGTGTCACTTTGAACTTTGTCCAAAGCTACAGCGATGGGCTTCATGCACTTCAAATAGTCTTCTGCATTTCTTTTGATGCTAATGTCCTGTACTTTCTTCGATATTTTAGAGTCAATGTTGTCTCTGTGATCATCACAAACTTTTAGGATAGTAGACCAATTATCCAGATAAGATTGTAAGCAACCAGCAAGAGTATTCCAGTGAACTTCCTGAGGCACAACAGGTTTCTTGTACGAGGCAGCAGGAAGATGATGATTGTTGACATATTTGACGATTTGCACAATATGTTCTTTCACTTCACTTATCTCCACATCTTTTGCTAGAAGATTCAGGTAGTGTGCTGAGCAGCCATATGATATAATATCTGTATCACTGTCTTCAGCAAGTTGTCGCAGCATTTTTACCATGTTGGAGACACTGTCTGTCACAAAGCTACCAACTTTGCAGCCAAAGTGCCGTTCTGTAGATACTACAGCAGATTCAGTGACTTCCTGTAGATAGTCAGCAGTATGACCATGACCGGATATGTCCACTGTTTCCATAAGATAGCTCTGTCCATCTGGCGTTATGACAGAAACACAAATGATTTGTTCGTTGTGGATATTGCTCCAACCTTCTAACATCATCAGTACATTCTGATCTTCAGGTCTGTCCTTACGTTCTGACTGCATCGATTCATAGACTTCATTGAGAAGTTGGTCACCGACACGTTGACGATTAGGAGGACTGTAACTCAGGCGAAGCATTGATAGGAGTTTGATAAATTCTGGGTGTTCGGTGATGGAGACCGGAGAATTGGTAGCGCATATAAAGCATGTAATTTGAATGTTGATGGCTGCTTTCTCACTTGCACTTGTTTGCATGCCAAATTTAACCATGGTCACTGCATGGTGTTTCTGCACCTTTGCTGGTGGTAATGCGATTTGAGATACAGCACGTTTGACCTGACCTGGTACATGGATAACACTTGGAGCTGTATGAGTGGTACTGTTATCAACAGTGTGTGCATCTATGCAAGAATCATAATGCTGCTTCATTCTGGTGACAAGTCCCTGCATTTCTTTGCCACATTTCTTGCACATAGCCCGACACCCTGCTTTCCCCACGACTTTAATTTTATCTAAGTATAACCACACACAATCCTGTTTTCTGCCAGACATTGTGAAGTTGGTAAGTATGAATATATACTGATAAAATACCAGCTATAAATTACAAAGTAAAGTAGTCTAAATTTCACTATTGATAACTATCAATAGTGAACCTGTGTGAATGCTCATCTTATATACCCATCCTGGCTAAACAACAAGTGCCTAACATTAACTCAGTAACCCCCTAAATGCATAGAAAAGATGCGACTTCACATGTCAGATCATCCCCAAATTCATCTAATTTACCACATGGAAGCAGAGTGGCTACTGTATGTAGCTTCACCTGTCAGTCTGTTGTGTGGTTATAGAAGTAAAGGCTCATCTCCAGTTGGATGGGTGATTAGCAAATATCCAAATTAATGTGGGGGATGTGTCACATTCCAATTGGATATACTGTGGTTATGAAGGTCCACTATACAGTGTACATGCTATATGTCTTTATAGCATGAATCTGTATTGTCATTTTCAAAAAATCAAAACCAATGATTTTTTAGAGTGATTTAAATCAAACAACCCTGATACCCATACACATCAATTATTGATGAACACATAATTACATACATACATGCATGCATGCATGCATACATATACACACAAGTACCTGTTAAAATGTAATGACAATTGCCCTAATAAGTAATATATTTGAATATTATTTGAAACAACATTTATGTGATGTATTATTATTGTGATGTACAAGTTTAGTTATATCCCAGTTATTTAGAAGTCAAATGTTTTTATTAAATATTCTTGTGCATTAATAATCTAATGTCAGTTGTTTGACTTTGATACACTGCTTAAATGATTGTCTATTAGCATCCTGTGTTTATCACCTTGTATGTTAGTAATTTGCCTTTAGTTAATATCAAAACTTATGTCAGACCTTCGGTTTTCACATCTTATCTCCGGTATTGTAATGTTGTTTATCACAAGTAGACTGTGCTTTTACCAAGTATATTTTATTAATGCACTGTTACCGGAGAAAATACAAGTACAAAATTTAGGATCAGAAGTGGGGTTTATGAGTTGTCTTGGCATGGGTACGGGTTGTCTTGTTACCATACAGTTTTATTTGGTCTAGAGTTAGGTTGAGGCTTTTGACATATTTGAAGATGTTCAAACAAAAATAAAATAAGATAGTAATGATATGTGATAGTAATGTTACTTTACTTAATTTATGATAGAGGAAGAGTAATTATCGCAGTAAATTTACTGACAAGTGTTGGTATTTATTTGCTCAAACTCTGATTAATCATCTTTTTCTCTGTCTGTCCAAAATTTGAATTCTCAGTTTGTTCCAATAATGAAACAAAATGTGAAATTTTTTCATGTTACACTAGTCTAGCATATTTTATCATAAAAAGATAACATTCTGATGGCTCTTAATCACTGGGCATTATGGTGACAGGATCTTCCCTTTTTATGACTGTCCGATGGTCAGCCAGGTGGTTGGCAACAGCAAGAAATGTGGAAATCTACCAATAGAAACTGGGAGGTCACATGAGCAGACATCTGACCAGGGCACCTCTGGTTCTCAGCCATATCACTGGCACTAAATCTTTCAGTTTCATTCCTCAGTGATTTAATAATAATAGTGTATATTTAATAAAGCGCCCTTACTAGCAGGAGCCATTCAAAGGCGCTGTATAAATAATATGTAATATAATAATACCCCTAATAATATGTCTGTAAAAACCCTGTAATGATTTAAAAGATAATAATTATTTATCTGTGAAAGCGACCTTAAATAGGTGAATTAATCATGGCTCTGAAAGGCAGTACCACAATTCTGCCCTAATTGTGCAACTCTGCGTCTTTAATCCGGAACCTTTCCTCTTGGTTTGCTTCTCTTTTCTCTTA
Organism: Paralvinella palmiformis; assembly: GCA_025642065.1. Classification (NCBI taxonomy): domain Eukaryota; kingdom Metazoa; phylum Annelida; class Polychaeta; order Terebellida; family Alvinellidae; genus Paralvinella; species Paralvinella palmiformis. The sequence continues at coordinate 406,539 of JAODUP010000367.1, forward strand.
AGGTATCCCTCCTTGCATGATCCAGCTGGGGTTGCTGATTCTGTATCTCAACCTACCCTTACAGCAGTCTCTCTGTGTCCATCTTCCAGTTGACTCCATTCTTCCAATTTGAGAAAATTATATCACTTGTTTCCTTTTGATCATCAGAACTTATTAACGGAGGCGCTTAGTTTACTCTATCTGTGCTGTTCTCCTTCCCAGTAATTCTGGTGGACTCTTCAGATGTGTCCGTCTTACAATCTTAACCAAAACATGATGGCATTTGATACGTTCCTCTGTGTTTTCATATTACAGTTGTCTGTGATGTGTGAGTCTGCGCCTCTTCAACCTTGCGTAGCAGTATATGTATGATAAATTATTATGCTGTATATGTGTTACAGTTAATCTGTATAATCAGGCAATATGTATATTACCTGAAAATCTTAGTTAACAATACATGGATTTCCTGAAACTTTCAGGTAACATACATATCACCTGATTATACAGAATAACAGTACTTTGTACACAAATCAAAATTGATACAAATTTCTCTTGTAGTTATGTACACACACACACATGTATAATTGTGATAAATTGGTTGCCATTTTTATGATCAGTTGATGCTACAAGGTAGATTATGTCACTATTAATTACTCCACTAAGAGTAAGTAATTTTTATGATGCTATGTGAAGGGAGACTTGAAACTGTGTTTCCTAATGTGGTGCATATGATATTCTTTGCTCGTAAACCCAATGGCTAGATGTGCGATTAGTTTGATTTTATGGACGACGTCTTGGCAGTGAATGGTTACTGAAGTCTTAACATAGTCACCTCATATCGAGGTTGCATGCTTTTCTAAGTTTTGAAATATGCCATTGTATGTATTTAGTTGTAGTGGCGTCTTCTCCTCAGTAATAGGAATGTTGGCTGGGTAAGGGTTGTTACCGTCCAGGTCATGAAATGGGCAATGCCGTCGACTCTCACCACAATGCCAAACAAATCCATAAACTGACTGAGTGATTTATTCTCTAATCAAAACTGAAGCCAACATAATATCCTAATCAATATTACTATTGTGCGGAAGTTATTAAATTAGCGTGACTTAATTTGGTATGTTATCTTTGGATAAACCTGAAGTAGATATCTTATTGGCTTAGGAGTACATATTGTGTTATCATAAGAAATACTAGTACAATAATCGCTGTCTGTAGCTCAGCATCGATCAGTTGTTTTCTCACCTTTTGAAGCAGGATTCGTCTCCAGATGGCAGCCAAATTAGCTTTACAACTACCTTGACTGTATTATATTATTCTCTGTATGGGACAGAGGGTACTGAATGGCAGCTTTTAGCTAGATAGCCATGGAGACGGATGGCCAAAATTAAATTTGCATGCGAGGAAACTTGATGAGGAATTGGGCAATGGAAGCGTTAGTTCAATAAGGACAGCATTATCAGTACCAATTTAATTTTTGCAGCGCCATTTCAGTTCAGTGTTCCACAAACAAATGTCAGCTCCTTAAGCCACCTAAGACAACCAGCTTACAGAACTTTTATTTGGAACTGTCCATGGTCATTTTCCCCAACCTGTGTTTTGAACCAGTAGTGATTGTTTAGCTTTGCTTCATAAATCTGAAAGTTTGACAACTGAAATATCATATCTGATTAAGAAAGTCCGTTGAGTGGTTATAATGATTAGATGACTTAATAATAATAATATGTGATATTTATATAGCGCCCTATTCAGCTAGAAGCTGCTCTAAGGTTCCTTACAATATTATTTACAATATTATTATCCCTGACTCAGACCTGTTTCCATCCAGCACATATCTCAACTCCCAAGGGAGCAGACAACGCATGCTGCCAATAAAGGCACAAAGCGTTACTCACACATAGCCATCGTGTCCAGTCAGGTACTCATTTTTTATGGATGAGTGAACCAGTCGCCACACGACGGCATTGCAGCTCAGGGAGCATCGAACCCATGACCGTTCGGCTACGAGTCCTACGCTCTAACTAACTGCGCTATCACGGCTCGAGATAAGATTAAAGAAGATAGAAGAGTAAGGACTGGGGGTTCATAGACACTATGAGTGGTCTGTAATAAGTAACATTGGTCTCCAAGTGAAGAGTCTGTGTGCATTAGTGGTAGAACTAGAGAGGGTATACTGGTATAGCCTAAGCCTACTTGACACAACTTATTTCATGGCCTATTTTCAGAATTTGAGATCTTGAAACAACCACAACTTTGCATAATTAAGGAAACACATTCTGTATTTTGTATTTTCACTTGTGCTGCCGTGTTGAAAACACTGAATGCCACTTCATGTGTATTCTTATGCTGCTAATGGTGGTCATTAAGTAGATGTTTACTCCCACTATATGTTATGCCACAAACAATAATCAATTGAATAACAAACACAACAAGCAGATAAAATATGTAAATTTCTAAAAAGTTTGTTATTTCTTTTGCCTAACAGTAACACTGTCTTGGGATGATTTTGTTAAACACTAGTAATCACCTCCAATTTCTCTCTAACAGAATATGATTTTCATTTCGGCACCTTCTCTTTTCCAGATCTGTTGTGCTGTGTATTCAGTATGGCATCCACAATTTTATATGATAAAGATGGAAACACAGTAGCTTTTATATGGAAATATGGAAGTGTTTGTTCTGATATGTAATTTAGCTCCAGTTAAATGTTTAATAGTCCAATATACCTCAATTACTTGACAAACTTCGTAATTAGTCTTTGAATATTTATGTATGGCTTACTATGATATGCAGGGATTTGCAGATTTTTAGAGAATTTATTCTTGATGATCACCAAAAAATGTATATCTTTGGTCAAACAAGTGGGAGCCAAACACTCCTGCATTATACCCATTTCCGCATTATACTAAACCATGTTATAATGAGGCCAGACTGTATGAGGATTGATATAGATTCTTGTCAGCCTCAGTCAGAATTAAAAAATCAATAATGTTTGTTCATCATATGAATTATGTGAAATGGATGACCAATTAGCCAATAAATAATCAATCATCACATGTACATGTGTATGTATGTATGTGTGTGTATATATATATATATATATATATATATAGAGAGAGAGAGAGAGAAATCTGGCTCCACAAACATGTTGCGATTACAGGCTAGAAGGTAATTGATTATGATTACCTCAGAAAAGAATGTTTATGATTACAATTACATTACGCTTAATGTAATTGATTACGATTGTGATTACACTTCAAGTAATCATGATTACAATCATGAATACAATGACTGTATATCACACAAAGTGAATGTGACAGTTCGTCTTTATTCACCCAGCTACATATATAATACTGATACAACTACTAAATAAAAACACTGGACGTTTATACAAGTAGATTTTATTTAGCTGGTAATGTGAGGTGTATAAAGACGTGAAATTGAAAATGATTATAAAACATGATATTCATAGGAACAAAGTGAGAAACTTGTGCACATGAGTTGTTCAAATACGCGATCTCCTAAGATAGCTTGAAACGAAAATGTACAACAGACTGTGATGCCATTGTACTATGATAATTGGTTTTAACATTTCTGAGATCAATATTTACCTTAGAGCAAAGGTAATACACCTGCCATGAATGCACATGTATTTATTGAGATAACTGAGAATAATGCAAACTTAGAGTATCATCAGTATCAACTCAACATTACCTCATCATTATCCCCAACTTAAACTCTCATTTCACCTGGTAAATAATAATAAAAACTGTGTGTAATTGTGAAAGTAATCACTAATTACAATTATATTTATAATGTAACTGATTATGTTTACATTGCATCTGGAAATGGCAAATACCATTATGATTATATGATATTGTGTAATTGATTACAATCAATTACAGATTACAATTAACCGATGTCTGGGCTCCACTATAATGCAGTGTTTGTGGTCCAATTGTAATGAAGAGTTATGGCAGAACCGTTTAAGCTGATGCAGTTATGAGGCCACTTCAGATTTATTCATACCATTCCTAATTGTACTGGTCATTAACTCTATTTTTATTATTATGTTAAATTCTGCCAGTCATGAATGGTAAATTAAGGCAAACCATTATTGCTGGCTTGTGAATTTCTCTGTAAAGGAGTAAAATTTTAGTTTCTGCATCTTATTGCTTGAGATCGATCATGGCGAACAGATGAAACAGTTAAATTAAGCTCCAATTAAATGTTCACTTTTATAGCATAGAAATATTTGCATTCTGAGTTATTAGTGACTCACTTGGTGAACAGATGAAACAGTTAAATTAAGCTCCAATTAAATGTTCACTTTTATAGCATGGAAATATTTGCAGCAGACTTAATCTGGAAAATCACTGAACATTTCATTTCTTTAGTCTAAATAACCAGGAGCCAAATATCTATGGTTTTATTGCATAAATGCATTCATAATAATTAAATTTGATGAAAAGAGTTAAGTTTTCCAATATAAGTTTACGAGAGTTGACTGTACAGTTTAATTTTTATGTAATTTACCTTTCGATCAGCAAAAATAAAATGACTAAAGCACTTGTGAACAAATTATAGTTAATTGGTCTCGGTTCTCATGTGCCTGTGTATTGAATTTTGTTATCCGAACATGATTACAGTTCAAAGGAAATCAGCAGCAATAACTGATTATTGGTTAATATGTTCATCCTCTTTTTCAGTTCTTGTTCTGACAAAGTAAATAACATCAAGGTAGCCATAAAGAAACTTGCCAGACCATTCCAGTCACCGATCCATGCCAAGCGTACCTATAGGGAAGTCCGTATGTTGAAACATATGAACCATGAAAATGTAAGTCCATTTATTTTACTGTTTCTGGTAATATAATAGGACAGTGAATGATTAACCTACGCTGGTAGTACTAATTAATACACAGTTAAATAGCAGGAAACTATTTGCCATACTGTAATTATTGTAATGACTTAGACACTATGTTTTAAACACTCGATTTGATCAAATATTCAAACAAAAAAGTAATTTTTCTGATTGTTATGTTTAGACATTGGCTAAATCCAAAGCCGCCAAAGATCACGAAATGGCCGAGGCTGAGTTTGTTTACAGCATGGTTTGGACAATGGACACAAACATCCATGAACATCATACATTAATTGACAATTCTATGGGTGAGGGTATTGTTCCAGTATCCATTCTGTTATCATCTAATGTGATGATGTGCAGATTTATTGAAGATAAAGCCTCTTCTATAATTACAAAAAAAATTATTTATTGGGTAAAGCCGATAAATGAAACCGAACACAAATTAGTGAGTCACATTCTTAAAAGTACATCCAATTAAACCAAAAATTCAAACATTGAAAGAGACAGTCATCCTCGTTGACGTCATCAAACATCTTTATAAACCAGATGATCTTCACACTCATTATAGTAAACACCACACATCTTGAATGATGATTTAGACGGTAATCATATCAGTGTTCAAGTGTGGGAAGACAGCAAAAGCCAGCATACATCCAGCCACAATCAATTCTTACTAATCCAGTAATTTTTTTATTTTGAATTCATGAAATATACAATTGAAGCCATTTAAACAGCCATTACCCTGAATATACAAGAACGAGTTATCTGCTTCAAATGATGTGCAGACTGTGTTTAACACTAAAGTATATACTAATTGGGTTAATCTGGTGAATACATACCATGGTTTGATCATGTGATTAAAATTATTCAAACATAGACTGATAGAGCAAGTAAATTATGGTTTAAATTATGGTAATTACAGTTTTATTTCTGATGGTTTGATCTGGGAATGCTTAATTTAGCCAGTTTTTTAAATAACAGGATTTAAGGAAATGTTTGGCAGATGTTCTAAGTTAAAATTATTTTAAAATTTGTTAGATTGAATAATACTATACATGTGCCTCTGCATTTCAGATAATTGGTCTGATTGACATTTTTACACCAGCCACCTGTCTGGAAGACTTTGAAGATGTGTAAGATAATAACAAATACACTATCCCAAATAGTTATCCATTTTGTTAAATATTTCTCTTTGTGATATAATTATCATCTAGAATATATTATAAATTACCTATTGCATCGGTTAAAATAATTGAAATTAAGTGCTTCGTTTAGATGTTTGTTATTAATGTTTTCAGTTGTGTATAGTAGATTCATCATCATATATAGATATTATTTCACTGTTCTCAAAATGCGTGATTTGTCCCATTAACTGGCTACCTTCTTATTGAATGTGGAGAATTGGCAAGGACTTTAGAATAAAGTGGGTTAGGAAAGAATTTATTGCATTGATTTCAGCAGTTAGAATTATATATATATATATATATATATATATATACATACACAGAGAGAGAGAGAGGGGGGGGAGATCCTTTAGTCAGTATGGAAACTATTAAATGAGTAATGGCATATAGCGGCCATGAAGAAGTGGTAGTTATGTTTGTATCCTAGTTTTCACCATATTAAGATATAATTACTGATTTGGTGCAAAGAAACTAGTCATTCAAATAGAACAGTTTTTGTGAGTTTCACAGATATACTTGATATGTGCCATAGTTTGTAGCCAGCTGTACTTTCTTTCATGAATGAAATATCAGTAAATACTGAAAACTGTTTTTTGGGAATGTGGTAAATTATAAATAAAGAAATCAGTTGTTTCTGTTCACTTTATATTTATTTTAATTGTCATTTTCATAATTAAAGAAAAACCAGTAACACCTAATTTTACATTATATCAACACTACTAGATTTTCACTTTTGTTAATTCCAGGTATCTCGTTACACAATTGATGGGAGCTGATTTAAACAACATAGTCAAGACCCAAAAATTAAGTGATGACCACGTACAATTCTTGGTGTATCAGATACTCAGAGGGCTTAAGGTATGTTCCAAATGATACACTTCTAACCAGCGTTATGTGTTGGTTGATGGGCTTCTGGTTGTCCTCTAATTTAAGCTACTCACAACTCCGCAAACACTGCCGTGTCATCTACATTTCCACCAATGGATGCCTTTGATCCGCGCGCTTCCAAAGTATAAAAATTGTTTCACACGCATCCATCTTTTACCTACCTCCGCACTCATCCACATTTTACATAATGAATACAGATAAATAGCTGAGGCTTTTGTTAATATGTAGATTGCTATTTTAGCTGAAACCATAGCAAGTTGACTGATGTTTTTGTTTTGTTATTTATTTCAGTATGTTCACTCGGCTGGTATCATCCATAGGGTATGTGATAACTGCAAGAAAATCATAATAATTTGTTATTTAGAACAATATATATATATTTGTATATAAAGCACTCTTTCTGTGGTTTAAAGCCTGCGTAGATTTGCATTATAAATCTGTTCCGACAAGTGTTGTCTGCCTCCTGGTTATTATTTTTATTGTTATTGCTGTCAAATCCAACACTAAATAGATCTCAGTACATGCTTGCTCTCTCTCTCTCTCTGTGTGTGTGTGTGTGTAAACATAGATTATCATAATCTTCCGTGTATAATACACACCTTTTTTTCACTGTTTTCCAGCAGGGTTTTTTTTTGGGGGGGGGGGTGCACCGTATACACCATAACTAAATGTGTCAATTTAAATTTTTTTATTGACAGACATATATTTTATTGCTAAGGTCATTGATTTTTAATATTTGTTTTACAAAGCTGCCGATCACGGCTGAAACCTGCCACCAGGAAATAAAATCAACCTGTATTCTTTTTATTATTATTTTCGCGCCGACCTGCCTGAACACTGTGTGGAAGCGGATTAGGCTACCACGTGGCCTAATCCAAGATGGTGACAGGTCAGTTCTGCTTGGAAATTATTTCCACAGAAAATCGGTCTTCAAGCCTAGAAATCTTATAAATTTAAACTAATTATAACTCCCCCCTCATCAAGAAACACATAAATAGTTTGAACTTGGCAGAGATCTACTTAAAGTCGCCATAAAAAATATGGCCGTGATAAGGCTAGCGTCAATAAAAGAATATGTTCATTGCTATTTATAATACTGTAAACTTAATTGATCTGTGTTAATTCACAGTTATTATAATAAATCACTTAATGTCCTGGTGTCTAATTATTATCTTTTATCACCTTTAATTACCATGATCAGAAGGATCATTATACAAGGTGTGAATATAAATAAACTACCGTAAAAACTCATGAAACATCTTTACTTATATGTGCGTCATATTTCATTGATTAGGGAAACAATAGAAATAACTGCTCAAAATTGAGACAAGTTTGTTTATTAATTAAAACATCAAAGCAATTATGAATGGAAATCAAAAATTGTGACAAACAGCTTTTGATCTTTTTGCGGACCTTAGAGGCAAAATCTGTCTCAGGGTGTCATATGTGGAGGGTGTATGTAATTACCAAAATAATTGTGCGGAAGTCCAGCTACATATTTTGCCGGTTTCTCCTGTGCATTATACACCAAAACTAGGTTTTTCTGGTCAACAAGGGGTGCATGTTATACACAGAAAATTGTTTGTTTTCTGTTTAATAGGATCATTAACATTCTGACTTGACTATTTTCTGCATTTTCAGGATCTCAAGCCCAGTAATGTGGCAGTAAAGGAAGATTGGGAGCTAAAGGTGAGTGATATTTCTACGCAGAAGTTGATACCTGACTGATTCCATTCTGTCGTCAGAATTATATATTTATTTTTAACAATAAAACCCTCTGCTGAAATTCAGAATGCAGCTCAGGTGGTAGGATTACTTCTACCAGAGATTTTTTATGACTGGTTAATATTCATTAGTGCATATCAGCTAGATCTGCATGTGCATTTTGTACTGATAAATCTGTGTTCTGATACACCCGTGTTCTGACAGTCCCCATTTTGTTATTCTAGATCCTTGACTTTGGCTTGGCACGACATGCCGATGAAGAGATGACTGGCTATGTGGCAACGAGATGGTATCGTGCTCCTGAGATTATGTTGAACTGGATGCACTATAATCAGACAGGTTGGCGAACTAAAATGCTTCTGCTTCCTCATTTTTTCAGCACCCTATCCATGGACCATTAGAGTGGTATCTTTCATATGTATGTGTGCAACATTTTATATTTCATGTAATATTTTTCACAGAACCTGAGAAAGGGCATCTCTGTGGTCTAGCTGTAGCATGTTGGACTACAGATCACTACCACCCGTGTTCCAATTTCGACGTGGGCATATCTGAAGGTTGTTTCATCTTTGACTTCGCTTCATTACCTTTGGAGGTCGCTCGGCCCATTTAGCCTACCATGTGCACAAAAGTGGCCGTAAAAAAATCAATCATCACCACAGAACCTGAGACTTAAGTTATAATCTCTATCTCTGTGTTGGAAACAAATTGAATCGTCAAAACAATTTGTGCAGGAAGCTTTAATGATTACTGGGTTTTTCTTTTTAGATTAAAAAAGAAAGAAACCAAATTTCCTGACAGTGATTAGTGTCATATATAATAATTTCAGGTAGTATTTATATGAACAGTTATTGTAATTTTAAGTCCAGGGGTGAGTGTTCTCGATACTTTCTGGGAAGCATCTGGCTTATATTGTAGTTAACAATGGATAAAACCTCGGTAATATTTTAGTGGTAAATAAAGATAATTTGTGCAAGCTTTTTGCGAGGTTAGACATACCATGATTTTGGTTGTGATGGGAAGGTGGACAAATAGTACACAATGTTTTCAGTTTTACTCCTTTTTAGCAGGTGGGGGTACATTTCTTCTTTTCATAGACCATTGTAAAGTGTTGTGGCTGGTGCTAAACATCAGGATATCAAGTTGTATGACCTTCAGCTATTATAATAATAATTATTATTATTGTCGTTATGAAACAAATATTTATCTAAAGCACTTCACACTGGAAACAAAGAAGATTATAATTGTCAATCTGGTGTCCAGCCATTAAAGGAACAATTCACCCTGAGATTAAATGTGTACAGCTTCTAAAGTATCCATAAATCCCCCAATAATAATCACAAATTACACCAGATATCATAGATATAAGGAAATAATCCTAATTACAGTTTCCAGGTCAAGTCGGGTCACGGATGCTCTGGTTTAGTCATCCTTCAGGCTTTACCTGACCCTGTGCTCACACTAGTTAACTGCTGCTAACTGACACAGGGTCGTAGGTTATTTCTATAAATATGCTTCAAAGAGTACAAAATGACCTTCATAAGGAACTTCACTATATAGTTTTATTTAGCCATTTCAGTAACATATGAGGCTGTTTGGACTAACTATTATTTAATATTTGTAGTTACACTTTCGTTTGAAAATTATATGCTTGGTTGACACTTGTTAACATTGCTATAGTCGTGTCATACAGACTGCTTGTGTAAAGTGACATCAGACTTCAGGAGCATCCAGTCTGTATTTGGCTTCAAAATAACAATGGTCACAGATTTATTATAATTGATATGCCTCCATTTTATAATAATAATAATACTATTTATTTAATAAAACGCCTTTACTAGCAGGAGCCATTCAAAGGCAATGTACAAGTAATATGTAATATAATAATACCCCAATGATATGTCTGTAAAAACCTTGTAAGTGATTTAAAAGATATTAATTATTTATCTGTGAAAGCAAGCTTGAACAGGTGTGTTTTTAGAACAGATTTAAAATTTTCAAGAGACGATGCTTTTCTAATATCCACTGGCAACCTGTTCCATAAAGTGGGGGCTGCAACACTAAACGCACAATCACCATATGGCTTGAGCCGAGACACTGGCACCTGCAATAGTATCTGACTGGATGACACTGTCAACTGGATTATTTGATATGTGGTTGATCATGTTCAGAATATATTTGTATTAGTTCTGAAAATCTGAAATCATGGGGAACTGTTTGTTTATCATGTGCCTCATTTGGAGTGATTTGTTTATCTAATGTTTATAGTATAGTACAGCATGTAGTTGTCTGAACTGTTTCTTATAGATAAGGTTGTATTTTTTACAAGACACTACTAGTTTTCATTTGTCTTGATGTAGCTGTATTATATTTTTATCTGCAGTTGATATATGGGCTGTAGGCTGTACAATGGCAGAGATGATACGAGGAAAGCCTTTGTTTCCTGGCACTGATAATATCCTTATTTGTTATAATAAGGATTTTACTGTAAAATAGTGACACTGTGTGTGCAGAGCTGCCAACCATTCCGATTTCTGCAGAATTATTATGATTTTCTGTTGTTCGTTACACTGTACTCTGAAAACTACGATAAATCTGCTTCTTCCTGTAATAGTTCCATGTGGTGCAGTCCTGTCACTGTCTTAGTCATACGGCTTGCATGCTTGTATTTCGGCGAGTATCCCCAGGCTGTCACTTGTTCAGCACAGCCTCTGTGGTGCTTATCACACAGCAGTTGCTCTAGACTGCATGGCTTGAAAGCCTTTGCTGCACCAGCGAATCTGAATGGTGCATTTTTTTGAGGGCCCTGAATTTTGTGGGGTTTATGTATTTTACCTATGCAGGAGATCCTCTCTTTCGTACAATGTTTCCTGCTACACATGATAGCAAAAAAATATGGCAGTGGTCCAGGGCCAAAAAAATCAGTAACCCTGACTCTCGGGACGTGTGGATTTTGTCTTCAGCTAGTAAGTAGTCTAGAACACTAGCCCAACCGGGCTACTGCCATTTTGAGGCATGATATGTAGTAGTCTCTTGTTCATTTACCATAGAATTATTTGGAGCTCTTTGTGGTGGAAAAAGTATCATAGTTTAAAATACCCTCACTGATACCTCACCAACCTTCACTAAAAAGCACTGTTCCCTGTTGTAGGCTGGATTTTGAACCGATTTTCAGCAGAAAATGGGTCGTGATAAATGACAAATATTTATCATCCAGTAGTTTCCTGATGTGAAATAATGCCAAAATATACTGCGGTAACCATTTCAGGTGTCATATTTATAAATATTTACTGAATATAAGAATCATCCTTGAAGGATGGGAGAGATTTTGGTGAGCTGGTGATCTTGGCTGGTAAACATCCATTTTGCAATATGATGGTCACGTGACTCAAATACTATCTCCTGATTGGCCAGTTGTCTTTGTTTACATTAAATAAAAGCATGTGGTCTTTATATGATGGATTTCTCTATCCCTTTCCTGTTTATTTGTTTGATCACTCTGTTTATATATCATATTAACTGTTTTCATACTTTGCTGAAGGAATTATATGCAATGTTTGGTAACTTAATTTAGTTTCTTTCTTGATCCTCTGTGTATGAATTATTGCTGTCTTTGTTTGATATTTTGTGCTTTATTTTATATTTAAACAACAGTGGACTTCTGTTATCACTTCAACAGCCACAAGAAGAAAATTCCCGACCAAACTGTGGAATTCACCAATAATTTATTACTGAATGAACTATGAACCGTTTATTATTATATACTTGTATTGTGTTAGTGTGGATCAATAAAACCACAAACACATAATTATAGTTTTTATTGCCTCCATGGTCTGTTTGGTGGTGTGTTGGACCACAGATCACTACTGCCTGAGTTCGAATCTCGGTGTGGGCATAGCTGAAAGGAGTTTCATCTTTGACTTCACTTCATTACCTTTGAAGGTTGCTCAGCCCATTTAGCTGATAATGTGCACAAAAACATAAATCATAAACAAATATACTACCTGGTGTTCTCCATCGATTTCAACACAGCTTTGTTCTGACTAGTAAAAAAAGTTATAGTTTTAATAGCTAGTAAATTTTTGTTGGGCTAGCAAGAAATTTTATTGGGCTAGTGGATTTAAATTTTACTAGCCATGGGGCTAGTGAAGTGTAGAAATATTTTTCTGGTCCTGGTTGACGAATGGTTGGTTACTCTGTTACTTATATCTGATATTTCATTTTCATATATAAAATAAATTGTTTTTGTGGGACAAACATTAAACATCGCAATATTTAAGTTTGTGTTTATATATATATATATATATATATTATATATATATATATATCACTGAGCTGGTACATCATCTGGCTGATTAACTAAGTGATAGGATAAGCACATATGCTCGGTGCAGGTACACCGATTAGCATAGTGGTGACTTCAAGGACAACAATATATGTCTGCTTCAAATCAGATTCAAGCATGGTTGTGCATCAGTTTATTATGATATTTAGCTGTCAATACACCAAATTATTTGGTATATTGTTTCCACTGTCTTCAATTTTCAAAATAAATGTTAAGAAAGGGCTTAAAACCAAAACACGAATAAACCCACCTGCTCCCTCTCTCCGACATTTGCCTTTTTATTATAGAAGGATGAAAATATCCAAAGATTTGCTTTATGAAAACGCAGCCATCATAATTCTGCACCCTGGTATCCCATTGGTTGAGAATTTTTCAGTGAATAAATTATTAGACGTGAGCCAATGACTAATTGCGATAATGCATTGATTTTAAGAATTATATATATGAATTGTACCCTTGTGTACAATTTATCCTTTAAAGGAGGAACAATCCAAGAAAGAAAGATAATTCAGCGCACAAACAAGTGACATCACTTGTGATTATAGGCACAGTGAAAAATACTCAGTGGCTACTAATGAATAATCATCAACATGTAATAAGCAGATTAATTCTTTGTGCTCATTTATAACTAAATTACACCTATGTAATATGACTAAACAATATTGTATTTGGCTAAAACTAAATGACTCCTTTTAGCCAAACTGGCACAAGAGAATTTAGGTCTAGCGCTAACCCAGATAACTGTAATAATACAATACAATATTGTATGATATGTAAAGTTATGTAATATGAATTGATGATATGCATTACAATTGTAATAAGTGGAAACCCTAATAATCCATTGGCGAATGGGAATGCACTTAAATCATTTAGAAAAATGTAAAAAAAATCTTACTGTGTGTGTGTGTCATATTATGTGTATTCTCCAGTGGGACTTGTCACGACCAAAGTCCAGTCACTTCATACATGATATTAACATTTCTGTTTAATGATGTTTACATTATGTTGACTGTAAAGTTTAGTCATTTGTCTGGTGTTCATGTTTTTCAGTGGACATCTGGTCTGTTGGGTGTATTATGGCAGAACTGTTGACAGGCAAACCTCTCTTCCCCGGCACTGATCATATCCTTATAATTCAAATAGAATTGTACACCATAAACCACAAATTTGGCTTTAACAATCTAATTCAGGATCTTTTGACGAATCATGTCTGAATCTTGTAATGAAAAAGGTTTTCAGAATTATTGATCACTAGAATTGATTTTAGTTTAGAGACCTTTGTTTGGCTTTGTGAAAAAGTTTTGTCTTAATTTGATATTTGTTTTGTTCTGTACTGAGTTGTATTCTTGTGAAATAGTTTATTTTCTTTTTGTTATACTTTCTTTTACATTAACTCCTGTTCCAGCACGATGTTTTATGACAATACTATTGTGAAATTTGCTCGGAGAATCATGTGCAATGTTACATACACTTAATCACTTCCTTAACCAACAGTGTTTACATATTGACCAGTTAACTCGTATCATGAGCTTGGTAGGTACACCAGGCCCTGATCTCCTAAAGAAGATCACCAGTGATGAGGTTGGTACATATATTGTAACTATATAGTAATATGATATTGTATTTAGATTTCAAGGAATTGTCATTTTAAGATATTGAAGGAGGTGCTTTAATTCAAATAAATAATAGTCGGATGTTTCCATAAAAATAATAACAAAATTTCCGAATTTTCTGAATGTTTTATGTTAGGTATTGTTACTATTACGATGATGCCATGATGATATTTATATTATAGTTGTTTACAATATGTATGTAATTCTGTGTTTATTTATATTAGGAATATGTTTGTAAATTTCTAATCTAAGCAGTCAGTCGAATATTTGGTCTACAAGTCCGTGGGATTTGAAGGTGTTTCCAGTGTGTGTGTGTGTGTGTGTGTGCAGGCATATATATATATATATATATATATATGATTAAGGAGGACCTGGGTTCTTGTTTATTTTCATAGTTATAACCTGTCATTTAATTAGAGGGCAGTTTTTTATTATCTTCAAAATCTTCTAACTAAATCCAATGCATGCATAAATAATGTCATGATTGACAACTATTAATCAGTTATATAAAATTTATATGATGTAATATTTGTGAGATGGTATTGTGTACAATGAGTCCAGTACAAACTGATTAGAGATTAGCTTGTTAAATTAATAATCCTATTATTATTATTATTATATTTTGTATCCATTAATTATGAACAAATCAACATTTCAAGGAGGGCATTGCAAGTTGACATATATATTTGTTTTAAACATTCATGTTTGTATAGAGTGAACAGTGTATGTTTGATTCTCTTTTAGGTGTGTACTAGACATGACCCAGTGCTTAAATTATGGCTCTTTCTAACAATCTGATCTGAATCAATTTTGGATTCAGCGAATTAATGCCAAATAGCAGTTAGCATTGATTTTACTGTCCTCGTAGAAGCCTAGACTACCTGGTCACAGTAGTGTTACTGGCGTTTTAGACAAGAACGACCTTGATTGTATGAAATTGGTAATATCTAGGCCATGGAGTTTTCAACGGGTGAAGGCTTTGTGGCGGCTTTAGATTAATGAAAATACCAGCACCGGTTAATCATCAGCAAAATAACACCATTTGAACAAAAGGCCTGAGTAGATATATTTATCTATTCATGGGTAGACAAAGGTGAGAATCCACCTGCTGTACGACCAGTCTGGGCAAGTGCAGTTGGTGTCTTCTATTTTTCAAAGTCAAGAGGCAACCTGTGTATCAGCGGGTTAAAAACTGGCAACATTCATAGATCAAATCTGAAGATTCCATTGTCTCTTCAGTTACCTCGGAACATTCATACACAATCATACTTGAAGAATTGGGTATATTTATTTGTGACCTGCAGTTGCAATAGATTTCTTTAAAGTTACACTGCATGTGAATTTTTTTTTAAAGGAATGGTAAATCTTTAAGCTAGATGTGTACATTCAGTTAGAATGAGGTGTGAGAGAGGTTGATATAGCTTCCAAACATTCATTCATTCAAAATAATAGCACAAAATGTGATCTGTTTGTGCTGTTAACACATCTCTTTTGCATCTGCATGGCATGCTTTTATGCAGTGAAAAAATCAACTGTTGCATGATTATGAACACAAAAAGGAATGATGTATTGAATTCAAGTTGTGGTGTGTGTGTATGTGTGTAGAATAACTTGCTATTTATTACATGCTCTGTTATATACAGGTTTGCTTGTCATTTGCAATTTATTGTGCCAGTATGTGTCTGTGCATTGATTTTGTGGTCAATTGGTTTCATATGCAGTCAACATTTACTTTTTACAAAATATGTGATCCGCTTAGTTTAAATTTAATAGACCTATAGAAATGAGAATATTATATGAGTGGGTTCCTTGAATGGCATCACTAAGGCAATTGAGACTGCATGTGGTTATGTAAAAGTTTGTGTGGTGCAATACAAACTGACCAATCTGCAACCAGCCAGTCAAATAAATAGTAAACTGAAAAGGCATATTAGCACTTAGGAACCAGTATACAAAACCATACAACACATTTTGTTACTTTTTCAGAAAAATTATAATTTTGACAGAAATATAGAGGAGATGAAGAGATTTATATATATATATATATATATATATATATATATAAGAGTAGATATGGTCATTTCAGGTAATATCATGAAATATTTAACAGAAAATTAACATGTTAATATCAAAACCAGTTGCAGAGCAAAGATAACTGTTGGTTTTTACGTGGAAAAATAGGTCTACCGTTGTAACACATTTACACAATACTTAAATTTTATATGATTAATTTGCTGTGTGTATGTCACTTACATATTTATCTGCACACAGCTTAATTTTGTAATCATGACAACCATGTTGGATTAAAAGCAAACCGATTTTGATATGTATGGGTATCATTAAATTAAAACATACCTTTTGAATTTAACTATGATTGTATGCGTGTTATGTAAACAATATCTACCAGCAAAATCGCAAATAGAATAATATTTATGTAGTTGCTGAATGTCAAGTAAAAGAACATTCATTATGCTACAAAGTCTGAATTTAGCATGCTGGTATTTAAAATGAATCGGATTAGATCAAATCAGATCTGGATAGGAACCAAAAAGAATTTAAGCTAAAAAATCTAGAATCGTCCCAACTTTAATGTGTACAGTAAAAGCTCATTATATTACAGTTTTTACTATTCAGCTGGCAACTTTCATCATTAAATAGCTGAATTGTAATATTGAGACAAAATATTATAAAATTGTGCACTAAAATGCAGATCGCCAATGACATATCCCTCAACAAAACAAACTTTGCTCAGTTAACCCTTCTCACTTGTGTTGATCATGTATTTTGTATAATGATGAGGCTGTTTATTTAACTTTAGAATCTTGTTTTATTTATGAAATAGTGTATGAATTATATAGGCAAAGAATGTATGTATTGTTTAATTATGATCAAATCAGATCCTTAGTTACTATTTAGAATCTTTACAGTGTGTAACTGTAAATGATCAGCTACGCATTATGACCAATTTAAAAATAGCAACAACAAAAATGAACAGAAGATGAAATACTTAAATAATAAAAGTTAATAAAAAATAGTTATTGTTACTGGTACTATATATTAACTATTGATTGGTATTTATAATCCATTGTGATTCCGGGTATAACACATCAATTAACATAAGAACTAGAAAAATATATACAGTATCTGTAAGGGAGTGTTAAAACTGAAGCTTTTCTGTTGATTTATATAATATAATAAATGGCAGTTTTTATGTGGGTGGCAACCTCAAATGAGGGAGACGCATATTGTCTGTAATTTATAACTTCCTCGCGGAGCCTAATTCTAAATAAATATAGAATTTAGAATATGTAACATATTCAGTGGAGAAAACCTTGCCAGTTGCCTGGCTAGATGACAAACTCCTCCTACTCTACTCTAGTGCCACGGCCGAGGCGCGAACCAGCGACCTCCCCCACAGAATGACCATAACAATAGGTAAATTATAGTGTCACGCTCTATCCATGAGGGTAAATATATATAATTAGATCAATTTATGATAACTCCAGTCAGAGTACCTCCATTAAATAGAACAGAAACAAGGTTTGTCACTTGTAATGTATATTTTTGTGGTGTTGCTCCGTGTATTATTTTCCTGGCTTAATTTCCAAGAAATCTACAGTATGATCGTTTTACTGTTGTGATGTTGCTGAGATGAAGTAGTCTTCCTATTGGTGTTGTGTACACACACACGCACGCACACACACACACACACATTGATCATGGTGTGGATCTTATAGATTATTTTATTGTTTTTCTTCTATTTCTAAATCAATGGATTTTGTTTCCATCTCAAACTATTGCGAGTACATAGTCATTGATATGTTTGCCATTCTGTGTTTTGAAGATAACCCGTAGATCTTGTCACCATGGGGTTTACAGTGAAAGCCATGTTCCCTTAAAATGCTTTGTAATGGTTACAGTGGATTCACTTTTTGTTATACAATCTTAGTTTGGAATGTCTTGTCTTTTATTTAGCATTATATACCTATGTGCTAATGAGCACTTTCAGTATAATTTACCATTGCTTTCTAAACTGTCTTGTTGGTAAAGCTTTTATGTTAAGTTAGTATGTTAATTATGGCTGGCTAGATTATAATATTATGGTTGGTTGGTTGGTTAGATTGTAATGTTATGGTTGGTTAGATTGTAATGTTATGGTTGGTTAGATTGTAATGTTATGGTTGGTTGGTTAGATTGTAATGTTATGGTTGGTTGGTTAGATTGTAATGTTATGGTTGGTTGGTTAGATTGTAATGTTATGGTTGGTTGGTTAGATTGTAATGTTATGGTTGGTTGGTTAGATTGTAATGTTATGGTTGGTTAGATTGTAATGTTATTGTTGGTTAGATTGTAATGTTATGGTTGGTTGGTTAGATTGTAATGTTATGGTTGGTTGGTTAGATTGTAATGTTATGGTTGGTTGGTTAGATTATAATGTTATGGTTGGTTGATTGGTTAGATTGTAATGTTATGGTTGGTTGGTTAGATTGTAATGTTATGGTTGGTTTAGATTGTAATGTTATGGTTGGTTGGTTAGATTGTAATGTTATGGTTGGTTGGTTATATTGTAATGTTATGGTTGGTTTGCTAGATTGTAATGTTATGGTTGGTTAGATTGTAATGTTATGGTTGGTTGGTTAGATTATAATGTTATGGTTGGTTATATTGTAATGTTATGGTTGGTTGGTTAGATTGTAATGTTATGGTTGGTTATATTGTAATGTTATGGTTGGTTGGTTAGATTGTAATGTTATGGTTGGTTGGTTAGATTGTAATGTTATGGTTGGTTGGTTAGATTGTAATGTTATGGTTGGTTAGATTGTAATGCTATGGTTGGTTAGATTGTAATATTATGGCTAGTTACATTTTAATGTTATGGTTGGTTGGTTATATTGTAATGTTATGGTTGGTTATATTGTAATGTAATGGTTGGTTCACTTCACTTATCCTCCTCGTCCCCAGTGGGACATAAGGCTGGTTATATTGTAATGTAATGGTTGGTTGTCGTGGATGTTTAGATTTGAAGGCTATAGATGCTAGGGGTAGACTTATTGTTATTTCTGGTTATAAGTAGGATGTTGCATAGTTAAGTGTCTGTAATCCTGTCTGATATCCTCTGCACGTGTGCATGTTATCCCATGTTCACATCTCAAGCTTGACCCATGTATGTAACTTGTCCATTCCTCATGTTGTTCTTTGCACCAGGCGCGTAAATATATAGCTTCATTAGAAGTGAAAACGAGGCTAGACTTCAGAAAAGTTTTTCCTGGAGCTAACCCTTTAGGTGAGCTTGAAGGCAAGGATTTATATTGATCAACAATTGAGTGTTGTTTAATGGTTGCTTTATAGACTTTGACTAGGTTCTCTGCATTTGTGTATATTTTGGGTTATGGTGCCACTGATATTAATCTACTCTTCTGTTTGCTTTCACACGATAGAAAGACTGTATGTTCGGTGTGTGTGTGTGTGTGTGTGTGTGTGTGTGTGTTGTATGTATGTGTGTGTGTTTCACAATGCTAACTCTCACTGTTTGATTAATTTAATTAGTAGTGTTTAAATAAGGGATCAGACACTATACAATGTACTGGGTCTGGGGCAGTAGACATCTGTGTTGCTTCAGGTAGCATTTAATGAAAGCCTTCAACCCTGGTTGAATCTGGGATGTTTTGGTCTAGGACATTTGGTCAATCTATGAGATAAAACGTTAACTGGATGTCTGACTGTTTTATTGACAATTAGTAATATTTCTTAACTAAGAATGGACAGATATGAGGAGATTAGGGTAGCTTAATTCAGATAAACGATGAAAGATGAATAAACCACAATTTATCAACCACAAGATGCATGCTGTAACCATGTTTGACCAACCACGAATAAATAACATATGTGAGGGCTGGCCAGGATCATCCCTCCATATGGAAACTGATAGAAACCCTTCAAACAGAGTGTGCTCATATCACTCTGGTTCTCATACAAGATGAACGTGATATAAGTTATATACACAGAATTTATTTAAAAAAACACTTCGTAACTTCTGTGAAAATTTATTTTCAGGAATAATGTCCTTCCTTGAATTGTTTGTTAGTTTATCCCATAACTTTCGAGTTGGTCAACCTAACATTTCAGTTTGATTATTGAAGGTTTCATGTTTTAAATGTCCATTTGCACTTGGGAAATGTCAGTAACTAAAAATGTTTTTAAATATCCATTCTTAGCTAAGAAATATCAATAACTGTAAATAAACTAGTCCGACATCGAGTTAATTTTTATTTCATGCATTGGCCAAAAATAGTTGGCCAAATTGTCCTAGGCCAAAATGTCCGTTGGCCAAAAGATCCGCTGACGACCTTGGTTAGGCGTACTTCAGTTCTCCTGCTTTCTGTGACTGTAAGGGCCTCTGCAGTGTTCCCATAGCAGACTATACCGTCGTGTTCAGTATGTTTCTTCTTGTATAGATCCAAGAAGACGTTTTATATATGTTGAAACATTTGGGGAGGCTCTTTGACTTGCTATGCTTACTGCATTCTTGCTTTCATCATCATCATCATCGTTGGATTGATTGGTGCCAGTTGTAGCCCACTTCCCAGCACAGACTGGTCCCTTTTTGTCCATTTCCCATTGCTGATCAGTCAATTCTATTGAAACACTTCAGGCCAGGAGGTACATAATGTCTCTTCCTCAAATGCGGAAGAAGGACTTCAGGCGATATTTTCATGGTGCCAACCCTCTAGGTAATTTTCTACTTATTTAACCAACACCCCCACTCTATAAACCACTGTTACAACTAATTAGTGTGGTAGAATTAGTACTATTTTATAGCTGATATCAAGCAATGTATTGTTGTTAACGTTATTGGTGGGTGCTCATCATAAGCTGAGCACTCACACCACTTCTCATCAACACTAATGTTAACCCAGCTGATGGTGAAATGCAGTGGCAGTATATAAATTATATTGCTTTGTCTTCGGTACGCTTGCTTCGAATTCTATAGGGGAAATAAATTGATTGATTGAAAACATGACAGGAAGGGACCAGTATTTGAGTCTAAACAACATGGTCCTTGAATTAGTATTTTCTATTGCATTCCGGCATGTATTCTACCACTGATTCATTTAATACCAAACGTATGTCCCATTTGTTATGAATCAATACACGAATAGCCGAGAAAGTATTTCTAAATCAGTTGTTATAATTACTTCGGATTGTCACTGCACCTGACACTGGATTATCAATAGTAATATTTGGTAATGGTTGGCAGTGTTACTAATCTTCTACGTATAGTGCGCAATTTTAAATCAATTATACATTGACTAGAATTAGCTCGCTTTTATTCAAATTAATTCCGCTCACAGGTACGTCTGCATCTCGGGCATTATCACAATAAAATATTTAGCTTTATCAGGTATAAAATTGGATCTGTTTATGTCAATTGTTCAAATGGAAATTTGCTAGAGTATTGGTAACAATCTTAATTTAACAGAAAGGTTGCGGTGTGGTTGTGGTATCATTAATATTAAAGTAAACGTTAATATGTCATATATCTACAGCAATCATCAGCTATAAGCTCCACCCACTTTATAGACCTTATCTCGGTTAGTGCCTTTTATTGATAATGTTTTATCGAAGCATGTAGTTTGCATTAAGAGTTGTGTTTGCCATAATAAAGTATTTCTCTATGTATAATCTTGTGTAGCCATAGCCCTCCTAGAGCGTATGTTAGACTTGGATCCTGACACCAGGATTACTGCTATTGAAGCACTAGCTCATCCCTACCTACATCAGTATGCTGATCCATCAGATGAACCAGAGTCAGGGATGTATGATCAGTCGTTTGAAGACAAGGATCTAATTATAGAAGAATGGAGAAGTAAGTAATAATCAACTATTTGGAGTGTTTAAAAATACATATATAATTATGTGCACTCATCTTATTTCATTTTGATGAAGCGCCTGCAGCATCTACTACTGGCAAATTTGTTCCCATAATAAAATTATTAGTCACTAGGGAGCAGCACTGAAAACATCCAAGTTCAACTCCCTAAGTAGTAGCGTTTTGAAATAATTCCCAAATTTGCTGAGCCTCAATGTAGTGAATGCTGTATAAAAATATATAATTAACTTATTATGAGCAAATGTTACTTGCAGCAATTTAGAACATGCACTGATAAATTTAAATCCGCCATGTACAGAATTAGGCCTGATATTAAATATCTTGGTACTGTATTAGTCCAAATCAGTTGTTGTCATTACTAAAGTTTATTCTTATTGTACCTCTGTTATCATATTTGTTGTTCTTTGAGATTTGTGGTATTTCACGTTGGAATATTCCGACGTGTTAAGAGTTGTGTTCAACTAAAACAAATACTTAAATAATAAACATTTTAATTTCTGTACTTGTTTGATATAGGCCTGCTTAACTATAAGCTTCACAGTGTTTACATTCGTTTTAGTTGGATTTGAAATTATTTTTGTAAACCATATTTTGTTGAACTGAGTGACAGTTTTGGCCAGCTTTAGTGGGGATACTATTTGAAATCTACGTTATTATTTTTGATATGGAACACATTTAATCTAGCTTGGAATGGTTGTAGCCTCTGTCGTGTATGCTTCATTTTATGTGCAGTCTCACTGTGTGTGTGCATGCATGTGTGCGAGCATATGTGCACTAGCCCGTCTTATGCATATCATGGGTACACGCTTGTAATGGTAAATGTTCCACATTCCATCACCCAAACTTGCACCGTGTCTTCCATTGTTGGTGTCATATACTGGCTCATTCATCACCAAACCATATATGTGTGTGTGTGCGTGCGTGTGTGCATGTGTGTGTGTGTGTGTGTGATTGACCTGATATAATTTATAGTTCCAAATTTTATGTTTAAGGTTCTTGTTTGTTACAGTTTATTGAAGCATATGCTATCATATTATTCGAATGTTAGCAAAATATTTCTGCCATTAATTGTGTTTTGATATTGTTGTCACTTTTCACTGCTGGTATAATAATTGTCATTGCCATTTATTATTGTTATTGTTGTTGTTATTATTATTATTATTATCCATAGCTTATTTATTTTAATATTTCAACTTAAAAAACACCATTTGATAATCAGTGTTTATAAACATCCCGTATTGTGACACCATAGTTTATTTTTGGTGTAGTACAGTGCCAGTTGGGATTATGATACAAAGAGAATTGAAGCCAACATATAAAGCTGATACCTACCACAATAAGTTCATACTCTTGTTACACACAATGTGTTTTATTTTATTCAAACATCATCCCACCTATCACGGCTACCCATTGGGTGTCATTGGTATACATGCACAGCCATCTGTAATTATGTAGTTAACATTATGTATGTGTGACTGACCTCGAACAACTTTATACATATAGTTTATAAGGATTGCCTGTTCGTGCTTGGATGACAACAAAGGTCACTGATTGCTGTCTTGCACAGATTTATTTTGCGGACGTCCTGTCTCTCCATATACCTAGATGAATGTCGTAGAACCAAACATTTTCAGAGCATAAATAGATCAGTTTGCAATATGCTTAGTTTGTTACTGCTGGCTTTGTGCGATGGATATCTGAACGGCTGTGCTTGTGCTGAATTAGGATGAAGGTGGTCTCTTCTGCCGGGTATTTGTTGACGGACTCATGTCTTCTCCCCCCACAGGGCTAGTTTTTGACGAGGTCAATTCATTTACGCCAAGGCCACTCCTTGAAATGCAGTAACAGCTCCAGTCTGGCAGCAACACCTGTAGTGAGAAGTGCTGACGTAAGAAGATTAGTATGACAAGTCTTTGTTTTTAATCGGATTAGTAATGTACCACATATTCTTCTATGATGGTCTCAGTCGCAGCACATGTGTATAATATTTTATCAACTATGCTATAAATCATAGCCTAGATGTTATCGTGCACACACTGTTTATAATACAGCATTTCTGTCTGAGGCTGGATTCCAGTACTTAATAGGCGATAAAATTAATGGTATATCTGACTCTGTGCATGTGTGTGGTAATATATATATGTATATATATATATATATATATATATATATATGATATAAATAATATTATTTGTATGCTGTACTTAAATTTGGGGAGAAATGAATAATGTGCAATGATGGAGAATTGCCAGCTGGTTGATCCATTTTACTGTTTAAATATGATGGTTGTTGAAATGTGCTGAGCTTATTTTTTTTTCTCCAGTGGTCATTGTTTCCAGCTTGCAGACTTCCAGTGATAATGGCATGCTATTATTACCGTTGCTAGATTAGTCAGGGATGTTATTTGTTCTAAAAAGGAGGTCTAGACCTTCTAGACCGTACTGTGTTCCACTTAAAACTGGTTTTTGTTTAGTCAAACACAGCTTTATTCCTGTATGGATGGATGACAGGGTGTGAATATTGATTCTGTGGTATGGAAAGCATTCTCTTACCTGTTAAATTAGTCTAGAATAGTGCCTGCTTTTCCAGAATGGCTCACCAGGTTTGTGTGGACATTTATCAAGATTTGTGTAATTATTTGAGGTATCTTGTTTTACTTCTCCTGTATGTGAACCAAATATGTTTTTATTTCAACGTTTTTGTTATGTTGTTGTACACTATTACAGTATTGTTTAATTTTCTGGCAGAGTGGCCATGTTTAACAGACATCTTGTCCTTGTTCTCCAATTGTCCAATATTGTTCGTGTCTGACTTTCGACAGTAATGTTGCCCACTAATACAGGACGACAGTATATAGACATAATATATTCTTCTTCATTCTTGTTACCAAAGAGAAATTGACTAACAGTCTGATGCATTCATGTTAAACCTCAGTAGTCTTTCCTGCTAACCATTGTGAAACTATCTAGCGTTTTGTTTTACCCAGCAGTTGTTATGTTTGCTAACTTGTAGGTTTCTTCTTGTGGTACACATTATGACAATGTGGTCTGTTGCTGAGAACAGGTCAGCATACCCTGTCTACTGTACATAACAAAATCATCCAGCCTGTACCGTTAGGCCATTGATTTGTCATTGAAATATATTTTGGCATTTTATATTCTCTTCTAAACATGTAATATGACTATTCATATCACCACATTGAGCTGTAGTCAAAAATTTTTAATACGGATGTATCACTTAAACAACTCATACTGTGAACTGACTACTGGCAATGCATATTTTTTATATTTTTATATGTTATCAGATCTAAGGAAATTTTAACTGGTAAACTTACGATATGTATTTCTTTTGGACCTGTCTTAATTTATTCTAAAACATTTTAAAGCTTTTAGCTGTTCATTTTTGGAGTTGGTTTGTTTTAAGAAGCATGTAACTGTAGTGACTCAAAAGCAATGTAGTAATTATGTTAACTGTACTACAGATGTACACATAATTAATTGAATTAATTAATAGTATTCTGACAGCTAAGGATATATACCAGTCTATTTGTATTTAGCGATCCACATAACTCGAGTCTAATCCATTGCTGATGCCATTGTATCAGTTTGTGTTTATAATGTTTTGTCGTTGTTTATAAACATGCTTTTTGTAAAACTTCAGTAGCTTCACTGTCAATAAACTGGTTCATTTCTTCAAATTAGTTGTTATAGTTATTTTGGTGTATTCAATCTCTCTTTCTCTCTCTCTCTGTGTGTGTGTGTGTTCAACATACTTAGCACACTGGGTTTGTTCAGGGCTCGAAATTTACTTTTTTCCCCACTAGCAAACCTTTGCTAATTGAAAAACTTTTAACTAGCAAAATAGGCACACCCACTAGCAAATAATTTTATGAGAATTCTATCCAGCACTTATCATTCACTCAAGACCAACAATATGAGACAAAAAATACATCTTAATACCACAACACGGAAATTATTCAGTGGAAAAATATTCCCAAACAAACGCACATTAAACATACAAATTGTAACTAAAATTTTAACTAGCAAATGCATGGAACCTTTGTTAGTGTGAATTTCGAGCCCTGGGTTTGTGTCAGATGTAAGGTCATAAAAGTGCCTAATTGCATAATATTGGCGCAATTTTTCTTTACACTAATGATTTCTTGTTAAATAAATTTGTTCATTCATGTAAAGTATTCAATTAATCAGTCAGTGGTAGTAGGTAAGTCATTAACTGACCCTTTGTTGTAAATGATTGTCACCGACTGATTTCAGTATTCATCATGACATCCACTTTCAGTCAGACATGGGGTCGATTCCATTTTGTCGATTCCAATTCCACTCAATTCCATTTGGTCAATTCCACATCAAATTTACCAATTCAATTCCAATTCTGTTTTTACCAACTTTTTTTACCTAATACTTTTTACCATGAGTAGGTACTCGGACTACCTACTCAGAATACCTGCTCTGAGTAGTTTATATTCCAAGTCATGGAAGAAATATTTCTAAATATTAAATGGTAAATTAATTTGTGGATTTAATTTTTTTGTAGGAAATTAATTTCTATTTCAAAATTTATCAATTCCATTTTTTTTTAAATAATCAATTCCAATTCTGGAATTGATCCCATGTCTGCTTTCAGTATTCATTTTATGTACTTTTTTCACATTTATATCCATTAGGGTGCATCAATACAACATCCATTCCAAGCTGGATTTGTTTTCATAATTAGAAGCAATTTCTCATTTATCCATGTTAGTATTAACATCATGTAATTGTATGTGATACTTAATGCTATTATTTCTTTATTGAACCGGAAATTATTCTTTTATAAGCTGGGGATTTGACCAGTTGGTTGGAAGGTCAAGTAATTTAAATCACACTATATTTGGCACATTTAGTTGTTTATTGAGGCCATGTTATCAACAAGAAACTTTGATCATCAGAACATATCTAAAATAGCATAAACCTTATCTATCTTGTATGATGTGTGCTCTCTCTCTTCGTGAACATGTGCATACATATACACCATATCATTATGGATACATATTCACTATATAATTATAGCACTGGTTGGCGCCAAAATCGCCATTAAGATACAACTGTAAATGAAAATAAATCATATTAAAGATATTGAGTGGATAAAACTATTGTTTATGTACAAACGATGATAAAACTATTGTTTATGTACAAACGATGATAAAACTATTGTTTATGTACAAACGATGTTAAGTGTCTAAAAGAAAAATAGATTCCATGTGTAATAACGTGTGTGTGTGTGTACTACATCTATCTACATACAAGTTATTGTTTCTTTAGGTTTGGTACACAAAGAAGTGATCATGTTTGAAGGTCCAAAGCCACGTGTACAGCTAACACTGTCTGGTTATAAAATGGATAATATCGATCTTATCAAATAAATGTTTGGCTCACGTGTGTGTTAAAGGCTGATATAAAACTACTATAAAACATTTTCTTTTATGCTGGGTTATTAAATTATTCATTTGCAACCAGGGAGTACTTGCTTGGTGATTTTATTCCAGAAGGAAAGCATTAATGATTGTTAAAAATAATTGTTAAGACTTTTTATGTACCCATTCATATTAGTTATTTAAGTGTTTTAGGGGACCATACACAGTATTAAAACCAGCTATGCTATATTAAATATTTGCACACACACACGTTGTAAAAACATGCACAAGTAAATAACATTATATTATTTGTATATGATACTCTACAGTTTATTTATTTCAGTATTGAGCAGTAGTCATGCTACCTACGTTATAAGCTCACTCACGTAGACTCACTGATTTCTCATTTTATTGGAGTCAAAAGTGTTGACAGTATTTGTAGTCTTATTGGTGGATTGTGTGTGATTATGATGTAGTGTAGCGTCCTATCCACAAATAGTACATTTCGGATGATTACCAGAATAAATATATTGTGGCAGCTTTA
The DNA here is from genome assembly GCA_025642065.1 of Paralvinella palmiformis. NCBI lineage: Eukaryota > Metazoa > Annelida > Polychaeta > Terebellida > Alvinellidae > Paralvinella > Paralvinella palmiformis. Next base: position 434,981 of record JAODUP010000367.1, read on the forward strand.
AATGTATTATTATTTTAAAGATAGCTGCATTCTTCTGTCATCAAATTTTGCCACATTCTGTATTCTGAAAACTCTCTACGGACACACAGCTACGGTCTGTCTTCACCATCCAGAGAGCAGAATTATTACAGTTAACTTTGTTTATTTGGTGATGTTGATGTGTTTATTCCCTTTTTTTAAAATGTTTTCATCAGGAATTGTGTCGTACTGTAAGAGAGAATGTTTGAAGAGTTTATTAAGAGGCTTCATTACAGATGTATACTGACACTGAGATGTGTTACAGCTAAGTGGTCGTTGAAGATTTACTAAATAACTTATTTACTTGCTGTCTTTCGTAACTCATTCAGTTTCACGATGGGGACTGTCTCCAGTGATGGTTGAGTTACCATTCCATTTTCTTGCCAATGACACCAATTATCTTAAAAAACAAACAACAACAGCAGCAATGGCTTCCTTTTTAGAAGTGTGTGTTTGTGTGTGAAGTTTGAGGATTATTGCCTAAAGAAGTATTATACTGTTAGTGTTCCGATTAATAAATAATGTCTTATCTCAGTGTGTTAGATGGCAGTATATTAATTATCTGGTGATTCGTACGGTGTTAGTAATGACTCCAATTTTGATAGTGCTAGTGGTATGAAATCATAAATAAAATGTTGCGTTTTCCCAGAAATATCATGCCAAGTGAAACTTGATACAAAAGTGTATTTAGTAGTTATATGAGAAGTTTTTTTTCCATAACTTAGTTAGATGTCAATTAGATGTAGTTAATCATTCGTGCAACAAGAAAGTGATACCATAATCTAATACACGTTGTGGTTGTTGTTTTTCTTCTTGTGACACTAGTTAACTCTGTCTGGTCAAACTGAGTTGGAGAAAAGCAGGAGATTTCTCTCCATACACTTGAGGTATATACAGTGCCAATAAGTAGGATATGCTTAATCACTATGTTTGTGTCAGACTTAAAAATAGATTAGAACTGTTTTTAAATTTGTTTTCTTTGGCATGCAAAGATTGAAATGAATAAACACAAATAAAATGTAGTTGCTCATTCAAGATTGTATATATATATATATATATATATATATATATATATACACACACATAGGGTGGCGTGTATTCTCATTCCATTTGACTTATGCATCAGGCTCTGCTGGAAGATAAGATAGAGTGGAGTACAGTTTGTACATTCTTGCCCATTTGATTGTGTTAAAGATTTTTGCTTTTGCAATTGTTGATAGCAAATAAATTGGCAGAAATGGATGTCTGTTATTGTTATTAGTAGTTTTTTATCTCATCAAGTATTAACCAGAAAATGAAAAATACAACAAATTGTATACAACTACATAATTCAGTAATAGAATGATAAAACTTTGACAAATTATATCCGGTAATGTAGAGAAGTATACCAAACTAAAGTGAATGTAAATTTTCCTAACGTTCGTTCTTCCAAGCTTTATGTTAATATCACCATAAATTGCAAAATATGAAACTATGACTTGCATATATCTAGCACTAGAAATCAAAAATACATCTGTAAGAGATTATTGCAGAACATTACTACAGAATGTAATACATTGGTGAATAATTTTGGGGATGATGGGAAGACTCGCACTACACCAGTCCCCCAAATTTGACACATAATTATTTGCTTGATATAATATATAATTAAGTTATTATATGATGTACCACCTGTGGAATTTGGAAATAAATATATCATATCATCATCATAACATTACTATCATTTCTCTATAATTGAATACTATTTATCGACACACTGAAGTCACTCTTAATTCGTGTGTAATTTATTGTTTCTGATAGATGTTATTTCCTTTACAACTACCATAATAACTATCTGTTGATACTTTGATATTATTTTGCTGGTTAATATCAGCATTTATATGGTTTCTGCATTCCCACAAGAGTAGAATGTGTGCATCTTTGTCACACATTATCATTTTGTTGGCTGAGCATAATGGATTGTTTATCATACAGAAATGAAATATATTTAGTGTCAAATGTATTATTCGAATATCTTAATTGTTAACAAACTGAACTATGACATACAACTGATTATTACAACAGAAAGAAGTTCTAAATTGACTAAAACAATTTGTATTCTAAATCTCACTAGTTGTAAGTTTGGGGTAAACAGCAAATGTAGCAGTGCCTGGTGCTGTATGGCAGTTTAAAGCTGAGAATTGTTATCATCTGACCAGCTTCAAGAACTTAAAAATAAAATGTTTTGCTCTTGTTTTAAAAGACTGATAGAGACATTTGCTTGATGACTACACACTCACTTCAGATGAGTCACTGACAAAGTCATTCACTTAGAAAAGATAGAGAAAGTTCAGATTTTCATCCAACAGGGCTAGAAACTAATGACATTATAACATCATTATGTCATAACAATGTGGAGAGTTTACTCCTAAACATCATCAGTAATTAGGATTTGAACCTTCATCCACTTATGATGGAGATGTTGCTGATGCTGTGGGTGAGTGTAATGTTTATAATTCGTTACTAAGATCTTTATATGCCTTCAATATAATAAATTGAGATCCTGTATAGAAGCAACGCCATTAATGCACACTAGACATGGGTATGATTACATGGTTGTAAACAATAAATGATTGAGTCATGTCTGATCATTTCTTTTCGTGAAAGGTTCATTCTATTCAACAAAAACTAACTTTCTCAACTGGCTGAAGTTATTCTCTTGAAAACAGGTTGAGATTAATGTTTTTCCTATGTCTATAGCTGCCACAAAATGACATATATTTCTGGTGTCGTGCATATCAGGTCTTCTGCTTGCAGAAAACTAGCTGCATATTCTTTCAACTAACATATCTCAGTTTCGGCAGCTGTAAATTATAAACATGCATGCTGCACATTGGTGAATTCAGTATAAAGAATATAATATTAAAATCCCTTTGAAAATCAGCTTAGATCAAACTAATTAATATTTAATCATTTTATTTTAATGATATAGTTGGGAGCTACAGCACATTATGATTATATTGAAGCCTATCAAAATAAATATAACATATTGCTAATTATTTCAGTTTGGTTCAGCATATATAAAGTGAAACTGAATTCACTGATAACTCATCATGTCTAAGCATAAACATTCATGTGTCTCTTGATATTATTTGGGGTATTATTATATTACATATTATTTGTACAGCGCCTTTGAATGGCTCCTGCTAGTAAGTTATTAAATATACATTATTATTCACTTCAGAAAAGCCTGGCCAATTTCACTTGTGAGCTTCCCTACACCTATTTGATCTTGCATCTAAATCCTCTAAATAATTTTATTTCTAAAGAATTAGCAAGATGCTGTTATACACAATTTCAAATAACTAAAAGTAATGTGGGGTATTGATATTGAATATGCATGGACTTTGTATTTATTTTTATTTCTTTCATATAAATATAACAATATACACTTCAGAATTTTGCGCATTAGAAATTTCTGCATTGAACACTATGTAAATATATTAATCGGAGTGAATCAGTTCACATTCTATTCATTTGTCACAATTCCTAGTCTGTTATCAGAAATCCACGCCTGGTGAATATAGGTAACTGCCACGTAAAATATCCGAGAAGCATTAATTGGCATTTAGTTTCAGCAAATAGAGAAACCGAACAATTCAGTCGTGGCAGGGAGTAACTTGTCAAACGTTTATAGAAGTTCTCAAGTTTCTGTCTTGTTCACTGCAGATAGTAAGTATGGCTTTGTATCATGAAATGTCACCAGTATTTTAATTCTGTTAGGTTTGTAGGTTTGTAGGTTTTTATGTTATTTTGTTGTTTTGTTACTAGTCTACTGTATTGATAAAGTAAAGAAAGAGCGCCGATAATTGAATGTAAGATATCATATTACATAAGTCTGATAAGTCATAACATATACATATAGTATTATAGATAGACTCATGAGTCTAGTCTGACTGATACGCCGTGTCTAGATCAATTTATAGTATTTCAGTAGAACCTCTATTTTACGTATTAAACTAGACTACTTATAGTCTACCACTTAAATAGATCTGTCACCGAGTTAGTTATTCAGTATTATGGTGGTGATCACATGATGATGAGATCGTAACGTAAACTAGTCACAATCAGTGAATCGAATGATTGGGTCATTGTAGATCTAAAAACGTACTAACTTAGCCTAGACTAGTTAGTAAGTTACTGGAAATGTCTTATCACGTAGACTATTCCAATTATCATGTATTTACTACTTTGTCATGTATGGTGTAAGCCATAAACATCATAGCAACCAGTGAAATGCTTTAGATAAATTCTAAATTGGTTACTAAATTGGAAGTTACTTTGCATGTTTTTGACTTTTGTGTTCATATCATATGCCACACCTATCTGTCCACAACAACATTCAATATGATTTATATATGTGTTTTAATAATTTAAATGCCTCCATACTCTTGCATAACCCTGTGCCATCTTAGATATTTCTACTTTAAATACTCAGGTGAATAAATAAACTTTAAAACATACTATAATGAATGCTTCAGGTTGTTTAGTAATTACTATTGATTTAAGCAGGACAGTTTTATTTTGATGCACCACTTTTTCAGTTGACATAACCATCAGATATGAAAGCCTTGATTCTAGTTGGTGGTTTTGGTACCCGCCTCCGACCTTTGACACTTAGTAGACCAAAACCTTTAGTGGAATTTGGCAACAAGCCGATGTTACTTCATCAGATTGAAGCCTTGGCAAAAGTGAGTAATTCAGGATACATACTACAGGAGTACAGATGATTTGGCAGGGAATATTAGATAGTATGTGTGTGCACACTTATCAGCGCAATCACAGTTATGGATGGAGACTGATATAATGTAGTGTATAAATATTGTAATCAGTCTAAAGTGTTTTCTATTTAGTAATTATGATTAACGCTTATTCTGCAGGTGGGAGTACGACATATTGTATTAGCAGTCAGCTACAGAGCTGAAATGTTAGAACAGGAAATGAAAATAGAAGCTGATAGGGTGAGTTTAATGGTTCTAACTCCCAATTAAATTATACAGCATCACTTACACAATTAGGTTTGCTCTGTTAGTAGTTTGTAATCCTTGAATTTTATTTATTACAGCTTGGTATACAAATATCAATATCGCATGAGAAGGAGCCTCTTGGGACAGGTACGTCATCTATAGTCATACACCACTGTTAGAAGTAGTATTAGTAGACATTACTATCAGTAAGATGTGAACTACTATTGTTATGAAGTACTTTTTAAATATCAGGATTACTAATTGTTATTGGTAAGTGATTATGTTGATGGGTTGATACTGATTGAAAATATAATTTAGAAATTCATTCATTTATCAGCCACTACAGAACCATAAATAATTATGGTGAATGTCTATACACCACACAATTGGTACGCTACAGTAAATAATTATATACAGCAGATGGTAGCAGTTGCTGTGAGTTGGTATATTGATTCTGATACCCATGTTTGATATTGATTAATTCTTGTGTGTTATTGAATGTCTGACATACCATATGAGCATTGTAAAATGTCACAAGTACATGGTAGATTTATCTATGAAAATCTGCTCTGTTTGTTGACTAAAGATTTGGAGATGCGAGAAAGATCGTTTTAGTGGTAGCAGTGCTTATTTAAAGCTAAAGTTTTCTTCTTTGGCAGTATAAAGTATTAAAATTTGTATAATATTACTGGCATGAATTACATTTTAATACACTCTTTCATACATATGCATGTTTGCACACACTCGTGCACATAGTCTTGTCAGCTATCATTTTTCAATTCGTCATCCCAATTGAGTATTTTGGAATATTGTACATAATGTGAAAATCTTAACGTGGTATGGAAATTCTTTATCTGCTATTAGTAGGATTATAATAAAATGGACAGTGATACATTAATAAAGGATCTCTGGTGTATTTGCAGCTGGACCTCTAGCTCTTGCCCGAGATATTCTCTGCCAAGATACAGATCCATTCTTTGTACTTAACAGTGATATCATTTGTGACTTTCCATTCAGAGACATGATCCAGTTCCATCAGAAACATGGGAAACAGGGTACAATCGTTGTAAGTAGCATTGCCTGGCTGATTATTAAATTTGCTGTCTTTCCTTTATTGATCGTCATTCACTGGTTGGAAATGATCAAAATGTTTGCTGAATTCCGAACATCTACAGAATATATTATCATCAGTTTGGAGTGGGCTTCAGCTATTCCCCTTCAGCATCCTGGTCAATTGTCTTCTATTTGTTTTCAGGTTACTAAGGTGGAGGAACCTAGTAAATATGGCGTGGTAGTGTATAGTGCAGAAACTGGACAGATAGACAGCTTTGTAGAAAAGCCACAAGAATTTGTTTCTAATAAAATCAATGCGGGAATGTACATTTTCAGTCCTGAAATGTTAAATCGCATCCAGTTACGACCAACCTCTATAGAGAAGGAAGTTTTTCCAGTTATGGCTGATGAGGGACATCTGTATGCCATGGATTTAAAAGGTATTTAATATCATAATGTCAGAATTATTAATTTTGGATCATTGGTGCACCTGTGTGTTTGTGTCTTTCTATACCTTGTTTTTAATATTATCACAATTTTATAGGTTTTTGGATGGATGTGGGCCAACCAAAAGACTTCTTGACTGGTATGTGCATGTATTTGACAAATCTACATGAAAAATCACCAGAAAGTCTGTACCAAGGACCTGGGGTTGTAGGCAATGTACTAGTGGTAAGATAATGTAGTATTGTACTAGATTAAAACAATTCTGTGTGTGTGTGTGTCATTCTCATACATTGTTAAAGAACTCTTACCAGAAGATACATATTCTTCAGAAATTTAGCATGCTTACTGAATTAAACATGATTCTGAATCAATAGAATTGCGCTTTAGTATAATTACATATTATTATGTTTTAGTTTTCATATGTTTTGTGTGTCAGTCAGATGAGAAACTGGTCATTTCTCTGCAGGATCCAACTGCAAAGATCGGTAACAGCTGTCGCATTGGTCCAAATGTTACCATTGGTCCTAATGTAATAATTGAGGATGGGGCCTGTGTGAAGAGATCCACATTACTTCGCGGTGCAGTTATCAAATCTCATGCTTGGCTCAGTTCTTGTATTGTTGGCTGGAACTCACAAGTTGGACAATGGGTAGGTTAATACTATAGGTCATAGAGTGTCTGTAAATCAATTTTGGACCCCTCACAGTAGGCACTAGAGCACTGTACGGGTTAACCTAACTTTTTCTTCGGGTCACAGGTTGGGTTTAAGTCTTGTGGGTTGGGTGTGGGTAGCTTGGAATTTTTTTTTAATGTAAATCCATCTGCCTCCCGTTATTCAGCCAACGCCAATCTAGACACCATATATTACCCGCTATTAGTGCCACACAATGACCATGAAATGTTTCCGGTTATCTGTTAATTGATTGACAAGCTGTTCGTTCAGGTCATTAGGTGGCAATCATGACTGTGTTGATAGTCGATATGTATACCATCGCACCCCTCACAGAATTGATCCAGGTTGTTTATACAGCTAACAATCGATCTCCAGTTTAAAAAGTTCAAAAGGAACCTGTTATAATAGCAGGAGGTAGTTAGTGTCTGGGACTCTTTACAAAGAGGTGCTGTGTTAGTATAACTGTTAATTAGTAAACTGTAGTTTGACTGCTTATACATATTTACATGTACTCCTGATCATTGTGTTCAAGTGCTATCATGGCAACATATCTTGTTATAGAAGATATGAGAAAAATTAAGTCAGTCACACTGCTTTCTTTGCTGATACAAGCTGTGGGACATTTGTTACTATTGGATATTAATAGATATTGTGTTTTATTAAAGACATTTATTGTATTCTAACTGATTGGAGGTACTCGTATTTTTTTAATAGACATGATTTTATTTCAACTACTGCTAATGATAACTATGGCTGCTGCCAGACTTAAGGCTAGCTGAGTTACATCAAGTCCTGCCAGTGAGCGAAACTTAAGCCTGGCTGGCCATGTTGTATCTGCTAGGAGATCCACTTTGAAATCATCTAGTGTAAATAGCATCCTATTCATGAATAGTGCTATTCATCATACTAAATAGCCACTATAGGATACTACAGGGTTTTAATATAAAGATATGAATAAGTTACTATGGAATAGTTGAGTTAGTTTTTCAATAAATTATCTTAATAACAGGTAATTTGTATGTTTCGGGTTCGGACTCTATTCTTGTGGGTTGAGTGCCAGTTATGGTCTTGTGGGTTGGGCACGGGTTCAATATAATTTTAGTATGGGTGTGGGTTTAGTAGATTGGGTATTGGTTCAGCTTTCCAACCCATGCAGGGCTCTAGTAGGCACTACCAGACATGGGATCAATTCCACATCAAATTTATCATTCCAATTCCAAATTTTTCAGTTCCAATTCTGTTTTTATCGACTCTTTTTACCTAATATTTTTTACCATGAGTACCTACTTGGAATACCTACTCCAATTAGTTTATATTCCTAGTAGGATTGTCATGAAAGATATATTTCTGAATGAAAAAATTTATTTGTGAATTTACTTTGTATGAAACTTCAATTCCAATTTTCGAATTGACCATCAATTCCGGAATTGAATTGACCTCATGTGTGTGCACTACCATAGGTATAACACGGCATCTTGCAGGAAGGACAACCATGAAGATTTTTTGTTTTTACTATTCTGAATCCATTATTGTAAAAGAAATTGTTGACATACATTAATCAGATCAGTTTCTGCGCTACTGGAAAAAAACTGTGGCAACTGACTGAGCTATGCTATGAAGCATTGTTATCGTTGGACACAACTTTTGTGAGATTTGTGTGTATGTGGGGAAAGGTTTTAGCTTTGCTAATAATGGATTGAGAAAAAGAACCCGAACAACCAAACAGTAAAGTAGATCATTCAATGTTAATGATGGTTCTATAAAATAAAATAATTTACCATTTTTAACAAATATGTTTACTATTTTAACCTAAATTTAAAGGTCAGTTCTATTTAGTGAATTGAAATTATTTAATAAGATCATCAGTTCTGTGTCTGATACTCATATTACCTGATAATACCCTAATTTGTCAAATATCTGATTTATTATCAGAAAGGTAATTTTTTATAAGCTTTTTAAATTTGCCAAATCTTAATTTCACTATGTTCCAATTTGTTAAACGTAGGACAGTAATGAATTACTGCAATTATAAGTAATTTAATTTTCGATATATATCATAACCAGGTAAATGAATTTATGCACATAAACTTATCAGACGTTTTGCAGATATTGTGAGTATTTTCTTTGTGATTGATTTGATTTGTGTACTGATTGTGTTTCAGCTCCAGCTAACTTAAAAACATTTGCTGGTCATAGATTTATGCATTTTCAGGTTCGTATGGAGAATGTTACAGTGCTGGGTGAGGACGTCATGGTGAAAGACGAGCTGTATATTAATGGTGGACGTATCCTACCACACAAAGCTATATCGGCATCAGTACCTGAGCCTCAGATCATCATGTAGTAGTAGTTGAAGGGGTGTTGGTTACTGTTCTGTTTGTAGTACGGGGATCAGAACTATTCACATCGTGCCATATCTTAATGAACAATATTCCATGATCAGCAATCTGATCACATTTATCCACTAAGTCAGCATCATTGTTACTGTCCACGTTTCTTGTGGAGGATGTGGTCTGTCCTTATTTGTGGTTAGAGCTTTTATTTATTTGTATAATTTCATGTCGTTGTAATTACATCGGAAATTAGTGTTCATTAGTGAGATGAAGTTTCATTTGAGATCTTGCAAATTTTGGGCGGAATTTTATTTCTGTTTCAATTGTTTTGTTAATCTATGTTTGCCCAGTTACCTTGTAGGTGAATTATTATTTACGAGAATTTTTTTCACCCTTTTTATGTCAAAATAAATCGAGAATTTTGCGGCTTTCATCTGTGATGAAATTTTATAACAAAAAAGCATAGTTTGCTCATACTTGTTATAGTACACAAATTATTAGTTAATCTTCATCCAATGAAGAAACATTGCCGTTTTATTTTACTGGTGATTTTAATTATGCAGAAGTAGGTAGTATATATGCTATTCAAATGACCATGTCCATATAAATTATTAATCTGTGGGGAGGATCATATTTTGTCTATAATATGGGTTTTGTATGACTACTATATTTGTTATCCAGATTATATAACAGGGGGTGTATGTCTAGTTCAGTCTAAGTGGGATACTGTGGTACATGGTTAGATTTCTACTTTCTGTTTGAGACATTATCTTGCAGTCTTGCCCCAATAACGATATTAGTTCAATCATCTTTGTTCACAATCACTAATGGGGTATTTAGTGTGTGTGTGTGTGTGTTGTGTAACAAGGTATGTGGTGAATGGATAAATGATGTCGTGTCTGTAATATTTAGAAATAGCAGCTACTGTGAAGCAGGTGTATATATTGACATCGTAGAAAGGATACGAAATGAAATTGTTTTATTTTGTGATTTCTTTCGTTCACTTAGTTGTGATAATGGTTTTCTTGGTCAGCATCGTGGTGTGGTTATCAGAAAATTGATAAAAGTATGATTTATGTTATTTATCATCATTATTATTTATTAATGCGTTATTGTTTTAAACATGTCTACTGTGATCTTCTATGCATATAATAGGCCTAAAGAACCAATTTACTGATACTTGTGTGGCTGATTGACTGATACAGGTAACATTGACATATATGAGGTGAACGTATTAAACAATTACTCCTTGCCACAGGTTGTGCTCCGTTGATTTGTCACACAACAAATTAGTATCCAGTTTTGTCTGTATTCACATTGAAGTCAGTTGGTATTCGAGTAAAAAATTTATGTTAAAGATTAATTTTGTTGATTATTCCGAGTAATACAGTATTTTAATTACGTGCTATTTTTTATTGAAATCGATTCTTTATTTCTGTAATAGTCTGCATGTTAACGAATATAGCTTATCATTATTATCATTAAATAACATAATAATTAAGTTGTAACTTTGTGGGATACTAAAGATTTAACAAGTGTCTGGTTTATATCACAGTACAGTGATTACTGCTAAAAGTATGTTATTATAACAATGTTTCCTGATAATTTGAGGTTGAAATTACTATATAAATTGTTGTCTGGTTTATTTATTATGTATATTTGTATAGCTCCCAGACCAGTAAAGCCATTTTCATGTGCTTTACAGTAAAACTGTGTGTAAAAATGTATAGACAAGTACCTGACTGGATGTAAGTAATCATATTAAACAAGAAAACTATAAAGTGTGTCTCGCAACTGACTGTTAGCTGTATAGACGGGTTTACAAGTGGACAGTACATGACAAACATTGATACTAGAGTACACTACAGACAGAAAGGCAAATCCTTCAGCATAAGGGAGTGAGTGAGTGATTTGTTTCTCTAGAACTCGGTGTAGAGCTGCAGAGCTGGTCTACTTGTGTGCCCTCGTGTTTCCAGTCAAAATTCGCTTTTTAGTTCAGTGACACTGATACCGACTCCAAGGGTCTCCTGATAGTATTACACTTAGGTTCATTAACAGAAGTAAGATATGTAGCAGGTCAGAGTTCACATATTTTTACAATGGGCAGTGCTGTTATGATATCAGTTTTTATCAGTCAGGATCCTCAAAATATGTTTCATACAATGCTTTATTTCATATAAAGAACCACATACCATGCTGTCAAGAAGCAACAGGAAAAATATTAAATTTCCCATACAAGGTACACAGATCCATTTCAATATAGTACATGTGTGTGTGTGTGTGTGTCTTAACATTCACATCTAATTGCACACATTCTAAAGCCGAGGATGTCAGCTTCAACACGTATTTGAAAATATGTGAAAAGCAAATGAATAAAATTATATATATATATACATATATATATAATACTGAGCTCCCATAATATTTGGTGGTCAGTTATTGTGTCAAAATAGATTTAGTTATTGTGATACAGATGTATCAACTATTAACATCTTCACCAGCAACTACTGGATTAAGCAGCATCAGTGCAGTAAGTTACCTTAAAAGAGCAATTTCATAAACAAACGCAGCATAAAACAGTTTGAAATATATTGCAGGCTTCTAAGTTTGCATTTCCCTAATTGGTGCAGCCTTAGAAGATCTTTCCATCTTCAACTGATCTATCTGTCAAATCCTATGACCACCAGACAGAAAATTGGACTATTTACTTATTTTCACTTACTTTCAATTGGTGCAAAAGTGAGTGAGTGTGTGATGTGCTAAATAAAATCGCACATCTTTCAACAAGTTTCACATATATTTTGGGGGGGATATGGTAATTGAAGCAAATTGGAGCCCAGTACATTTTCTGCTGGGACTGATAAACCTGTGAAACCGAAGGATTACATGCTGTTGGTTAACCAAAATATAATTAAATTCACATAGTTATAAATAACAACCCAGGTGAGTGTAAATATGTATAAATAAAATTGATCACTGGCAGTTGATTTTCTTTCTAACTTGTATTATTAACGTTAATAGTTCAGATCAAGCACCACTAATTTCAAAGATTGCTTGTGACTAAGATTCTACCCCTTTCTCCCTACATTGTGCACCTCTAAAACTATTCAACTCCCCAGGTGGTATGCTATTTCTAGCTGCCAGTTTGACACATAGTCGCCTACAATCCTTGTCCAACCATATATTCTTATGTGGTTCATGTAAGCAGCTGGTGGATTTGAACTAAAATCCAGCGCTCTACCAACAAGTAAACAGATACCATACAAGATTATGTTGGGCTCCACTAACTGATAACAGTGTAATTCATGGATCCCTGGAATATCAATTAATATGTGTGTGAATGGCAAATACAAAAGAATTATGCATAATGGTTAAAACACTACATTGAGTTGTTTACACATCATGATGCACATGCTTTAGCGTAATATAATAAAATGTCTCACTTCTGACATTACATAGCTGGCTAGTATTGATAGAATAAAAAAACGAACTGTGACTCTCTACGAAAAAAAATATACTTGTGAGCAAAACAAACAATTTCAGGTGTCACTTATATACATATAAGCAGCAACTGCTGTGGGGGACACCCTCATAAACAAAATCACCAAAAACGTTTGCAAATATTCTTTGAAATCTAACTGAGATTAGACAACACCAGTTAAAATGAGGCTTTGTTACAAGAACAAAACAAGAAAATTTCTCAGCACAATAATGTCTTATACAAACATATACATCTAGCAGCTGGCTACAGAAAACTGACATACATCAACCATTTGAGTCTATAACTTGGCAAGAAATAAAAAATATAACAAATTATTGCTATGTGAGATAACGGACATCCACTAATGGTAATCACCAAGACAAAATGTCTACTTGTCACATGTCTCTAGAGACCTGTCACATGTCTACTTATGATGTGTAATCCTTTACAGCCGTGATCACAGCTTTACAGAAGAAGCACTCTTTCTTGTTCATCATCTGATGACTGATACAAGATCTGAGGGAAACAAGACCAGAAAGGATAAGAATAACAGACACATTTGTATTTAATAAGTAACAAAATATATTAATTAAAGTCAATTTCTTTCTAGACTTGTGACAACATACTTGCACGAATGATGTCCACACGGTATAAACTGGACTGATTTGGGTCGAGCATAACAGATTTCACACAACGTATCCTCATCTACTTCCTGTTATAAATAAATAATGTAATATTTATAAACATGTTATCTTCGTGAATGAGTACATTTAAATAAATAAACTTTTCCGGGCACTGATAACAATTTTGCATCTTTGATTAAATGTGGTTTTGGCAGGGCTCTGCTTGAAATAAGTTTGTTTACATCTAGCAGTTATTTCGTATTTACACTCTTTCTCGTGTTTATTTATTCAGAGTATCTAAGCCCCTCAGCACATCTTCAAGCAATGAGAGTGGTGTAGGCACTCTCGAGTTTAAGCACAATTCATAAAATAATTTGGAAATAGTTTAATTATTGCAGAGAATAAACTCCAAGGCTAGCATTGCAGTCCTTAATTGTAACAATACAGCATGTACCCATCCACAGATATAAGGTAAAGCTAACTGAGAAAAGCATCTAGACAAACACATTTAATAATGTGAAAGTGTTCCACATTATCTATTTATTTGCTTGAAAGGAATTTGTCTCCACAGTAAACTGCAACTCTGAAGGATATGGAGCCAGAATTTGAAAGAGCAGTTTGGCAGTCATACTTTATTTTCTGTTTTCTGTCTACGTATTGTGGTTTGAGGGTGAAGTTGCCCACACTGAACATTTGCACATGACATCATCCTGATGCCTGTTTTAAACAAAATTAACAAGTTTGTGGATGACTGCATTCAAAGGCAATGTATTTTTGTGGAAAATACTGTTTACATCTGGATAATCTGCTCTAAAGACAATTTAAGTCTTGGCTATAAAAATACAGCTCCATCTGCCAAAGATCTTTACTTCATGTCACCGACCTTGGTGGATACAGCAGGGTTCATTCTCTTGGTCCTCAGAATAAACACGTTTTGTAAACCAATGGGAATACTAGAAACTAGCCAACTGGTCGCCAAACAAAAACAACACAGCATCACATAAGCCCTCATCACATGAGTCATGTATACTTTACCAAATAAGTGTTTTATTTATACATTTTACGTATTTAGTTATATCAAAAGCTCTGTTTCTTACTTATTCTTTGGTTACATCGGCAACTAAATTAAGAATAAAAATTTCAAGGAGAAAATGTTTTAAACAATTATGAACTGCAAACAAAGATAAGATCATTATGCTTAAAATGTGTTTATTTTCTGTAATTGATACTAAACACATTAAATGCACTTCGTAACACCGTTTTAATCAGGACCTACACATGCAGGGCAAACAGGAACGGTTCACAGATTTAGTTCCGCTAAGTTTTCAATTAATCCGGTCTGTAAAGTTTACACTCAATAGCTTATATTAGGTCCCAGAATACAGAGGCACATTTTCCACCATTAACGCTTAATATTGCAATCGACAGATCCACTTTATATTTACCACAGATTGTTTCTCCTCCTGAATTTGTTGTTCTTTTATGTAAATTAGTAGTTCATTCACTGCAGCCAGTTCATCCCTGTTTATGTTCTCTTCGTCTACAGTTTTGGAGAATAAAATACAAATACTAAATATCCATTTTGTCACAAAATTCCACGTGAAATTCTTACAGCTGTGTAATCATTTCCAAATGATTAAATTTGATTGCATACATCTGTGGCCAGATAAATAAATCTGAAGTAATTTAGTTGAAGCAGCTACTTCATTGTAAGGGATTAAAATGATTCTGATTTAATTGGAATACCAGTAATATATTTAACTTCAAAGTAAATGATCGGGGAAAAGTTTAACTAGAGCTGCAAGGATCAATCAAATAAAAAAGCCTGCAATAAAGTAAACACACTTACAGTTAGAGAATGAGAAGGACTTTTCAGTTCCTGTTGGCAGAATAGATCCTGTGGCAGTCTCAGCAGTGTTGCCACCTGTTAGAAATTCCAAGCAACTAAACTGAAATCCAGGTTCGGCCAACATAGCCTGAGTAGCACAAGTCTGACTGGAAAAGCAAAAGGTTTGTGTGTGTGTGTGCATGCGTGCACACACATACACACACATAACTGTATAAATACACACAATAATCTTATTGCTGTTGTTGTTTATCCCTGTATTTATAGTTAATTTGAAAATATAGTCATTCTTAAAAAGGTATTTTTTCCACAGGCCTAAAATTTAATACATTGGTTAACCTTATATTGTAAACTACACCATGACTATTGCATTTATAGTGCCAACTGAGTGAATAATGATGGATAAATTAGGGGCAAGTCGAGCACAAACAGTACGTAATTTGTATAATGTCATAAATTATGGGTTCTGACTGGTAATAGTAATGTCTGGCCTGCTGTCTACCTTAAGTTGTATTGCCTAGTATAATTACTTGTACTGATATTTGCAGGTACTGATACAATTTAGAAATAAACATACTTATTTTGCTGACACTAACTTACAAGATCCATTGGTGATATTGTAAATTTAAAAGGCTTTCCATTTAATCACTTAATATATAAAATGAATACAAACCTTTGTTGTGAGCCACAAAGTAACAGGCTTAGCAATATACCTGCTACAGCAGACAAGACGGGGAGATGATGAACTATCTCTAGTCCAGGTATATTAGCTGCCACAATCATGTCAAACGTATTGGACTTCGATGTTATACGGTTTAACACCTGTGTCAGCAACTGAAAAAAGGTAATAACATTCCATATAAAGTTTACTGTATGTTATGAAAATATCACATGTTAATTAGCTACAAGGTACTTTCAACTAACCATGAATGTGTGGCCTCTGAGTCCTTTTGGCTAAATTACAAGAGTTACCAGAGAGTCATTTACCAACAGAGAAAGCTCATTAAATCAGATGTAAAGAGATCTGACAGACCCATCAAATATTTCTGGTCCAACACTGCTACCATATCTACTGTGACTCAGTTTCAAGATATATATATATATATATATATATATATATATATATATACTAAAATATCAGAGTTGGTCTTCTTTATATATATATATATATATATATATATTTTAATATATAAAATTTATACACTAAAATATCCAGAGCCCACTATCATATGATATATGGCTTGGCTAGAAATAAAGCTTTAAAACCAAGACACACCTATATGCAGTAAAATGTCTAATTAATCACTCTTTTCTAACTTACTCATATATAGTCCATGGATGTATAATGGAATGAAATGGAATCTAGTCAAATAAACATCACTTGATAATACAATAAGCCAGTCAGACACATTTTGATGAGTGTATGGTTTGTCCTAGTTCCTCATGCCACTAGGCACAAGCCATGTGGGCATTCATACTATACAGTCTGACCATCAAGCTTACACAGGACCCATTTCCTCAATAATTTGCCAATGACCAGGAATTAGATTAATTAGCATCAGAATATCACCAAATAGAAGTGTATACTACACTCTGAAAGCTGCACTTGGTTACAGCAAATCACTCACTTAGACATTCTACATACGAATCATGATAGTCTCTTTTTATGAATTACTAAAGAATTACAGTTCAGTTACTAAGCAATTTTCTACTACAGCAAATATACTATGTAATAGTATTATATGTGGCATATAATTACATGTGGTATGTGGCATATAATTTATATAATTAATCAAGACTATTGTAATAAACCTTTAAAACAATTTAAATGTCCAAGCTGCTGCATCAATATACAGTGACTTAGTCAAATAAATATTTATATAATGTCACAGTCAAACATGGGGTCAATTCCATTTTGTCAATTCCACATCAAATTTTTCAATTCCAATTCCAAATTTATCAATTCCAATTCCATTTTTTTCTGACTCTTCTTTGCATAATACTTTTTACCATGAGTAGGTACTCAGAGTATCTACTTGGAATACTTACTCCACGTAGTTTATATTCCAAGTAGGATTGTCATGGAAGAAATATTTCTGAATTAAAAAATTATACATGTTCTCACAAACCTGAAATAGACGACATAACAGCTGCTCAGATAGTGGTTTTGACCAATCAGTGAAGAATTCTGGCACTAATGAGGTCACCATCTCCAGAACACGAAGCAGGCCAACAGAAATGTCAAAACATGTGGCACATATCTTTAGATGGCGGCTATCAATGAAGGCTGCTGTAGGACGTGAAGCAATAGACTGGAGCTTTACGAAGAGAAAAATCATACACTATGACACTTATCTAAACAGTGTGTGTGTGTGTCAATTATTTTCAAGTTTCAATTTGCTTTTTGGTAGACAACCAATCAATTCACACATGATTTTTCACACTGAACTTGATCAACAGTCTGCAAATCATTCAAAGGAAAAGGTACAGGAAAAAGTCACAGGAAAAAATCACAGGAAAGTCACAATTTAATTTTTCCAATAAAGTCACAACGTTTTCCCGTGACAAAATTGTGATCTTTCTCCAGTGGCTTTGTTTCCAGTAAATAGACGTCAACATTCAAGTTTACGTTATATAAATACGTAGACATCCTTTGGTATAAATAAATGGTCTTGAATCACCTTAATACTATGACATGCTCACCTCCTGTAACATTCCAATAAATTCAGAGAAAGCCCAGTTAAGCTGGTTTAGCAGTGTGTCTAGAAACTTTGTTGCAAGTTCTTCGTCAGCTTTAAGAGCGTCAGCAATGTGCTGCTGGATGACCAGAGAGGGGCATGGTTCTGAATCAGACAGAACAGTAAGAGAAACACAACACATAAACAAATCCACATTAACATAAGAAAACTTTACACCAAAATACCACAGTAATAAAATATCCATAATACCATCTAAATATTAAAAGCTAAAATGTTTCACAGAATAATCATTAATTATCACAATGCGGAATGGTGAAAAAGACAAATTATTTGATGGAAAAACACTTACCTTTGGCATGAGACACAAAGTGGTCAACCTGTTGTAGTTTAGAGGCACTCAAATGTGGTAGATGTGTGTAGCGAAACCCAAATCCACAACCCTGTAGGATGATTGTTTAGTATATATATATATATATATATATATATACACACACACACACTAGTGTCAGATTATGAAGGCAAATAGAAAGAAAGATTTCATAATTTGATGTTTATCCACAAAGATTTACAACACATTAATGTTTGTTTAAAATTACATCAACCATAACTAGTGGAAGTAGAATCCTTTCACTTAGGTTTTTTAAATGGCTAAATAAGTTTATCTTTTTCTGAAATCAACCAGTCAGAAACTTCACCACTCATTCACCACACATATATTTTCTGATGTTGTTCCATTTACAGCATTACTGGTGAAACACACAGGTTGTTAATCATGATATTTTGTTATTTAGCTTACAGTAGCAAGACCTTTTGTAGGTCTAGTATGCCACTGTCTATGTATAGCAACTAATTCAACATCACCAGAGGGAACACTAATTAGCCAAAATATGGTAAAAGTTATGTCCTGGTGTGGGACACCCTAATTCACATTCATGATCAAAACAATGGCAGCCAGTACTATAGTTATGTATTGACTGATTTATTTTTAAATGTTTCGGTAATAATTTGGGTAAAATACAATAAACCAAATCCCATATTTATTTTAATGGTGAATAGCAATGAGCTTCAAAATATTATTTTTATAAATAAGAGACCTGTGTGCATCATAATTAGCTCAACTAATTGCTCAATTCATCTTTTTAGCAGTTCCCTAAGTGTAATGCCATATTGTAAGTCTGCCGAAAATATCAAAATGGTGTTATTTGTGGTGCATTTGATATAAAATATATCAATAAATATATATGTTATTATACCTGTAACCTCATTAAAATATACAGATATATAATGTATTTTATGTTGACTTCCTCTTTAGATTAGTTTATCTAAGAAACTGAACATTTGTAAATTGAATCAGACGCATATTTACATGGTGTATTTTATATATAATCCCGATTTGCTATTACTGGTATGTAATTTCACTATAATGTGGTTTTAAATGGCTAATACTAGCAGGCAAGCTTTATTAAAAACAATTATTAGTAGTATCATCATCATTATCATCATTAATTATTTTGAAGCACATTATATGTATTTAATTTTGTTATAGTGTTTAATATTCTTAGTAATGATTAATATCTTTTCTCATTCAAATTTACTCGCCTCATATGGACTTGTACAATCCAATACTATCATAAACCCCAAGCAGAGTATAATGTGTGTGTGTGTGTGTGAGTGTGTGTGTGTGTGTGTGTGTGTGTGTGTGTGTGTGTGTGTGTGTGTGTGTGTGTGTGTGTGTGGAGAGAGACAGACAGAGAGAGGGGGAGGAATCTATTAAAAAACCATTGTCTGTCGAAGTGAGACAGAAAATGGAAACCAAAGTTACAAAACACAACAGAGACATAACCCTCTTCATGACAGTTTTCATTTTCTATACTTCACAAAATTGATGAGTCACCGAAAATAAGTAAGATATAACCAGACTACTGAAATCAACACTGTCGAAATGGGCATACAAATAATTCTACCATTTACTTGACTGTGAAGGGTACATAATAGCTACATGGAGTGATGACACATATTCAACAGATGCTGAAGTACAGTAAGCCTAAATTAAACCAACCAAACCAGGATACAACACAGTCAAAAGAGGGATATTTAGTTATATAAAGGAGACAAAAACACTAACATTTTTATTTTGAATTGTTAACATGGCAATAGGGATCCAAGGACAAGAAAAACATCAAGATAAGACATCATCAAACACTAAAAACAATTATGACTGGCATCTTGATATGAATGTTTATCAGCAGAACATTCTCCACAATATTGACTTGTGTTTGTTTTCTGATGGATTGATGATGGCCTGTCAGAACGATCTTATTTGCAAATTATGGTGATTGATTTTAATCCTGTACATACCTTCCACAGTCTGACTAGAATCCAGTTTGTCTGAGCCCAGGATCTGTTCTCATAAGGTGCTAGAAGAGCCTTAGTCATCTTCATACGACTATAATAATAATATTAATAAGAATAATAATATTAATAATAATAATAATAATAATAATAATAATAATAATGACTATAATGATTATAACATTATAGTGACCATAATACCAACTTTATAATGATCATACATATATCAATGTTAAGTATTTCATAATAATTTTCATAAAGATTACAAACAGTTCTACATCCATTTTTGTTTTAAATTTTTACTGTACCAAACTATAACCACTTTAGTAATAAAAACATTATAATGACAACGATGTTATAAAAACGTTAATGAAGGCAAAATTATAATAATTCTAAAAATAGCATCATTATAATCACTGTACTGAGTTCAACCTTTAATGAATGTACTAAATAACCCAGACAAATGGCCGCAGTATACACAGCTGCTTCTTGGATTAAGCTGTTTAATTGTGAGAGAGGTCTTGATGAACTCCTAAAAATTGAGGGAGGATATTGCCAATAAATTCAGGTTGAATCAAATCATGCAAGTGCCTTGTTATTAAATGATGAAATTATCGATTACCTTTAGATCAGTGTGATCCCCTCCCCGCTCAATGAAAATAGAGTAAAATATAGTCTCGAGGTGTAGATGTCATTCAATAAGGGAGAGTTTAAGACAGCTCATTAAACGTGGCCTAGCTATTACAGAAGATATCCTGCACAGGTCACCGTACTCCTTTCAACTGATGGAATATGTTCATGATTTGTAGGTTAGGAGTTCACTGTGAGATGCTTATCTTTAATCTGTCCCAATGTGTTCTACAACAAGCCCAGATTATTCACACCTAATCACAAGGTGACTTCAATACCAGTAACTCACAAATGATGAAGGTTAATGAAATTAAGAGAATCACACAATAAATGTCCACCAGAACCAATACTGAGTATATTCCACAGATAATCAAACAAATATTGACGTTACATACCTTTCAACAGCGATGTTTTCAAGTGCTTTTAGTGACTTTTTTCCACACACAAAAGTAGCCAAGGCTTGTATTAATGTATCCTTAGAATCTAGGACAAAGAGTGTGTGTGTGTCTATATAAAATACATAATTATATATATATATATATATATATATATATATATATATATATATATTGTTGGTTCTATATAGAAGATAAAAGCATATAATTATCAAAAGATGGACACTGTAAAAAGGTTGAAAAGAACTGATGATTTCATTTTTAAATTAAACAATCAGCTTCCAATATAAATCAGATTTTATTTCTCTAAAACATCAGTCAAAATATTACTGTAAAATATGTGAACAAATTGCAAAATATCAGGTATCAGTATTTATATTAATTAAATACACTTTTATATTCTTTTCATGTAATTAACTATGTTCAAAGAATCTCAGCTAAAGATTTTATTAACAAATAAATTAACAGAATATCAACATTTTATCGATGGTATAAAACAAAATATTTTGTTCATTTTATAAGCTAACAATATTCCAAGTCAGCTATTTCTTAGTTAGCATCCAAAATAACACATTAAAGAAATAAGGATTTATTGCAAATGTTCTCCTAATACTGCCTAATCATACACTTGGAAGATTTTTAATTGTATTTATTTAGCACAAGCAGGGTTCATACAAACCACCAACAATTGCAATTTTCAAGGGTATATATTTCAGCTATGTATTTAATTTATCAGTCCATTTGTTTATGAGACCAGTTTATCATGTCATATCTTGTGTCTACAGGTAATCAACCAATTATTAAAAATTTAATTACACAACAAGTCAAAGAGCTCATAGCAAGCAACAAAACTTACCATTTTCCAAAAGTGTTAAAACAGCATTTGAACGTAAGAAGCCAATGGTTTAAAACAAATACTTTTAATATATCCTTGTGCAAACGTTTAACTAAATTAATATAATACCCCACCCATCTATTTGATCATACAACATATTCAAATTACACATGTAACTCATGAATGTCATGTATATATGTTACACTCATCTTGAATTGAATTAAGGATCTATAAACATATATATTGGATACCTGAAATAATACTGTTAGTGTAGTATCCAATGCACAGAGCCGTATTTATGGTGGTTTTGTTGATACTTAAATATCGGGAATACTGAATCCAATTCATGTGGCGGGTCCCAGACCCCTGATGTATTACAGGTGGTCATTACATGCGCAACATATTGAATAGGTGAATGGAATGCATTGCACAAAATATAACCAATCTATGAATCAATATGCAAACTGAAGGTGATAATACACAAGATTTTTAATACTCAATTGCATATTTGTGTAATGGGATATATGCCCTTTAATGCATTGCATACTAGATATAAATGTAAATCTTTCTTCTGAACTGCTGTTTTAGAATAAAATTTTAATTTTAGGTATAATATTACTAATCTGTTTGTGGTGTAATCAGCATGCTGCACAATCAGGAAGCATACTTTGCAGCTGTACTTTTGATGTGATTATCCAAATAGAACTGGCCCCTGTTGCAGACATTTATCGATTTGATGCAATATTTGCATCGCACCAGGCAAGTGTTGCCAGTTGTATCACGGTACACCCAGTCCTTGTATTAGTGATTTGTAGCCATTCCTCCCAAAATTTGCACTTTCCCTTTATTGCAGGCATCATTTATCAAGTAACTCTGTAAGGTTTACTGAACTCGTGTTTCATGCAAAATGGCGGATAACCCGTAATACAGCAACAACACAATCTTTTTCCTCACTACGTCTTTTCTCGCCACATAAACAAATCAAAGATTAAAAACTCAATGTCCAGCCACTTGAACTATCACCTAGATTATCTAGTCACCACGCCACCTAGTGGATACTTAAAAAATATGCAACAGATTTCTGAATACAACCAAATGAAAAAGAAATTACCTTGGCAAATTATATATTATGTTCCATATATAAAGGGACACATATGTTTATTATAAGAATTCAGGAACAATTACTTTTCAAGAGTTTTCAAGGATTTATGTCTGATATTCAAAGGTTTTGAACAAAATTTCCAAATTCAAGAATTTTGAGGTTTTTCGGGGATATGTATGAACCCTGAGCACAAGTAACCACTAACTATAAACACCATATAACACCTTTTACTGCCAGTTATAAAAATTGTATGTTTAATAATCAATAATCATTAAAAACCACTAAAATATTGATTAAAAATATTTTATTTTAATCAATAAATATAACAGCTTGTGTTATTTAAACAATTTGAGAAACTTGATTTAGTAAAATTGGAAAATATTACCCTTATAGCAGATTGTGATCCAATAATATATAAATTCACAGATAAACTAAAAAGAAAATAAAAGAAACTAATATGTGTGACCCAGCTGTATCTGCTATAGTGATCATTCTAAATTAGTACTATTTCTCGTTTACAGTGGTAACGTAATGACCAATTACCATCTCTTTGAAATCAGTTAGATTATGCACTTACCTCCACTGATAATCCTGTTGTCTGCAAAGTGCTCGCACAGAAAAACTGCATACATGGAAAGCACCTCAGAAAAACCTGGCAAGTTTGTGTAAGGCCTCATTGGGTGGAAGTAAGACCTGATTGCCTGATATGTATGAACACAAGCCTCTATGTAGAAATCTGGTACAAAACTGAAAAGTTTACCGACTTCCGATGCTTTGTTTATTGTCCTTAACAACACCTGGAGCAGCCAGTAAACATCTTCTTGTTTGTCCTGTCAGTAATAAGACATTAGTCAAGATGTGTATTTTCTTCTCAGCAAGGGATCATTCAGTCACAATTCAGTAGATTTATAAACCTCACAAAACCGTATGCTCTATGTCTCTGAACATGCACACACACACTCGCGCACACACACACACACACACACCAGTAGATATGATAGATGATAGATATACTAACCTGTGCATAGATGACGGCTATAACCCAAGCCATCTGACGGACCTGCTCAGTGCCTTTATCTTGGAATACCTCCCTAGCTCTGATCAATTCATTCTGCACTTCATGCAGCTGTAACAAGATAAAGATAGTATTTAACTGTACAGATGTTACTAATATTAAATATCCAGTAACATATATAAAAACAAGATTACAGAACAAAGTTCTACATGAGAGATATTAACATAGAAGATTTGGAAACTTAACTAATATCAATCTTTGATTCTAGAAATTTGAAATAAATATTTAATGATAATTTTACTACTATCAAGTCACTGATTATTAAAATGTTTATTTGATTCACAAGTGGAATTACACACAGTCGCTTAATCTGCCTACAGCTAATTTTTTTTAATTAACTGACAACTTAACTGCATGATTATATTAAAAATGTGTAAATTTACAAATACTGCTCCACACCTTATAAAAAAGCTTCAGATTATCTTCCTTACAGAGGTTTAAAAAAATAATTGTGTTGGTAATCAATAATGAAAAACAAACCTCTTTTGGACACTGGTCAATCTTTTTGGTTGTATCGTTCAAGGCATCAACATATTCATGAACTGTTTCACGCAGGGTGCACATCTGACACAACAAAATACAAGTTGGGCTAAAATAATGCAGTGAGATCACATGTTGAATAGAATAATAAAACATTCTGCTGCAAGAAATCCGGATATTCTACTTTTTAGCTGATACATAGAAACTTCACAATAATATATATATATATATATATATATATATATATATATATACAATTATTCAAAATGACTGATCTAATTAATATACCTTTGCCAGCTGTTTATGAGCAGCAATGTTGTAGAGCAGCATGATGCCATCTAAGAGTTCTACCAAAGAATGACAGCTAGCCTGGTCAAACCCAAGAGGCTGATCAGTATGTACCCGTTTCTGGTTCTCAACATGTTCAGAAGAGCTCAATATCTGAGCTGAAAGATGACAAAAACTTTTAAATACTTAGATGTATTTTCCAGCATATTCTCATGAATTAATTGAATCACTCTCAATCTGATGTTAACACAAATTAAAAACTCCAATGGCACAGACCAAAATGAATTCGATGCAATTTTTATTATTTACATGCATTCTGTTAATAAACATCTAAAGATGACTTCATAAGAAACTGGAAAGGCTCCAATAATACAGTGGATAAAACACTATACTGCAAACTTCCAGATCAAGGTTTGATTTGAATTAGGTTGCCCATGTTTGTGGGATATTAGGACCATGTTAAACCAATAATTCACTCACTCACTCACTTGAACAAGAAAACAATTGCTCTAAAGATTTGACAAAAGGGAACACACATTATAGAATAGTTTGAGCATTTATAGCAAACTGACTGACACCCTTTAAAACAATGATGCAGAATCGTACTTCAAACAAGCTGCTTAGCCAGTCTCCTCTAAAATTACTACACAAGTAAACATAGTTCAAACCTTTAACTAAACCTCATCGGACCACCAAATATCTATTTTCAAAGCTTTTGCAAAGCACTTCTGAAACCCCTAAAGTTAAAATTATCACATAACAGTTTTGAAAGTGAAGTTGTTGATAAGTATATAGATGCACTTAAAAAGAAAATGACAAACAAAACATCAAAGTTTTTTATGAATGTAACATAATATCTAAACAACGATTACAAAATGTGGTCATGTTACATACATCTAAATATACTTACTCATATGTACAGACTGTCCTGGTCGAGGATTTCTCATCACTTCATCAAGCTCTTCTGAAAACATGAGAAGTTAACCTCCTTCAAACTATGGTATACGATATAATGTTGGCTTATGAATTAGTCCTATTTAAACATCACTTCCTTTATTAGAAAGTGTTACAAATTTATCACCTTTATGTGTCTTCTTCAAATGGGAGAGAAGCCCCCCAAGTCTTTGCATTTCAAAGTAGTTTATGCTGTCATCATAAAATTTGCTGCATGGCACAAAACCTTCTGTCATAAAAAAAAACATAAAACATATGATCACATCCACATGAACATTATTAATACATTTAATACATGTATTATGTTTATATTATGTTGAAAATACATAGTTTTAAGTGCTGTACCAACAGATAAAACACACACACATAACAGAAGGATGAAAATTAAGGATTTAGACCAACCAAAGGTTTATGTGACAGTTTTTGTTAAGTTTTCTTCATCTATACAGAGATGTATTATATTTATCTGATCTAACAGTATAAACATTGATATGTTGATGGTAACTAACCATGACTGGGTACTGCCTGTCCTGGATTATGTTCATAGAAGTTATCCCAGTAACTTCTAACAGCTCGAAGCAAACGGTGAAAGAAACTCAAACATACCGACAGTGGACACTGGTTACCTATGGTAATATGGGGCTGAAAGAAAAACCAGCATTGGTGAGTATTTAGAATCAACAGTAGAGCTAAATATTACATAGCAAGATGTTAAGACTTCCTCATTTTGTTTCCTATTAAAATAATTATCGATGGGATCACTTACAATAAAAAAAAAACAATCTCTACATTATCGTTTGTCAATTGGAACAGCAAAAAAGAAATACGGAACTAAGAAGCTTAATAAAGTGACTCACTCGAGTTGGAGGCAAATTAGCATGAAGGAACTCTCTGAACTTGTGTAAGAAAACAAATCTTGTAGAAGCTCCTCCCTATAATAACGATAAAACTAGTTAAACATATAATATAAACTAATATTATAAAATGAAAGCAGACTATAAAATATGAATAGGTCATCACAAATATTCCAACTTAAATTCTATTCAATAATTAGGACATCCATAAGCAACAGACCGATCCAGATGATATGCATTGCATCAGTTACCAACTACAGTCTCGGGTTAGAAACAGCTATGTCGCCCACTGTTAACAGCGGATGGCAACTTTTCACTAACGATAAATACCGGAATTCTTTCAGCAAATTATTTCATATTACACGGAGACTGAGACTAGTATTTCAGTTGAACGATTGTGTCTTTCCAAAGGATTTAGCACAATATTTATCAGGATATAACCCTATGATTGAGCAGACCAATCTTTCCAGATGAATGACACAGCTAAGCCTTAGTTATTCATGTTGACTTGTAGGGATTTTTAGCATGGGTTTCAATGGATTAAATAAATTATTTGAAATTATATCTTTTAGCTGAATGATTTTAATGAAGATTTAAAAAATATTTAATGTAGAGTTTAGGCAATATATTATTTTCTTGTACCTGGGAACTAATCATATATGTATCACCTGTATATTATTAAATAAAAAATGTTACTACATTAGAGTGTTAACACCCTTGACATTTACATAAACATTGCATGAATGGCTGATTCAGAAAATAAAATAGCTAGTTCACTTTCAATACAAGATATCATGAATAAATACCAATGTTACAGTAATTCTTATTAAATGCAAAATTATCATCTGGAGATTCCATACCCTTAATGGACTATAAATAAATCCAAATATAGCTGGTAAATAGCCTAAATACAGCTTTTCAGTATGACATTTATCAGCCTCTATATGCGTAAATCATCATGCAACACAGTGATTCTTAGACTTTTAACCCGAGACCGTAGTGTGAAATTCAGCCACATGGTGGCAGCAGGAGTAATTAAATCGGTTTATTATTGATTTGAGTTGTTCTTTAAAAGTATCGGTAAAAAAATTTCTATCTTATGTTTCAGTACTATATGTAACTTTAATGCACATTTTGCATAAATACTGTCTACTTCAAGACTGTGTGTGTGTATATATATGTGTGTGTGTGTGTGTTAAGAATACATGTATGTGAGAAAAAAACAATGACAGATATAACCATGAATACAATCTCTTGATGATGTGCCAAAGGTCTGGATCAAAGGCAGCAACTCTTCATGCTCATATGCATGTTGTCTGAAATATGCCTAAGTTTGTGTATAATAAAACTCAAAATAAAAATCACCTAAAGTCATATGGTACCTGAACATAAATTACCTAGGTTAGAACACAGAAGTCTAATGTCTGATTTACTATCTAACAGGTCATATTTAGGGCACTCTTACCTAAGTGTTGTATTTATCTTTCCCAAATACGAATTAATACCAAAACAGTAACCCTGACTCTCTTGTCAACAGAGATCATTAATGCAATGGATAACCATCATATTTAAAGTGGCAATTAATACAAGCAAAAATTAAATTGAAATCAGAAAGTGTAATCTATAAAAAAGTTAACTACTGTGGCATCATGATAGTAGGAGTGTGAAAAGGATATACATGAAATAATATTACTTCTTACATCTGCTATACTGATTATAGGGAAAGTAACAGGATTTAATATTACTCATGACCAGTGGAGTAAAACTAGCCATGAATGTCAAAGCATAGATTGGGTAAAATGGTCTTGATAAAGGTTATTCCAGTCCAGCATAATATGAGAAAGACTGTGGTTATATATAATTTAAAAAAACATACCATCTAAATATGAGCCGAGCCAGCTGTCACAAATCGAAATGCAAAATGGTATTATTATTCTTGAGTTGGGAGTCACGAGTTTTATAATGGTTTAAGATGATAATTTGTCCATTACAATTATTCTAATAGTCAGGATTCACAGAGTCTAAACACTCAAATGATGTCCGTCCAAAGATGCAAAAACAGCATGAAAAGAAATAGTTCCAGGACAAACTGTTTTTAGCTGAAAACATACAATCTCCACGTGCAGAACATTTCAATGAATTGTGATATTTGCTGAAGGGTCAAATACCTCATAACTATAAACATCCAGTAAATACTATGGCCTACTCTTCACCATCTATTCGAGTGAAGAAAATTAGTTTTTATGTGACAGATGACATACATGAACTTAGTGACTTCTATCAGCTTTTAGTATTTCCTACTGGTGTCAATAGGAGTAAAAATCAAGGATAAGATACATGTCAGACCATTGTCTAACAGTAAACAGCCCCTTTGTGGGATACTCTATCTGTAACAAAAGTTAACTTACCTGACAATATATATATATATATATATATATATATATATATCAGGATTCTATTTCTACTATAACATTGGATGATGATGATGATGCTGATCATAATGATGATTGATGTTTTATGGCCACTTTTGTGCAGATGGTAAGCTAAATGGGCCGAGCGACCTCCTAAGATAATGAAGCGAAGTCAAAGATGAAACAACCTTCAGATATGCCCACATACTATGACACTGGAAGAAACTGGTATAAACCAGAAGAAAAAAAATGGTTTCTTCCAGATCTAATAGAAGAAATTAGCAAATGCAATACAAGTTGGTTCTCTGTGACCTTTTGCTACATTAACCAGATGAATATTTGCAATTATACACATTGGAAGTGCCTTTAATGAATATAGAATCAAATTATAATTTCCTACAGCTACATAGGAATTCATAGTAAGCAGGCAGACACGTTTCAAACAAAAGCTCCTCAATAATATACACAAACATATTTATGGGAAATACAAAATATTGTAAAATATGTGTGCATGATGTATAAAGAATACATTATAAATTGATAAAATAGAAAATTGTAGTATGTAAACTACCATGTGATGAGTTTATTTAAAACTAAATATGCTATATCCTGATGCTAATTGCCTATAATTAAGCTTTTTCATTGTATATGATAGACCTCAGAATCTGTATCTCAATGACTTTGTCCTGGATTCAGAATTTTAATATTTTAATAAGTAATTATAGCTCACTCACTGACTCACTCACACACTGACTCACTGACTCATCATCCATCCACCCACCCACCTTGCTAGGTAAATACTAATATGTCTATTGCTAAATGAGATTTTATACAGATTACCTGAAAATATTACCTGATTATACAGATAAACTGTAACATATATATATATATATATATATATATATATATATATATATATCAGGGTTCGAAATTAAAACTCACCCATTCACTTGAGATTAGTAAAAAAAATACAGGACTAGTAAGTCTTCCTGTGGGCAAATACAATTATAAGGTTAAAATAACAAAGCACCTGCAACTTTATGGCACAGATATAGCCATTCCATTTCAGTTATCATTCTGCTGAACATATTATCCCCAGTGTTAAAATGTTTTTAACCAGCCAATGGGTTGTGCATGCTGAGGGAAAATGTGTGACAGTGAGAACATCATGCTGTGTCATCATCATCATCATCATCATCACACGAAATTCCGTCCATGTTCTCCCCCTGCCTGGATTTTTGTTTCTTAACGAATTCATACATAAACAAAAATAGACTCAAACTTAGGTTCCTCCAGGCTTCAGTTGAATGACTTGAAAGTTTGTTTTCTTCAAAATAGACTTTTAAGTGCATTTATAATGTTACAACACCATCCAACTTCATATCATGAAATAAACTTTATGTATGTTAAGGTTTATTTGGCATAGTCAGGACTAGTGAATTACTCTCAGGACTAGTATATTTTTCATGTTACTAGTCCTGTGGACTAGCAGTGTATTTTATTAGCTTCTAACCCTATATATAAATATATATATATATATATATATATATATATATAGCTGCACTGTCTTAGAAAGGCATGTTCAGTAAAATGTATGCATCAAGTTAAGTCTTAAGATCAGCACTCTTATTTGAGGACAACCATGTGTCTTTAGTATGTACTGTTTGAGACAGAATAATTAAGACCATGGATCATTCCCCTACTACAAGAACTAATAGACATCAAGACATGATCACAAATAGGCCTTCTACTGTATATTATATATGTATGGAATTATATCCTGAAACTAACTATATTAACTAACTTCAGTAGACAGTGTAGGTAAGTAAACCAATAGATGTTACCTCACTGTTGTCATCATTGATGAGCAGTAACTTAAGTATTTCTACTTGGATATATTCTAATTCTGCCACGTGGTGATTTAGCTCATCACATGATGCAAAATATTGAGCTCTTAGTTTCAGCGTCTCCTCACTAGGTGGCTCTATCTGTTTGCCGCTCTCATCACGTTCTCCCTGTATGATTGGAAATTTAGACATGTATAATTTAATTATTGAATAAATTAGATTGACTACATGAAGTGGTAGGTTTAATGATATATATTTTTTGCATGTGTGTGTGCATGTATCTCTCTCTCTCTGTGTGTGTGTGTGTATTTTAGAATACATATATATCAACACCTAAATATCCTTTAAAACTTATACCTACATAAATCTACACATAAATAAATCTATACATATTTGAATCTGAACATACAAGAAACCTCCACAGATCTCTACATATGTAGACCTATATCACTATATCTGGGCTACTCATCAGGCTGGGGGTGAGCTAATCCACTTTTTGTAAGTGACAAATGTGCCATGTCCACAGGGAGGCTACATACAAAAAGCAGAAGCACATACAAAAAATACCATTTGACATCACAGCTTGCAGTAAACATGTATATGTGGTTTAATGATAAGTTAATACATATACGTGTACAAGATAACTACACCGACACCACAGTTTACATTCAGCAGTAATTTGCTGTGGTTCAAAAAAAATAACTACACACCAGAACATTTCGAAACCACATACGTTGACCTCAGCTTCATCCTGGCTTCAAATAGTTAAACAAATTCTACCTATATCAACAGTACCAACAAAGGTCGGACAGGTCAGGCAAACACAAGTTCTTGTCTGCCGAGGGGGTGAAATGTTAGTGTTTTATAGGCTCTCTGTGTTTCAGCCAACATAATGGTTTAAGTTGGACACATGACAAAATGGTGTTATGTACACTCTCTGCCTACATATGGAAGCAACCAGGTGGTTAAGCTAAACACAAAGTAGCAATACTGCACAATAGATTATTACTGGACCAGAATGAAATATAATCTCAGTCTTGATTAAATACCATGATTTACTCAAACTTAACAGCTAATTCTCATATAGTAAGCATACAACCATGCCAAATTTAGCATCCCTTAATATGCGTAGTTAGTTGTGGTGGGGTCTCAATTAAAGCACCTATCTGCATGATCTGTTAGACCTATAATCAAGAACACCAAATGTCAGGAGGATCTCCAATACTGTGAATAACACATGGGGATTATAATAGCTATACATCCAACAATTTTCCTATACGATTGCAACCTAATTACTCACAATACGGGAAAAAACTTCTTCCTGCAGTTTACTACCCAAGGAAATGTTTGCTGGAGTAACAAACACCTCCAGGAGTATAAATCCACCAAACAGTATTTATTGTACTGACTCAACAGAAAGTCATTTCACACTGCCAGATAAAAGGCCAATAATACAGACATTATACCAAGCAAAACTAATACAGTAAAACATGTTACAGTAATGACTGTCTAATATTGGTGTAATAAAGAATCTAGATTGAAATAGGTCTGATATCTGGCACAGGCAATGTATGTTTAATAAAAGTATTTAGTGTTTGTATTTAACACTATTACTGTTCAGTGAAATAGTGTGCTTATGTAAGAAACAGCATAAGTATAAGCTACTTTTTACAACTATTCTACACCTTACACTTACCCTGTCTCCTAGATCCAGACATACAACAGGCACAATCTCCATTAAGCCTTCATCATCTGGAGGCTTAATGTGAAGAAATGTTGGAAACTTTATTTTGTCAAATGTATTTACAGTTAAGGTAAATAATACTCTCTCTCTCTCTCTCTCTATATATATATATATATATATATATATATATATATATTATAAATCCGACATGGAGTCAATTCAATTCCGGAATTGGAATTGATTATTTTAAAAATTGAATTAGAATTAATAAATTTTGAATTGGAATTGAAGTTTCCTTCAAAAATATTAAATCCACAAATTAATTTACCATTTCATTTTTTAATTCAGAAATATTTCTTCCATGACAATCCTACTTGGAATATAAACTATTCGGAGTAGGTATTCCAAGTAGGTACTCAGAGTACCTACTCATGGTAAAAAGTAGGTAAAAAGAGTAGTAAAAACGCAATTGGAATCTATACATTTGGAATTGATAAATTTGATGTGGAATTGGAATTGACCAAATGGAATTGAGTGGAATTGGAATTAACAAAATACTGACCCATGTCTGTTATATATGCATAACCACAAATACACACCAGTGTATCAAACTACACTAAGTCACTCAAGAACTAGAAGCACAGTAGAGTTAAAGGATATAAGACATTTTTGATGAGGTACTTTCTTGTCATGTCATGTTTTAGGATGGCATACGTCAACACCAGAAATGTGAGCTGAAACAAAAAGAAAAAGTTATTTAAAGAGACAAGCATAAGTGTGTGTATGTGTGCATGTGTGTGTGTGTGCGCATGTGTGTGTGTGTTATACACACATACATGTATATATGCATACATAATCACACCTTTGTGCATATATTTCTATTACCTACCTGATAAGAGAACTGTGGTGTTGCAGGAGAAAAGCGATAAGCAAACACAAGACTTGTCATCAAATTGTCTAAACACGCCTTCCTCTCACTGTCCTGAAAAATCATGAGCTCAGAGATGTCTAGCATTCAAATACATTAGGAATAGATTATATTACTAAAACATATTTCTCTAAAAAATGATCAAAGAAAATTGCTTCAAAAGCTAATACTTTATGTAAGTTAACTGTTCATATCATGACATGACAAACAGAAAGAATTAACCATTCATGGCTAACAAACATATTTTTGTTAACAAATCTATCTGAACACTCATTACCTGCATTAGTGACCAGATGAGGTCAAGCGATTTCTGTATTAGCAGATGATCTCCACAAACTTCCTTCACTTCACAGCCTTGTAGTAGGAACTTCAACAAACAAGCCTCCACAATATAGGCACTTTTCTATGAAATGAAGGAAAGAAATGAAAGATATACGAACGTACACAGTTGCATCAAACAAAAACCAAAAGACACCACACATGTATAGGTATTGTGTGTATGTGTGGAGATTTTAGCTTTATAATTGATATGGTTTCTTAACAGGCATTAACTATTATAAACTTCCATATGGTGGAGTTATATTATCACAACTTACGCAGTTTATAATGAATAGCGAATAATTCAAGAACTAAGGAATACGTAACATGTAGTTTTGATGTTATTGTCAGTATGTTTGGAAAAAGTGTGGAATGTGAACCTATTATGACAGTTATACTATCAGCTAACAGCATGAAACATTGTTAGAATAAGTAGCAAAACAACTGACAGATAACCAGGGGTAGGACGGTCATCTATATAAATCTGAAATGGAGTTATATTTCATGTGAAACCCAAAAACATATTATCAAAATTAATTGACTGTCATAATGTTTCTAAAATAGTGTGCAATATAATAAAACTATGTCAAGTATTAACTCATTCCAATTACATGGACATTTATGTGACTTTTGGAAGTAATTTCAGTAACATTCATTCAATTAGAAAAGAACACAATAGAAGGAGAACAGTAAAAGAATCAATATAAATACTTGCAAGAATTCATTAAATCCATTAAAATTAATCTTTCTTTATCTCCTTGTTGATCAATATGAGTGAATGATCAAGTAGCTTGGAAAACATCCCTTAAACACAGGTACCTTGGTCGGATCCAAATTGTAAGCTGAAGCTTTACAGCACACTGTTCTAACTGATGTGCTATCACAGTTGGCTCTCATCCACCAATATTTATTTACACAACAACCTGTTGTTTTTGTTCAGTTTTTAGGTTAGTAAGTAAGTTACTATCACCAGGATAATGCTTCATATATGACATTGTCTTGAGATATTATAATAATAATATGTGATATTTATATAGTGTGCTATTCAGCTAGAAGCTGCTCTAAGGCGCTTTACAATATTATTTACAACATTACTATCCCTGACTCAGACCTGTTTCCACCCAGCACCTATCTCAACTCCCAAGGGAGCATACAACGCATGCTGACATTATAGGCACAAAGCATTACTAAAACACATAGCCATAGCATCCTGTCAGGTACTAATTTTTTTATGGATGAGTGAACCAGCATTGCAGCTCATGGAGCCTCAAACCCATGACTGTTCGGCTATGAGTCCTACGCTCTAACTAACTGTGCTATCAAGGCTCGACAGATTTGCATAGATTCATGTAAATACTGCTCTCTGAGTAATCTTAACCAAACATTTTTTAACACAGGTAAGTTGCATAATTGTGTGTGTGTGTGTCTGGATACTGTGGCTTCTGCCCACAACACTTCGACACCACCACATAGCATACCTGTAATCTATATAGAGATATTGCTATTTAGGAATTAGTTAATTTATCATCTCACCAGGAATGCCAATCTGGAGCTAAAACATGCCCCTCATCTCCTAAAACTGTGACTACTATAGCCTGTCCCCAGATCTAAATATTTTAATAACCAATTAAGATCTTTTGTAAACTTACCATATGTCAGTGGTTTAGTACCCAGCAGAGTTGTGAAAGTAAATACAGGATCTTACCCCTGTTGGGCGGAACTAAGCAAAAACATTTGTTTTAAGGCTCCTACTGGACAGTGGAATATAAATACATCTTTGATGATTACAAAATACACTCTTACATGAGGATTCACTCAAGACAATGATCCACCACTTAACACTTACATGTGGTGTTACCAATATACTGGAACCATAATGATCCAGAACTTTGGTTCCTTATATATATAATATATATGGAATCAAATGTGAGCATTTAACCATTTATCATGGTTAAAGACCCACTGAGGACATAAAATACTCGGCAGGGTATTTCGGCTCCATCTTTCCTTACTACTCCCCTGTGAGTGGTGGGGGAGGTGGTTTCTCAACCACTGCAACATAGAGGCTGTGCTGAATAAGCGACAGCCTGGGGGTTCTCCCCGAACAACGAAACAAAACAAACAGCATTTAACTAATTAAAATGGTATGGATACCATGAGCTCCATCCACAACACTGTGACACCACCACATAGCATGCCTGTAATCTATATAGAGATATTGCTATTTTGGAATTTAATGTTTAGAACGGAAAAAAAATCCACAAATTAATTTATCATTTAATTTTTTAATTCTGAAATATTTCTTCCATGACAATCCTACTTGGAACATAAACTACTCAGAGTAGGTATTACAAGTAGGTACTCAGAGTACCTAATCATGGTAAAAAGTATTAGCAAAAAGAGTTAAAACAAATGAAATTGACTCCATGTCTGATATATATATATATATATATATATATAATTATACACTTACTAATAGAGGAGCCAATTTATCAAAGATATGTGACACAGTTAGTAGTAATGTAGCTGTTTTACTTCTTGTTACTGGATGTTCTTGAGATGTTACAGGCAACTCCATTTCATGGACAGTAGCCTACAATTGAAAAGAGGAAATATATAAATTAGGATGCTCAACCTCTCAATCTTTGTGTGTGTTGTGTGTGTGTGCACACATGTGCACATCTATTTCCTGATCACCTATGAACATGCACACTTATACCTTGTCTGTTTCTACCATTAAAGGTACTGTTCTGTCCAAGTATTCAAATAAATGTTGAGCTTTGATAAGATCGAGTGTTGGTGGATCCTGTAGTGGACGATATTCAGCTATAGGATACCTGTATAACAGACATGTATAGCAACACAAATTATTATCCCACATCCGACAGTGTGTAGAAATCATATGAAACACATCAGTAGTTAATGATTCAAACTTGGGTTAAACCAGTGTTTGTGAGGTGTTACCCTAGAGAGTTGTCTCTCAGCCATATGCCAAAGTGGTAGCCCATCACTGAGGCTAAACAAACCATTCACCAATTTTATCAGTTACTTTATATGTAAAAACCTAGCTCTGGTGACTGTGCTACCATAAGCCTGTCTTTATGCGAGTTCTTGGCCAATCAGAACTGCTTCTGATCATTTAATCACAATTCTACTGTTCTTTCTACTTTAGACAGAAACTAAATAAAAGTCACAGGGCGAGGAAGCTTTCAAATAAACTACCAGTTAGGCTATTTATCACTGAAATACAGCAGGCACACTAAATAAGCATAATAATCATTGGCCTCGGTTTGAATACACTAACAATAATAAGCATACTAGCAACCTGAGTGGAGTCACACCAAAGTTGGCTCGCAAATTCTCTCCCATCGACAATGACACAGCAGGAAAGTAGGCAAAACCTGGACCCAGACGAATGTTAGTGAAGGCCTCTCCCATACTTTTGCCATTCCTGGAAACAAACATTCAATACAGCAGGTATTAGGACATAACACACAGTTATCCCTCAATGCTGTCTGATGTTTAATAAAGGCCATGTGTGTTATAAAATAAACACTTGAGATAAAATGACAGATATTTGAGCATTTTAAATTATTTAATAATAATAATAATAAAGTAGATTTACTAGCAGAGGCAAACCATATTTATTGGATTCCCAAACATGTAAAACTACATATATTGGTGCGTTTCATAGGCTTTTTACAGTGATGCCTCAACAGAATGTATCTAAAGCCCAATAAGAAATTTGACTGATCAACATTATTTTTCAGTGAAAGCAACCTTGAACAGGTAGATCTTAGAATAAATTAAAACTTTTCAAAATTTTTACTTTTATCAGGTGCATAAAAATAAGACTTACAAACCTGTAGAAAGTGATTGTTCCAATATCACAGTCTATGGCACAAGATATAACATCACCAGTCAGCCAAACCTACAAACAGATCAACAACACCAGTATATCAATATTAGAAAACTATACGAATACAATCAAACACAACTGAGATTCATAAGTTATATAAGCATAACCCATTTACAATTAAATATTTTATTTAATATGAAATGAGAAACAAAAGTTGAGCGAATTCACCAAAATGCAATACAGATTTTACACTACGAGACAGCAAGTTAAGTTATGGAATAAGATAGGTCATGTTTTAAGCTGCTAGTCATGTCATGTAAATTGATTTGTATGTAATTAATACATACAAATATTTTAACCCTGATATCAGTCATCACTACAGTGAAACAAAGATAATATTAGGTTCAAATAATTTTGAAAGGTGTATTAATTATTCACCACATTTTTCTCAGTTCTTCAGCAGTCTTAATTAAGTTTATAATTTATCATGAATGACTTGAGACATACCATATTCCTCCATGTATTGCACACATTCGTATATAATATACACCCCCCTTTTGACCACAAAATGTCTGAAAAAACCTAGCTTTGGTGTATAATGTGCAGGAAAAACCAGCTGGATGTTAAAAATATTTATTTCCAAAAAATAAATTGAACTTTCGCCAAATGAGTAGTAAATGGATCATGATACATTGGAGACATCGTGAGATGTTTGGGTGATAATCGTGAGAGAAAGAGGGAGGAATGCTGATGGCGGTCGCTTTCTTAATGAAAGCTACATCACTGAAATGGGAACATCTGGCTCATTCGCCCTGACATCGCCAGCATCCCTACAACGTCGATACAGGTGTGCTGAGGGCAAACAGCACACCTAATAGCACTCACTTTACACGTACAACACACATGTAGAAACCCCCGATGTTTACAGAGACGGAGCTTCAACCAAAGGACATAAAATACAGAACAAATACA
The DNA here is from genome assembly GCA_025642065.1 of Paralvinella palmiformis. Classification (NCBI taxonomy): domain Eukaryota; kingdom Metazoa; phylum Annelida; class Polychaeta; order Terebellida; family Alvinellidae; genus Paralvinella; species Paralvinella palmiformis. Next base: position 474,144 of record JAODUP010000367.1, read on the forward strand.
CATGTGGCTTTGTACAAACTGTGGAATACAGAAATTTCAGAAACACATGATCAACGTCAAAAGGTACTAAGGTTTTTCAGGAACGGGTTTGGAAAAAAGCTGGAAACTTAGTTATGGTGTATACCACACACCCCGAAAACAAACAAGAAAAAGGTGAGAAAAACAACTGCGCAGTATACATGGAAGAATGCAGTATATGACTACAGCAACTGCAGCAAACCCGTACTATAACTGTCTATAAAATTATAAGAGAGCACCTACTTTGATAGACAGTCACGTTCCATGATGCTCCACAATTACACCAGATCTTCCAAAGTAAATTTTATTATTACATACCGCATTCCGGCTGAACTCACCTCGCCATATTTTAGGGGAATCTTCATATTCCACTTCCTCAGACGATTTCCATCGTAAGCATAAGAATTATCTGTATCGCCCACTCCTTCCTAGAAAATTTAATCATCTCTGTTAAGGTAATGGATATCCGCCATAAATAATTATTGTATATTAATATAAGAACTAAGCTTGTAAAAACTTGCCTCTTGTGTAAAGACACAGTTTGCAGTACACCAACCCAACTGCATCACACCCCGAGAGCCAAGCATCAACTCGTATAACCATTTACCTACATGAAACAAAAAGCTTTGTTAGACCATTTTGTACTATGTATATGTACTTACATTTCTATATAAAATTAAAAAAAATAAATGTATGTAAATTTCAATTACAATATTATCAGAATTATGTAATTTCTAATTCTGCTATAATAGCTAATATTAAACCCAATCATATCAATAATTATAACCAAACCAATATAATGACAACTGTGATGTTTACCGCTTAAAATTGTAAAAGGACATACTATTAGTAATACATGTTATAACTGACATGTTTACATATTATATTAAAGATGATTTATATTTCAATCATTGTTAATAATAAGACTAATGATACATAAGGTCAGAGTTAACTACCTCCCTGGTTTATGTGATAAGATTGCCAAATGAGAAAGCTAAAGATAAAATATTTCTTAAGTAATCTACATACCTTGGTATACACAGGTGTTAGCTCTAATCGAGCTGAAGTTACTGTGACTGGATAACTATGGTTAAATAAAGAAAAAAATCAAATACTGAAATCCAAATAAATATGATGTGAAACAATTAATATAATTCAAGAAAATAAATTACTTATTATACGGCTTGAATTATATTTGTCACACTAACAAATAAATGATTACTTATATTTAACACAAAAGACTACATATATTACTCACATATTTGCCAATTTTACACCTTAAATATACTTAATAAGAGTAAAAGACTAAATTTCCCAAATATGTTTATCAATGCGCTACAAACAGGGTTGGGGGGAATATATTGGGGGAATATTTTATTATAAATATAGGTACATGGAGTTTTTATGAATGTTTTTTTTATCATTGTAGTCAAGTATGAGTATGACTACAATTAACAGTACTTGAAAACAAGAACAGTATATTTTTCAACAATGTTCTATAAATATAGAGATTAACCAGAAAAAATTAAATATCACATTTGCGTTTAATTATGATCATAATGCTTTCGTATACTAAATGTGTACGGTGTACTCAGACTGTCACTAATCAATTCATACAGAGTTACATCTGATGAACATCAAGCACTAAAATGTTAAGAATACTCTAGCCACAATAATCTCTCTACCAGATGATACTCAAAATAGATAATAATTAGTACATACTCACAGTAGTAGTCTATAAATAATGGAACTCATATAAATGTATACTTTATATTAGATGTTAGGTTAGAAGCAAATTTAAAACAAATTATGTTTCTATGTTTAAGATCAATGAAGCCTAATTAGCAAGGATTCTTTGTTTAAAATAAGTAGTTTCAATTAACCTGATTTTATTGTGAGGTAATTTTATGAAGGAAATGGGACTAAAGAAACCCTCCCCCCCAAAAAAAAAACCTGTTAAAGTATTTGGAATGGACTTCATGGTTGTATTCAAGTAAAAGTATTGAGGATTTGATATCATGAGTACATGAATACAGCAGAGTACATAAAATGTTTAACTGAGTAAAAGAAGTACAGTTAAATGGATACATTGATCCCAACACTGAACACAACCATATCACTTACGAGTTGACTAATATTAAGCACGAGTTAAGAGGGACAGCTCAACCTCAGAAAATATTTCTTAATTATGTAATGCTTAGAACAGTAACCAAGAATTCCACAATAATAATCACGAAATATACCCGATATCATAGATATAGGGTAATAATTCAAATTACTGGAGGGCCACCATTACAGCTGCACCGGAAGCCAGATTTGAAGGAGGGGGGGAAGGAGAAAATTAAATAATATAAGCCCTTTCTAGATTGACGTAGATTATAGTTGCTCTTGAATGTTACTATCTTAGCCATTTTTAATCCTCTTCCTCTTCTAAGGTTCCTTCCAGCTCAAAATGATATGGTTGTATGTCAGTCATGACATAATTTTAACAAGATAATTGCATTTTGCTCTGGAATAATTCTTTGCTCACACTTGTTTACATGCCTTTGTACGGGCTCTACAGACTTAAGGTTAAACTGCTGTGTTCAAGTGACGTCAGCATTCAGGAGCTTCTGGTCTCTGTCTAGCTTCAAAATGGCAGTGCCACACAGGCCATTAAAAGTTGATTAATCAGCACTTTGAACTGGATTATTTAATGTGTGGGTGATTGTTTAAAATACACAGAATGCTACTCACTCCCAACCTATCAGCTTCAATAAGTAATGTTCCCATATTTCCTTTGAAATCAAAAACAACATTTTCTGGACCCAGTCTGCCACTGTCAGGTGCTACTGATGCATTTTCTGAAGAATATATCAATAATAGTTAATAAAACGACCATCCATTAATAAACTACATATACACAAAATTGTGCTTTTATAAAATTATATATCATGTTAAATTAATTGGTATTTTATTTCTGTGGAACATGTATTTAAAAAACCTGTACAATCATTTTATCATTTTTTTATATATACTCGAGTATATTTCAGTGAGACTAGTTCTCTTACCAATGTAATCCTTATTAAGTTCGACAACACCATCTAGACGTTCAGTAAGATAGTCAGGTATGTGCGAGAGATGAAGCTTCTTCCTGAATCAGAAATATATAATAACAAACTACATATCTAAAAATAAGTAATCGCTATGAAAGTATGACCTATATTTAATGAATTGTTGAATGTACCTACTCCTTACTACTCATAGAAGGACACTATAGGAAGATGGAATTGACATTATCTGACGGTGGTCACTGCCAAAATGTCCCCAAAGAATCTTTAAAACTCAGTGAGATAGTAGTACTATTTAACATAGGCAGCCACCCAAAGTGTTCTAAACAAGGAAATTAACCTCTGATCAACAATTTCCATGATGCAAGCACAGTGTGTGACCCTAAGATAGATAATGGCTTGTGAGTCTGCAATGGCATGTGCACATTAAAGTAGTGAAGTAGCAATTGAACAATGAATGTAGTTGTTTGTAAATTCATGATTTATTTCTATTCACATAACCAGATCAATTTATAATTTTTGTAGCAGTTTCACAGAATGTCCATTATGTTAAATATAACATTTTCTTATTGTTTTTTTCCTAATAGATTGTTTGTCAGGAAAAATCAGCTTCCATCACCCAAAATAACCAAAGTTGTGATACAATAGCCGTCACATTGCAATTCAGATGTCCTGATAATAAACTATAAATATCTTACTAAATTAACAATATGAAATAAAATATTATCTCAGATTTGTAACTTACAAAATAAATCTTTTGTTTTCACATAATAACATAATTATCATTACTTAGAATGATTTTTGTCACACCCAACAATGTTGCTAATGAATATTCATTTGCTTAATGCCTGTCAGAGACTCAGACTTCAAATATTACGTATTATAATTAATGGATGATGTACTGTGAAACTAGAGTTATGTATGTAATCAGATTTAAAGTTGATGGTATTTTATTTCTTTGGCCAAAATCCATCTAAAATTATCATCAATCAGAGGACCAGCATAAAATATATGACCAACAAATATAACATGTTGTAAACTACAGCTGAACCAGACATAACTATTGGCAAATAGATATGCATTTACTGAAAAAATATAAGTTGTTATTTTCTATTTCATGATTGGTAAAAAAGAACGTATTTTATCACATGGTTTAACAGATCTGCTACCAATAATTAAGCACACAAATGTTGAAGCTTGTACTCGAACCTGTGGAACACAACCCACAAGTGGAGTTCCGCCAGATAGTGCAGTCATTAGGGAAATTGTCTATTTCATTGGAACACCCATTATATATGCTAATATATAGGATATTTTTGGGGGAAGGTCAGTTTTCTTCACTCAAGATGGGCAAATTTAATTTAGTTTCAATATAGGTTTCTTGTTCTCATAAAACAGCAGAATTGTGATAAATTTAGAAATTGTTTTGTCAGACCCACCAACATGGTTAATAAATATTTATTTACCCAATAGTTGTCTGAGTTACAACTTTTCACTTGGGCTTTATGGCGTTAAAAGTCACATATTATAATTAAAGAATGGTCATACTGTGGAGGGTAGCATGTTGGACCACAGATCACTACCACCCATGTTCGAATCTCGACATGGGTATATCTGAAGGGTGTTTCATCTTTGACTTTGCTTCATTACATTCGGAGGTCGCTCAGCCCATTTAGCCTACCATGTGCACAAAAGTGGCCGTAAAACATCAATCATCATCATCATCATTATACTGTGGAACTACAGTTAAGTATGAAATCAAATATAAAGTTGACAGTTTTTATTTTTGGTGAAATTCCATTTAAAATAATCATTAAATGAGAAAGCTAGCATAAAATATGTGACTATCAAGTGTGCCATGTTGCAAAGCACTACTGCACAAAAAATAATCAATCGCAAATAAAATATAACATATTATTGAAAAACCATCTAATTCATAACTGTAACAGAAAAAATATCCACACGTGAAACATTTTATGACTTCCATGATTTCACAATTGATAAAAAGACCATTTTCATCAGGAAATTCAAAACAACAACCATCAGTGATTTAGTACGTAAATGCTAAAGTTTGTAGCAAGCTCAATGGAATGCAACTTGGATATCACCTATTTGGTCTGCAGGTGGCCACAAAACATCAATCATCATCAACAACCTTGGGCCATTATGGCTCATGCTTGAAATAGCAAAAAAAGGCTTCTCAACACTTTTAGTTAAGTCTATAATCTGATGAAGAAATAAGCCAGAAAATAGCCTAGCTCAAGGCTAAGTAATATTTATCCAAAACAATTCTTAACCAAATCTAGAATGAAAATTAAAGGTTCCAATAGTGGTTTCAACCTTTTATATCATTAGATAACATTCTCATATACTTAACTACCAGTACCTTTTATCTCCAACTCGGAGAACAGCACTGTTTTCTTTTGGCTGGAAAACATACTCTAACAACCTTTGGTTCTCTGGGGTCTCATCTGCAACAGTATTATAGATATGTATTAAAATAGATATATCCACTAATTATGAATAGTTATGAACTGCGTAAATGAATATCATCTTTCTTATTATAGCACCTTAGATATGATACTACGACAGTTTAATAATACATATCATATCAGCATATATATATATATATATATATATATATAACATTTTTACTGCTTCATATTACAAATGCCTTAATAATTACAAAATATATCTATATGGAGATAATCATGGAATATTTTTGCTAAACCATAACCTGCTGGTTGTGTCTACCGACAAGATGGATCATGAAACATCTTGACTGGTGAGGTCTAATTATATCTAAATGTGTTTAGCTCAGTATAATGATAATTGTCTATGTGACAGTGTATAAATTGTTTTATTATTATGTTGTATATGTATATTGATAAAAAAATATACTTCTAAGTTCTGATCTTCCATATACATTTATATGAGAAACACTGGATACACAGATGTTTCCATCAGGTATATAGTCAGTACTTAGCATTTACAATCAAACAATAGCTCATTCGTTATTACCAACAGACAAAAAATATCATAACTGCCAATAATGAGGTCATAATGAGTATTTACCATCATTTCTAATATTTTCCACTTCTGGTAGTATAGAATAAGATGGTAATTTCTGGTAAACCCAACCTGGTAATTCCCACCCTGGAAAGGGTTCAGTCAAAAACTATCAATCCTCGCAATGAATGTGTTCATTCCAGATGATGCTACCAGATGCACGCCACACTTGACTAGATATATGAACTACATGGTTTGAAACTGTACGAGTGCACAGAAATCTTTCATAATATGAAGTTTTTATATTATGTTCTTGGTGTAGCTTGTTTACTTGCTTCAACAAAATAAAAACAACACAGACATGCTGATCGATTAGACAGATAGATGGCAGTTGAATATCAATTAATCCAAACGCAAGGTTTCCCCTGCTATATAATGAGCGAGACAGCTCGCCTAGCTGATTCTCTACAACGCCTTGCCACAAATATACCGAAATCGCTGCCTCATTGCTATTTCGGCAACACAATATTTTCATTTCACATTGTTCCATCAACACCAAGTGCAAATGTAAGGCTTCTATACTACAACAGAAGCAACAACTAGTTGGTGGATACAATGGACAACAGGCAGACTGTAACCCAAACAGCATAAGAGTAAAAAGAACTCTTTTTACATCAAACCTTAAATTTAGTAAACAAATAAGAATGGCAGCAAACAATGCTAATGGACTTGTTAGAGCCAGTCAAAGTTCATTCAACTAGTGTGACAAGGACATGTTGGAACAGCTGTACAAATCACCTCTCAAAGGGAAATATGCTACCCCTCTCTAAAACAAAACATCTCGGAAATATTCACTGAAACATCACCGATATAGAATAGTTTGCAGACAGGCTACACACATTATAATGATATTATATTTGGGATATATAAGGCACCTTAGTTACCAGACTTTTGCATGTACTAATTCATTTAATTAGTTGACAGAAAACAATCAGTTAACCTGGATGCCCATAACTAAAAAATGTATTAATTTTGTGTAAAACTTTAGAGTCTCAAAAATGACTGCATATCTATATCCTCAAAAAAATGCAAAGATAATTTGAATGTTTTATCACAAAATCTGAAATCATCCACTGATCAAACTTAATTTTGTTGAATGAGGAGAATTCTTCGCAATAACATAATTGAATACAATTTTTGTTTTATCCAATTTCATTTTGATATTATCATTCGTAATTAACAATAATTCCCACATTGACACTTCACAGAAAGCCAAGTGTCGAAGTCTAATGCTCAATAAGACACCAACAAAACTTAAAAGCAAACTAATTCCAGTTGGCGAATAAACCAAACCAATAAGTGCATGGTGATTGGGCTCAGGGAATTTGGTGTTCGCAGACAAATTGACACACACTTGCAAAAATCAGCTATATAGCCCACTCAGCCACTGTTAGACAACACACTTTTGTCATAACTTCAACCTAAAACACTTTAAAGCACCGCCTATAGTTACAGTAAAGTCACTACTGATACTAAAATCTACTCATTATCATAACTGTATTTCAAGCTACCAGTACAAATACATCATTATAAGTAGACTCTGTCTCTGTAACCGTGAGCTCGTTCATAAAGCAATATATCCAATAAGTGCATATAAAGGTTTCAATTGAGTTGAAGTAAGTATATCTCATTATGTGCATTTATATCTCATGGCCGATTTACAAGTGTAGCTTCAGATTCTGCCTGATTTAAATAGGTAAACAATATATTTATTTAGAGAATATAACATTGAAACATTAACCAATACCGTGGTATCAAGCCAGACACATTTATTAGCGAAGATGGGCTGATCTTGATCTAAGCCTAACTGTAAATGTGAAATAGTGTTTTGGTTATTACGCCATTCAATGACACAGCTATTATTATATTAATAGATGTCTACTCTGGTCTAGAATAGATCTAGTCTAGTTAAGATTGATTTAGTAATAAATACAAACCCGAACACTTATCCAGCAAGATAACTTTATCTTTACCAGAACTTGCGTTAGCAAATGCAGGTGCATTTGCAGAAGAAGGCTTTGCTGTCGCCATCCTCTAGCTAACTTAAGAAAACTGAATATTTCAAGATGTAAACGAAAACTGGTTTGTTTGACAGATCATACCAGCGAAAGTTTGTTTTGCTTTTGGGGTGCATCTGACCTGACACCTAGCGTATATTGTATTGAATATAACTAGTTCATTGGTCTTTCACTAGGCTACGCCACTACTACCAAAGACTGTTTATATTTGAGCTCTGCTAGTACCAAAGGGTATAAATGTTTATGTTCTCTCCTCGTATTGTTAGCGGAGAGTTCTATAAAGACTTTGTTCTTAGCCAAAGCGCAATGCACGCCGGGATTCGACGATGATTTCCAATTCTAAAGATGGTGGTCCTCATCCTCCAGAAACACTCCCCTTCTCGTTGTCCAGAAACAGCCCAACTATTCTGCGAGGAAACTAAATATCTCAGATACTTAAATTGTAATCACTTGTCTAATGTTTTTCGGTCTGCTTACAAACAATTTCACTCTACAGAAACCACTCTACTAAAAGTTCACAATGACATATCACTAAACATGGACATAGGAAAGGTCACAACACTAACACTTTTATATTTATCTGCAGCTTTTGACTGTTGACACCATTGATTATTCTGTTCCTCTAGATCGCCTCTCTGATTAGTATGGCATATTAGGCACAGTACTTACCTGGATCTGCTCATTCTTAATAAAAATGTTTCAATCATTAAAATGAGAAAATGTTTTTCAAAGGCAGTGCCTTTGTTTTGCCGTGTACCCCAATTTGGTGTTCGCAGACAAATTGACACACACTTGCAAAAATCAGCTATATAGCCCACTCAGCCACTGTTAGACAACACACTTTTGTCATAACTTCAACCTAAAACACTTTAAAGCACCGCCTATAGTTACAGTAAAGTCACTACTGATACTAAAATCTACTCATTATCATAACTGTATTTCAAGCTACCAGTACAAATACATCATTATAAGTAGACTCTGTCTCTGTAACCGTGAGCTCGTTCATAAAGCAATATATCCAATAAGTGCATATAAAGGTTTCAATTGAGTTGAAGTAAGTATATCTCATTATGTGCATTTATATCTCATGGCCGATTTACAAGTGTAGCTTCAGATTCTGCCTGATTTAAATAGGTAAACAATATATTTATTTAGAGAATATAACATTGAAACATTAACCAATACCGTGGTATCAAGCCAGACACATTTATTAGCGAAGAGGGCTGATCTTGATCTAAGCCTAACTGTAAATGTGAAATAATGTTTTGGTTATTACGCCATTCAATGACACAGCTATTATTATATTAATAGATGTCTACTCTGGTCTAGAATAGATCTAGTCTAGTTAAGATTGATTTAGTAATAAATACAAACCCGAACACTTATCCAGCAAGATAACTTTATCTTTACCAGAACTTGCGTTAGCAAATGCAGGTGCATTTGCAGAAGAAGGCTTTGCTGTCGCCATCCTCTAGCTAACTTAAGAAAACTGAATATTTCAAGATGTAAACGAAAACTGGTTTGTTTGACAGATCATACCAGCGAAAGTTTGTTTTGCTTTTGGGGTGCATCTGACCTGACACCTAGCGTATATTGTATTGAATATAACTAGTTCATTGGTCTTTCACTAGGCTACGCCACTACTACCAAAGACTGTTTATATTTGAGCTCTCTGCTAGTACCAAAGGGTATAAATGTTTACGTACTCTCCTCGTATTGTTAGCGGAGAGTTCTATAAAGACTTTGTTCTTAGCCAAAGCGCAATGCACGCCGGGATTCGACGACGATTTCCAATTCTAAAGGTGGTGGTCCTCATCCTCCAGAAACACTCCCCTTCTCGTTGTCCAGAAACAGCCCAACTATTCTGCGAGGAAACTAAATATCTCAGATACTTAAATTGTAATCACTTGTCTAATGTTTTTCGGTCTGCTTACAAACAATTTCACTCTACAGAAACCACTCTACTAAAAGTTCACAATGACATATCACTAAACATGGACATAGGAAAGGTCACAACACTAACACTTTTATATTTATCTGCAGCTTTTGACTGTTGACACCATTGATTATTCTGTTCCTCTAGATCGCCTCTCTGATTAGTATGGCATATTAGGCACAGTACTTACCTGGATCTGCTCATTCTTAATAAAAATGTTTCAATCATTAAAATGAGAAAATGTTTTTCAAAGGCAGTGCCTTTGTTTTGCCGTGTACCCCAAGACTCTGTTCTTGGACCACTACTGTTTACTTTGTATACCACACCACTAAGCTCACTTATTCACAGCCACAAATTAGACCATCATTTATATGCAGATGACACCCAAGTATACGTATATTTATCTATAGCAGACACTGATCTTTCCTTTAAACATCTAGGTGACTGTCTTAATGACAAACAATAAACTTAGGCTCAATGCCAACAAAACAGATTTTATCATTATAGGTACATCCAGACAACGCAGCAAACTTGCTCATTTATTCCCTGCGAACATCCTTAGTCATGGCATCACACCATCAGACACTGTATGTAATCTTGATGTTACATTTGATAGCGATTTTCATTTCAGAAAACATATTTCTTTGACATGTCGCTCCTGCTTCTATCATATTCGTGACCTTCGTCGTATTCGACGCTATATTTCTCTTTCAGTCGCCAATATCATTGCTACAACACTCATTACTAGTATAGGCTTGATTATTGCAATTCTCTTCTTTATAACATTGCATCTAAGGATGTTCTAAAACTTCAGTGTGTTCAGAACTGCTTAGCTAGGGTTGTCACACGGTTTCCTCGGTTTTCCCATTCTGTCCCACTTCTGAAATCTCTTCTAAGCTGTTCAATCTCGCATCGTTTTCAAACTCTGCACTATTGCCTATAAACATCTTTTTGTTGTTGTTGAGAACCTTCATATCTATTCTCCATGCTTTCTTTAACATCCAAGCTCGGAGAGCTCCGTTTATCTGGTTTTTATTTGTTGTCTGTTCCCAGGGTTAAAACTTATGCTGAGATTTTTCAGTTGCTATCCCTACTCTTTGGAATTAACTCTCTGAACATGTTACGTCATCAAATAGCATAGTTTCTTTCCGTCACCATTTGAAAACTCACCTTTTCAGACTCGCTTATCCTTCCTAAGTTTCCTTTCCATCTGATCATTGTTGATGAACTTTGCATTGTACCTGGACTATGAGTTTGCCCAACACCTGTACGAGGTGCGCCACTGAGTTCTATTCTTTTCGATGATATTGCTGCTATAGAAGTTTATATAATAATAATAATTATTATTATTATATAAAGCATATAATTAGGTGTGAAATTTGGGGGACCGATGTAGCGTGAGCTGTCTTCCCATCGGCTCCAAGGTAAAGTAAATGTTGAAATTACATGTAAATATTGATGGCTACAACAATGAACAGGATCTAAATGTCAAGTCATGGTGACATGGATACGAACACGTGAGCGAGGAAGACGAGAGACCAGGTTCAGGAATGATCATTATCAGCTTATCATTTCCGCCGACATTGTTTACAATAGGAATTTCCATAGTTCACTGAATCGCGTAGGATGTTAAGATATGACTTTTTATTTTACCTTTAAAATGAGTCTTCGAATTATAAAAAGGCACAATGCGAATCCACTTATTCCATATCCCCGGAAAATGTGGAATCGCATCGAATAATGTTTATCGAATTAGATTGAGGCGTCATATTCACTCCCCTGATATCACAGTTTAAACTATACAGTACACGCTCTGAAATGATCGCGGTAATTTTTTATTTATGAAATCATGCCTAAATAAGGCAATTTGAAACTCATGCAAATCATTCAGCTTTATTATCTGGCAGTATTTTTAAAAGTGGATCAGTGTGGCTTTTAAACCACGAGCTGTGAATTGTCAGTATGGCACCTTTTTGTAAAGTTTTGTTTTATACAAAAGAGATGCGTTTACATTTCCCCAAGCTAGTATACCATATGAGAGGTATGGATGTATTAAAGCGGCATACAATGTTTTCAGACTAAAGTACGGAAAAAATGGTTTCACCTGATTGATAACATATAATGATCTGGATATTTTTGTTGGTTATATGAGCCAATTGGTATTCCCATGACATTGACTCATCTACATATATACCAAGAAACTTGATAGTTTTATTAGCAAATGTGGAACCAACTTGCTCTAAGTTAGTATTATTGATAGCCACATAAAGGCGTTTGTCACAATTTCCTTTTCCACCAGTAAAAATAATAAATAAATGGTTCTATGGATTCGAGGAAAAGCGGTTTGCGCGAAATCACTGATATAGACAGTTCATAGCAGAGTTAGCCTTCGTGTATAATCGATTGATATCAGTGTCCCTGATATGTATGGATGTAACATCAGCGAATGATAAAATATGTACGTCGGTAGACATATTGATCATATATCGTTCACATAAATTAGCTATAAGAGCGGATCTAATATAGAGCCCTGTGGCACGCCAGTTACAATATATTTCACATCAGACTGTCTATCATTATATATATAATATGGAAGCCCAGACATGGATCAGTGTGTGAGCTGATGAAGGTCACTCGTCTACGCTTCCAATACGACCTAAGACAATATGCCAGGCGATGGAAGAAACAGCACGCGCGGACGCCTTAGCCACACCCTTATCACACGAAGACATGACGGTTTTCTGGAAGTCTATTAGGAATTTGAGTGATAAATTTATACCACCGGCAACAACCATTAATGGTATCACAGGTGTAGAGAACATTAGTGAAATGTGGAGTCAACACTACAGTGGAATTCTGAACTGTATTAACAATGGATCCAGAAAAAAGGCTACATTCAATCATTATTAAATTCTATAGATTCCACGGATCGATTTATCATCAGGCCGTTATCATCACATTGCTGTGGCCGTTAGAGATCTGAAGAGAGGAAATCGGTTGGATTTGATTTGCTTGCATCCGAACATTACATCCATTTTGATCATATTTTGAAAGTATTTTTAGCCCTTTTATATACTTACTTTATTACTCACGGTCTCTTGCCTGTTGACATTATAAAAACAATCGTTGTTCCACTTATTAAGAGTAAAACCGGTGATGTAAGCGACAAGAACAATCATAGACCAATAACGTTGGTCACTGCGGCATCAAAGTTACTGGAAATTGTGCTTTTAAATAAAATAGAGACATGTATTGAGTCTAGTCATAGTTTTAATTCCAAATATGCTACTGATATGTGTATTTAATCTTTGAAAAATGTCATCCAGTATTATAGACAGTATAACAGTGCTGTATTTTCGTGATTTATTGACGCCCTTCGTGTTTTTGATAGAATTAATTATTAGTCACTGTTTGAAAAACTTGCCAGACGATGGATTCCTCTTTTTTGTTAGATTATTATGCATTTGGCACAACTCACAAGAGTTCTGTTTAAAATGGAGTACGTTCACTTCGGTTTATTTTAAAATCAGTAATGGTGTCCGACAGGGCGGAATTTTATCTCCAAGATTATTCTCTTTGTATACAGACGACCTCGGTACACTATTAGCTGATACGCAAGTTGGTTGTTACATTGATAGTTCATGTGTAAATCACTTTTTTTATGCAGACGACATGTCTTTATTGGCCCCGTCCGCCATTGGTCCATATAAACTTATTGATGTATGTCAACAATATGGCGTTGTACTGTACACGATATAGTATACTATCCAGTTAAATATATATGCATGACTATACTATGGTGTAACTACTCCATGCCGAATATTTCCAGATTTAGAGTAGCATATAACAATTGACAACTATGAAGCACGGATGCTTAAGATATATTTTATATAATTACATGCGACATAACTACATGTGGCGGCAATGGGACAATTCTTTATAAGTTTGTCATAACTATTGAATTTTTCATATTATATTGACAAATGTTTGTGCTATTGTAATCTAGTCATTTAGTACGCTATTTTCTATTGTAATCCATTTTTTTATGTTAGATATGTATGAATGTACACACTAGATTTTTTTTACCTGAAATAAAATCTATCTATCTATCTATCTATCTATCCATACATCTATATATCGATTGCAAGAGAGGCTAATTAATTAATAAAAACATAACCTGAATTATCTCCTAAATTGATTTCTTAAATTTTATTTCTTAAAATTATTGCTTTTAATTAGTGAAGATGAAGCACAAATTCTCAAACTGGAATTGTATTAAGAGAATATATATTATAATGGAGCTATACTTTAAGCTACAATGTCAAGTTGATTTAGAATCAATCAAAAATAAATGTAGGTCTTTTGAAATATGCGTGCGTGCGTGCGTGCGCGCTTATAATTGCGCACTGGCATTATTTTAATAATAATAATATTTTATTTAGCGTCTTGTTAAACTTAAATTGCTCTAATGCGCTTCACATCTAAAACATAATTAAAACATGCTCTAATTAGCTCATTAGCACAAACACATTTGATACATAAATAGACTGGTCTATATATTATAAATAGGCTAATTTAAAGTGGGTTTTAATAACCTTACAAAATATTTATTTACTTTCTGCAAGTTTAATATGATTTGGCAACTTATTCCACAGTCTGGGAGCTGATGCTCGGACTGATTTTTAAGTGCATTTCTGTATGGCTTTTTGGTATCGTCAATTGTGAATAGAACTCAGATTGCAGCATTCTCGTTGGTATATAGTTTTGAAGCAGATCGCTTAGATACAGCTGGTGCTGTTCCACTTAGTCCTTTGAATGTATGAAATAAGATCTTGTACAGAGATCTAAAACGTACAGGAAGTCAGTGCAGCTGGGGTAAAAACTGCTGTTATATGTTCCCTTTTACGAGTGTGTGTCACCAGACGTACATCAATGTTATGCAGAAAGAGGGGGATATTATATAACAACGCATTCCCATAGTCCAGTCGAGATATTCGTTTCATCGTGTTGCTGTTCTTCCAAATACTTATGTCTTCAAATACAAGTCTCAATTAAAGATGAAATATTATTTCATTTATCACATGACCTTAAAGTCATGTAGACTTCTGTATTGTGCGGTTTGAAGACCTAGATCTGGTGATGTTTTATCTGCAACTGAAAATGCACTGGGTTCTGGTGGTGGGGGTGCGTTGTGAGACTTTACCCAAGTTAAGGCCTTTTCCTTGATACAAAGGGAAACTTATCAACGCTTCAGTAGTATTGGATGATCGATTACATCAAAAGCTGCAGATACATCAAACATAATTAATGCAGTCAAGGATCTTTCATCAAGAGCCTCAGTAATGCCACTGTGCACTTTCAAGAGGGTAGTTTCTGTTGAATGACCTCTATGATAAGCAGACTGATAACTGTTATTGAAGTCGTGGTGCTCTAAGTGCTCTTCTATATCCCTGGCAACTGTTCCTTCCCGTTTCACAACCCTGCCCGTTTTAAAGCGGGACCTTCCCGTTTCACAACCGCACCGCAAGCCTTCTGGTTGTAAGATGGGCGGCCCGTTTCGCAACCACTTGATTCAGCACAGCATCGGCGTGATCAGATCATGATAAATTTGATCATGCGCCATTTTGTAAAATATGAATTTACCATTTTCACGTCTTTGTATGCATTTATATATGTAGATAGAATGTCCTTAAAAATAATTTCTGAAAATAGTACATTTTGGAAGTTGTTGAATCGGTAAGCTTCCCGTTTCGAAACGGGAATTTAAGAAGACGGTCTCAACAGCTTCAAATAATTTACTGTTTTCAGAATTTATTTGTTCATATATATATATATATATATATATATATATATATATAGCTAGAGGTCCAGCTATGTAATTTATATTCAATTTAATGTTCACAACAACATATCACTTTACTAGATAACTGGCCAACAAAACAGAAAATTTAGAAATAACGCCGTGACATTTCGTTGCCACATGGTTGCTAAACGGGCAGGCATTCTTAAAACCATAGCGGCTGCAAAACGGGACGGTCCCGTTTCGAAACGGCACAGGTTGGAAAGAGGGTGCGTAACACTATACTACCTTTTCAATAAGGTTAGAAATAGGAAGATAATTCTTCATATCTTCCTTATTCAACCCACATCTCTTAAGTAGCGGGTTATGGCGGCTCGTTTAAAACATGATGGCATCAGTGACTCATCCATTGACCTATTGATATACGGCTGTTATCAATGGTAGAAGTAGATCCACATATTTCTTCAAAGGCCAAGTGGGCAATGGATCCAAGACACTTATATGACTTGTTTGGAGACTTGGTGATTATCTCCTTAACCTTAATGTCAGAAGCTGGTCGAAATATTTCTAGCATTTTCCGATTAAACATAACATATTCATCCATGGAAATATTGCACGTATTATTTGGAAATCGAAAATGGTCTTATTCCTGATGAGTGTTGTTTTCCTCACGAAGAAATTGCTGAACATGTCCGCCAGGAGTTCAGCAGAGGTAAAATATGGAAGATGTACATTTGAGTTACTTCCCATCAAGTTCCTAATTAATTTGAAGAGTTTCCTTTGATCTTTTCAACATTCCTTTATTTTCTCGAATAGTAGTATATAAATTTTTCTACAGAGATCCCTTTATAGTTCAAAGTGCACCATTTAGAAAGTTCGGCGCCTGGTTCTCTAACAAGAGAGAGCATGATGATTAGTGATACTTTGGACACTTGTTTTAGGCTTCAACCAGCTCATCAACTGATCCCTCATATTTACAACTGTAGATCCTCATTAAATTCTTTAAGGGGAGGTTGTTCCTCAACCACTCCAACATAGAGGCTGTGCTGAATAAGCGACAGCCTGGGGATTCTCCCCGAACAACAAAACATGACATTATGACAGATTATGCCGGTTATAAAGTCATCTCATCTTGTATACCCGATTTTTTAAGTTTCATCTCAACTGAAGAGTAAGTCCTTATAAATATAGAAGCTACTTTGACCAGTTTTGAAACTAAAGCCAATGTGTATCTTTCATTACTTTCTATATCTGAAGTTAATTATATCATCATGCACGTAAAACCATCATACACGAATAATGGTAAAGAAAAAATCGGTTATTCGCTAGAGGTCGCTAAGTGTAATTTACGGCTTTTGGTAAAAAAGCGATTGAATAATTAGGCATTACATGTGATGTTAGCGGTAAGTTTTTATGGCCATATGCCAGAACTTAGATAACGTCAATGGTTATATTATTAACAGTTATTTTTTAAATAAATCTGACACATGTGACTAGTTTAATGACAATGTTTTGCCACGGACGATAATAGGGGATATCAACACTGACTAGGCCTAGGCTAGATCTAGTACTTGTTGTAGATCCTCTAGATCTAGGTAGATCTAATAGATAATTATAGTAGCCTCAGTCTTTATTAGTTTATACTTATAGCCCACCATATTATATTTTTTTTACTTGCTCTTTACACTTTATGTTGGGATTTCGTTTGATATATAAGCCTTATTTAAAGTTATAAGGTACTAGAGATAGTAGAGTCTAGTGTAGATCTACTAGAGATCTAATAATATAAAATACTAGATAGGCTGTTGTTACGTATCCGAGCATCGGAATCATGTTCACTGATGATAAAGGTCCGAGCAGTCTATGCATCGGAATCGTGTTCGTTGCAGTTGGCGATAAAGATCCGAGCATTCAGCATCTGAACCATTACCATGCATCATCAATATTATTATAAATCTGAGCAATTTCATGATCGTTTTTAATTTTTCATCTGCTCGCATCAGTGTTAGAGATGGGAGCTTAGTTGTAATTACTGCTACTAGCGTTTAATAAGATATTAGATTAAGTATATTAATAATAATAGACATTATTTTAATCAGATTTAAAAGAAAATCTGACATTTATAAGAAATGCATTATTTTATGGTTCGCGCAGCCAAGGAAATATTATTTTCTACGGGTATACTATTTATTCATTTAAAAAAATTAAAAAGTGGGGTTTTTCCTAAGACAGTATTTTTTCTGTGAGATTTTCAGATTTTGTCAAATTCAAAGACATTTCCAGGCCCAGGAAAATGAATTTGTTATATTCCAGGATTTTTAGGACACCTGGGAACCCCGATTATTTGTAAAGCAGCATGGCTGTTCTATCGATTGTCTATTTCTTTGATTTTTGTTTGTAACTCTTCAAAACTATCAAAAGCATCTACTTTCAACCCAAATATAACAACTACATGCTCGGCCACCATATTTGAGCGGAAGTAAAACCAAATGAGGAATAATTGTTGCATGCGCATTGAGTGCTCGGTCGTATAACACTGAGGTACAGGGTTCCGATGCTCGGATACGTAACCACTTCGTATAAGATTTAGTCTTAGAATTGGTAATGACTTTGCCTGGTGGTTTGCCCAAACCAATCCCAATGGCAATGTGAATGTCGATCTAGTCTGTTCTTAAAAGCATTTTACTGATTTAGTCAATTAGTCAGATTGGCAATTAATTATTCAGATATCATGATATCAGACATGGGGTGAAATACATTTGTATTTATTAAAAGTATTTAAGTATTGGATCTGTGCACCCTCTGTAGTCTTTCGTAACTGTTACGGAATTGAATACTGTAATACGGAATTGTTAGTTTTGCTACGGAATTGTCAATCTCAAAATACAGAAAATTTCCCTACACCGTAATTGGGTCTAATAGTTACGTGTCAAATAAAATGTCTGAATCTCTTCCATTGGATTAGCATTGCACGATAAGCATTGAATTTTTGTCTACTTAGGAACTTATTACAATAGTTGATTAAAAAACACATAGAACTATTCACGAAACAACAAGTAAAGCGGGTAACAATAATATATTATCGAGTGCTTTTACGTAACATTTTACTATTTCATTTTTCATTGTATTAATTTGCCTCATTGTAACGCTAGACATTCAAGAAGTTAGAAAATCTACGATCTAAAATAGCCACCGATAATTTTGTGCAAAAGACTATTAATTGATGTCATTTTGACAATGATGATGGACAGAGATGGTATATCAAGTAAGCAGAAAGCAGACCAGACGCTGTCGACTTTGGAGAACCATCCACGACAAATATGCTGAAAACCCTATATGGTTAGCTCATCTAAAACTACTACAGCCATAGTTGTAATTTTATTAGTAAAATCGTCATGTTTACAACCAAAACATAATACTTGACAGGTATGGGAAGCCCCCTGGTATTATCCTCTACCTCAGGAAGTCCCTGAAAACTAGGCTTTCTGGTGAATCTAAATCTAGAACTTGGAAGTGTGCAGACATCCAATATTTCTCCATATCAGCAAATAATGATTCAAAAATTGTGATTAGTCTCTGTATTGTCAGTCTATTTCAGCCAGCTGAGCACAGCAGCATAGATGTAACAAACAGTGGTATTATGTCATAATGACAATTGTTCCCTCCACGTGGTTTGCCGTGCAATTATGTGCCATATTTTTTACATGAAACATTTACAGACCTGGGATTCCTGTATTTAGACCCTGTTCTTATAATTAGGAGAGGAAGTTCAGTGTTGCTTCTAGGACAGGTTTTTCCTGGTTTCCCGCAATATTATAACATATGGCGCAAAATAAAAAAAATTCCCAGGCCACCACATGGCACAGAATAAAATCCTGTGACACAATATTGTAAGTGTTGTGCACATTAAGGGTCTCCTCATCACATTAGTTTTAATAATGACATACTGCTGGTATGGCATTATCAGCAGAAATTGTGTCATGATAAATGCCAAATATTTATCATCCGATAGTTTTCTGATCTGAAATAATGTCATAATATACTGGAGTAGCCATTTGAAATGTCATATTTATAAATATTCGCTGAATATAAGAATCATGATTGAAGGATGGAATTAATTTTGGTGGGCTGGTGATCTTGGCTGGTAAACATCCATTTGCATTATGATGGTCACATGACTCAAATACTCTCCTGATTGGCCAGTTGTCTTTGTTTACAGTAAAGAAAAGTACATGGTCTTGTTTATATGGTGGATATTCCTGGGGGTATGCATTTGTACCTTAAATGGTTTTGATGCCAAATGCCGATGTTAATTTAAAATCCACACATTTATCAAACCTAATGGGGGCCCCAGGCACATTGACTAGATCCTAGAAGCAACACTGGGGTTGTTCCTGTAATTGGGGAATGATTTTTTTCTGATGTTCCATTTCGAACCTTTTGCATATCAGGGACTTTGAACTAGATTAAACCTCCTCTCTTAATGGAATAGTGACAGATCTTACTATATAAGTGCTTACTATGATGCAAATAAGCAGTAAAAACTTCATGCACAATCGTGATCTTGGATAACTGACTAATACAGTAATAGCTGTTTTTGTGTTATATAAAACACTGCCGTGATTTGTTCAGTGGGAGATTCATTTCCCTTGATTGGTACATTGGAACATTCACTTGGACAGTGTGGGACAATTGGCTGTTACTTGGTTATACTAATAGTTGGTACCTAACACATCTGTATAGCAGCAAGAGAGGCGATTGGTGTATTGGACTCAACTCTGACAAATAAATTATATAAAAAATATATGGAATTCTATATAGTGATGTACCGATCCAATGTAAATCTTATGTAACTTGTATAGGAATTATGTGGAATAGTTATTTTAAAAAGAAAGGAAAAAAGAAAATTGTTGATTGTACTTTCTTTGTCTACATCGATGGCTGTGTTTCATGTATGAAAACATTTGTATGAAACGTATCGCCTATGAAAACGTGAAATTACTGAAAGTCAAGTAAAATTACTGAAAATAGTCCTCATATTACTGAAAGCAACAAAGAAGGGTGCACAGGTCTGAAGTATTTGTATTTGAGCTTTCCTAAATGAAAAGAATTTGTATTTAAATATTTGCACAAAGTACTAATTTTTAAATACGTTCCAAAATATGTTAAAGGCTGTTGCTATTGATCCGGATGTACACGAAAGTAGCTATAGCTCTGGCACTTCAGCTGTGCATGCCCACCATCCCGAATAGCCAGTAGAATATCATACACTGGCTACCTTATGAATTTACTAAAGCTCCAGCACTGCCAGAGACCTTACAGATTTTTAATAAAGCTCAGGCACTGCCAGACACCTTATGAATTTACTAAAACTCAGGTACTGCCTGTCAGACACCTTATAATTCTACTATTGTTCCGGCACTCACTGTCGGACATCATACTAAACTACTGTATCACCAGCACTGATGTTTACAGGATAGAATTAGAAAACCTTACAAATTTATTGCTTTATGTCAGATATTTATGAAACTACTGTCTTGACCTGATTGCCGCTGATATAGCACGGCGAACCTGTCACTACAGTATCATGCATTGCCCATTGAATGATAGAATATATATACCTCTTTCCAGAGGCCTTGCTATACAGTTACAGAGGGGTGTGACGCCTTTCCCCTCCTACTGCCTGCACTGCCCTGCAGAATCCTTGCCCTGCTTCGCAAATCCCCTACTGATTTACCACCCTGCTCACAAAACCAGTGTTGATTCTATGATTATTATGAAATGGACCCTGGGACCCATGTCTGTTGATGAAGTGGCCCCTGAAAGTGAAAGCGCCAAAGGCGTGAAGTCATTCGTTTTGCCATAATTGTTGGTTGTTGTCATGATGATACTTGTGAAAGCTTAGAAGATGTGCCCTCATTGACCAATTTTCATGCATTTTCAACATCTTGGCCAATCAAACAGCATATAACAACACATAACAAAACTAAGTAATTTCAATAGGCCTATGTCATTTATTCCTTGGAATATTTATTGGGTGTATCATATAACAGATGAAGGTTTGTTGGTAAATTGCGGCTGTGTTGTCAAATTCTACTTCATGGAATAATGTGTAGCCTGTCATACTAATTACTGAGAACAAACTTAAAATAACCGAGAACTAAAATTGCTGATAATTTATCTATTTGTGTCTTAAGAGATAATTTCTTTCGAGAAGGCACATACATAATAATTTATTTGATTGAATTTTTTTGTTTCATGCATAATCTATGATCATGAAACGGGGATAGCACACAAAAGTATGAACACTTATTTCCAGTGAGGTCCCTTTTATTGAGTGGTTGTTAATGTACCGACCCGTTTTAAAATGGGACCTTCCTGTTTCACAACCACAAGCCTCGTGGTTGTAAAATGAGTTTCACAACCATTTGATTCAGCACAGCATCGACATGTTCAGATCATGATAAATTTTATCATCCATCATTTTGTAAAATAGGAATTTAATATTTTCGCATGTGTTTGTATGCATTTATATATGTATATAGATCTATAATGCCCTTACAAATAATTTCTTATAACCATATATGTTTGAAGTTGTTGAATTAGTCTGCTTTCCATTTTGAAAATGCCCGTCCCTTTTGAAATGGGAAGAGGACCATTTCAACTAAATAATTTACTGTTTTCAGAATTTGTATATAATTCTATACATAGAGGTTTATATAATTTATATTCAATTTAATTTTTACAACATAATTTTGCTAGATAATGGTAATAATACAGGAAATTTTGAAATAACAGTGCAACTTTTTATTGCCACATTATTGCTAAATGGGCAGGCATTCTTAAAACCATACCCATTGCAAAATGGGATGGTCTCATTTTGAAATGGGCCCAGTTGTTAAGATGGTGAGTAAAAGCTAATAAATCCTCCCCAGCACTCAAAGGGGAGGAGTATGGAAAGATGGAGCTGAAATAGCCCTAGAGTGGTCACTGCTACGTCCTCAGGGGGTCTTTAACAGCCCCTTTTTAAAAATTAATTCAGTAGAGTTGGCAGCACCATTTAATTTGGTCAGCCACCCATGATGTTGTGAGCCAAAAAAATTTTCTGTGGAAAAGTTTTGACCTCTTGATAGGATTGAACCTGTGATGTTTAACCGCTAGACCACTGGATAAACATAATTACGCAATTGCTCTGCGCAAATCCCCGGTCAGATAAAAGAATAAACATTCGTAAATCTATTTTGTGTAATTCTGTGATTTGGGCACTTTTTTAATTAGAATCTTTGCTAATAACAGATGTGTCATTATAAATATCTTTTGTGCTTAAATACCACTAAATCGGAAACACAGGTACATGCTGAATTATAATCCACTTATTGCACAGTGAGCTCGCCTATCATACATAATACATACAAAACAATGTATCCTTGATTTGCAATTTATGTAACATATATTGTGCATATTTTATTATTTCAGATGACAGTCATTTTCCTTTACTGAGTGCCATTCATGTGATCTTCAAATAGTGTTTACGTCTAACATGGCACAAAGCAGTTGAACTTTTCTCAAAATAATGCCTATGATATTAAATTGTTTTGATATAGATATCTATGATAAATTACATGGTTTTATGATGTATGGTGTCATGTGAGCCGTAGGTCGTGTTTGCGCGAAAATTATTACTCTTTCCAATTTTCAAGTGTTGGCAGCTATGCAATTGGTGCAGAATTCAATATATATATATATATATATATATATATATATATATATATATATATTATACTGGTATATATAAATATATATTTATCTATATATCTTACTTTAAATTAGTTGAATACACTATAACACTAGAAATATATTCATTTCATCATTTAGAGTTGACAAACTATCTTTTAGGAATAATTATTATTAGATGATATAGATTACACTGAGAGCGAGTAATCCAGTTCCTGGGCTGAAAACTGTCGGATAGATTTTACTTGTTCTGTATCCTTTATGCTACATGTTTTTGTTCATTTGTTCAGCTGTCAGCTTCCTGTTCATAACGCAAAGCCTACTTCATCAACATGTCACTTTATGATGGCTTAGATTTAGATGATAAAGAGGCCAAAAAGGATTTCAAACCGGATGTCTGTAAGTGTTATGTGTAGCACATTAGTTCACTGAAGATTGCTTTATAACGAATAGAGAATTTAATAATGAATACGTAGGTCTTAATTATAATTCTGTTAAAGCGGTGAGATGTTTCCATTTTTTAGCAGGTTGGGGTTCTAGGTCTAAACTTTTGGAGACCCAGAAACAGCTGAATGCTAAAAAAGCTTCACTGATTAATCTCAAGGTAAGTGACTTCTGAATATCAGGAGTATTATAATAACACACTTGTTTGTAAGGCCATTGTTTTTTAATACTTGTTTTACAGGAAATTTTCCTTTCAAAAATTAAGGTCGGTCGGTCAGGACAAAAATGTAATAAATCACTGAAAAACTTTTATCAGCCCTAGCCTTGTCATGGTGATATTTCTGATTACGATTTTAAGTAGACCTCTAGGCTTGAAGACCAATTTATTGTAGAAATAACTGGAATAATTTCGAATTGGAACTGACCTGTCACCATCTTGGATTAGGCTGTATGGTAGCCTAACCGAATCCCCTTCCTGTGTTCAGGTGGGTCAGCACGAAAATAATAATAAAAAGAATAAAAGTTAATTTAAGGTTTCAGCTGTGATCCGCAGGTTTATAAAACAATTATTCAAAAAACAACATCATAATAAAAAAAATTAGCATTCATTTATAGAGCTCTTGTAATTTACCTGATGTGTTTTGTAGCAAATTATGCATCACTGAGAGAAATAAAAAAAATTAATAATAACATGCAGTTCTTTTTTATAACTAGTTGCTAATAATGTTTATTCATCAGTTACGTGTTTGATTTAAGTTCAGTGTTTGTTTGTAATGGCAAATATACAGAATCTATTTAGCCTTTTTGTTTATATCAAATATGTTGAATTATCTATGGATTTATGGCTCAGTCCATGTCTGTTGACATGACATGAAATGCTGTTATCTAGTTCCAAATGAAGTACTTCATTCATATATGTAAGTAAATACATTTTCTGGGTGCATTTCAAGCATCTGAATTCATCTTCAGAAATCATTTAAGCAAAAACCTTAAGTATGAGATCTGCAGCATTCATGATGGACATTAAAAGCACTAAATGTCAACTGATGGTCTATTTAAGAACTAAAATCTTTTACTATATAAGTATAAAATCCTGGGTAAAACAATATGCATAGGACATCTCTAAATGCTTGAGTACAAAATTACTGAGGGAGTGTCTCCTGTAAGTAATGGCCTATTATCTTCAGCAAAGATTATTTATATTTTTCAAAGTTCATGACTAAGCAAATAGGTAGAACATTAGGCGCTTATCCAAATGTAAACATTGAATGATAGCAAACCCTCACTTATTTGATTGGTTAGATAGTAAATTTCATTTGTGAATTCTGTTAAATATTATTCTGTGTTACATATAAACAAAACAAAAAAGTTTGACCTATTTAAGTTTAATGATTCTGTGTGTGCTTATTTAATGACAGTTCCGTATTTATTTCTGTTTTAGTTTTTTGCAATATTTTATTTGTGGATGTGTTTCAGAAGCGACAAAATACAACAGTTGCTCCGGTGTTTGATCTAAAAAAGAGGAATGAAGACAGTCAGCTCACATTTAACATGCTTACTGGCAAGGTAAAGCGCAAGTTTCCATTTTACTCTTCTGTTTCAAACTAGGCTACTAGTCCACTATTTTATTTATGTTTCTCATAAACGTCATGTTTACTGGTAAAGGTTGTCTGAATGGAATTTAAGAGAATTAAATTAAATCATTATTATGGAAGGGTTTTTAACCAGAGGTGATTAGCCTCTTTTTATTTTGGCCATGAATCTTTTTAGAATTTTAAGGTAATGAGAATAATTCGCATAAATACTGTACAGGCAAGCCAGAATTGTGTGTGTGTATCTTTATTGAGAGTTCATTTGTGTATTGTAAAATAACATAATTGCAGTTAGTGATATATTAGAACTACTATGTTTTTGTTTGTGTGTGTGTGTCTGTTTTCCATTAGTATGATGGATAGTAAAGTAGTTTAATGTGACTATCCTATTGTTTTGCCTCAGATGGAAAGACGTGTCGGCAACTCGCCAGCTCCTGTATCACCTAGCATACCAGTTAACATGAGTCCATTCATAGCCAGTGAAGCTCCAGGCTCAATTCTGGGAGTGACAGATGAATATGATCCCCAGAGACCAAACGACTACGAAAGTTACATAAAAATGCGCAAAGACCAGCGACAACGAGAACGTGAAGAAGAAAGAAAGAAAGAATTAGAGGAAAGAGAGAGGTTCGAAAGCTCTCTATGAGCTGACTGTTCAGATATTGTATTCTTGTGATATTTATGTTAAAAGCTGTTGAACCTGAAAATATTTAAAATGGCAATGCCAATTAATAAACCCACAAAATAGTGAACGTATGTTAAATGCTGCCTATATTGATAATGGCAAGATCTCCGAATGATGCCCTGAACAAAGCTTATTGAATATCAGGATTAGATTTTGTTAGAAAACTCATTTTTCTGTGTGATGTATCTGGTATCCACACTAGGCGTCGCCGTGAGCGACACAGAGAAGAATATGACAGCGATGAGGAGGAGGAATTTAACAGAAAACGAAGAAGGAGAAGAGATGACGATGATGATCATAGTCGGAAGGAGTCTGAACAAAAATCAAGAGGTCGGTAAAACAGGTCTTAGGAATTATCGCAAGACGTTTAGCTGAAGAGTTTAGTACGTCCTATTCAGATTTTGATACCGTGGTTGTCAAGTACAAGTGTCCCAATAAATGCGTTTTTTTTATCACAGGCGCAGCAATAGCACCGCCCCAATCACTTATTGAATCTAGCAAAACAGAAACAAAAGACGGTAAGTAGTCAGCATAACCGAGACAAGTAAACAGTTTAAGAACTGTGTCGGTAAAGAAGTGATTTCTACTCGGACAAAATGGGTCATCCTTAATGTTGGATAGTACTCCACACGGGGGAGTAGATCTGAAAATATTGGCCACCCATTCTCTTTGGCAAATGCTTATAATTATGGAGTATGCTTGATTTTGGATTACTGTGAATCGATGAAATGGTGACAATAAGAAGACCCGGGTATAATTTCACTTAGTTGCTCCAGACAGAAATCTTGTTCAGCATTGTGGATGATACCTGAAGGATATAATTTGTACAGTGCTTAACCGTAATCGGAACATGAAATCTTTAGATTTGTATTACTGATTTTGGACCGTAGGAGAGATACAACGATTTTGTTTGGTGATGGTGAATTGTTCTCGTCTTCCTTCTTAATTAGCTTCTCCACCTCAGCCAGAGAACAAGCCAAATCTGAACACAGGAGAATACGGTGGTGGATTCAATGTTGGCAAGTATGTAGATTTGTTGATGTACATCATTGACTATCATTGCAGTGATTATGTCTCAACTGTTTAAATTGCCATTATATCAAGCATTATTAATCTTGAAAAATTAAAGGGAATAAAGGAACAAGGCTAGAATCTGATTAATCAATGATCCATATAGTAAAAAAAGGCACCTTTGCATATTCAAAATAATACTTTTGCATTTTATTGAACTTTTCATCAATTTGAGATTTAACTTTTTGTGACTGGTTTAATGAGTCTGCTCAGTTTTTATTTAATTTATTTGTAATACCAACTACTAGTGTATATATATATATATATATATATATATGATAATTAATGAGATTAATTGTATACAAAAAAAATTCTACTTTGTCATTTACACCTAATAACGTTTACTTTGATAAATTGACTCGGTAATTACTTATCTTCAGATCAAAAATATTATTTTCTCTTGAAGCTTTCTGTCTTCTTTTGGAAATTGTATTAGTATTATTGTTGAGGAAAATCTGCATGTATTAATCATGTAAATATGTTTTTGTTTTCAACTGTTGCTTTGTAATGGTTGTTCCATGTGATGAATCTCAGTGTAAGGTTTATTTAATTTCTGATGTTCAGAGGTTCTGTGGTGTCACGTATGATGGCAAAGATGGGTTACCGTGAAGGTCAAGGTCTTGGTAAATCAGAACAAGGAATGAGTACAGCATTACAAGTAGAGAAAACTAGTAAAAGAGGAGGAAAAATCATTCACGAGAAAGACATCCCCAAAAGTATTTTTATATTTTTTTAGAAGCTGTAACTTAGTGTCAAGTTTTAAAACTAATTGTTTTTACTTGTTTAAAAAATCTTAATGTTGTTATTGTTGTCATTTATTATATATATATATATAAAGCATGAAAGAGAGTAATCATAACAGTAATAGTGATGAGAATAATAATAATAATAATATTAACAGCCTGTCTTCTTCCAGTGATGGAGCCACCCAAACCAGAAACAAGCAATGTTAATCTTTTAAAAAATCCTTCAAAGGTTATATTGCTACGGGTAAGTTTGTTAAAGATGATTGATTATACATGGCCAGTTTAAAATGTTTTAGTTGCACGTGTTATAACAGTATATAGATGTTGTATGCATGCTTATCTATCTGTAATACACAGGTATTGATCTGTATACGTATATAACTGTGTGCACTGCACAGAACATGGTAGGGCCTGGTGAAGTAGATGAGGAGTTAGAACCGGAAACGGCAGAAGAATGTGAGAAATACGGAAAGGTTGCTAGATGTCTTATATTTGAGGTAAATATAACTTGCTTTAAACTGATCAATTGAACCTTACAGCTTGCTAGGACCTAACAAGTGAAGTGCGCTGTTTGCTTTCCTTTATTTGTGCGAGCAATGAAACGGCTGTGTGTTGTTATCTTTTCTAGATCCCAAATAACCCAGATGATGATGCTGTTAGAATATTTGTGGAGTTTGAACGGCAGGAATCGGCAATAAAAGGTTTGTTTATCACTAAGTGAAGCAACATCCAATGAAGGAATCCATAAAATTGGTAGATTAGTAAAGCAAAACGAATCTATTTTCTAATGATATCAGAATTATTGAATGGATGTTGATAATTTCCATATAAATATGTTTTACAGCTATTGTAGATTTAAATGGACGTTTCTTTGGGGGTCGTATGGTGAAAGCCACCTTCTACAACCTGGATAAGTTTCGGAGGCTAGATTTGGCAGGAGCAGTGGTGGAGTGAACAACTTCAATTCCTTTTTTCAACCGCATAATCTTTTCTGGTGCATTATGTGCACCAGTGGTGTGCATGAACTATATCTAAGTATATATTTCAATAAGTCTCTGATTGTGCTATTTCCTTTCAGAATGCATTCGTAACAGTAATACTTTTGTTTTATCGTTGGTGTATATGTACCATGGGATTTTAATACCAAAATGAAGGTGTGTGTATGTGTGTGTGAATTGGTTGATAAAAATGGTGATGATAATTAATAACAGTGATTTAATACTGAAAAATGACAGAAAGTTTGTTGTTAATAACTCAACACAACAGGATTTGATAAAAAGTTGCAAAATATATTTATTAGTGTATGTATGAGTAAAGATTTAAAAAACACTTTTTTGTAGTAATACTTCATCCGTAAATCTTCATTTAGAGTTGGTGCCCGTTAACAATTGAAATAATACTGTGGATAATGTTTCCTAAAAGTTTTGATGTGGGCAACCTGCTTAAAACAACAACAACAAAAACACACTTTGGAAGTGAAGCCATCTTCGTGTTTCTTTTCTTCAAATTTGTACGTCACTGGGGACAGCTTCTTAGTTAATTCTCCTGCAATTAAATGGTGTCATCTAAGTGTCGTAGGCCTTCTAAACTACTGAAACAGTTTTCATTTACAGTTTCACTCTGTTTTTGGATGTCTTGGCGGCGGGCACATTGCGTCATCATACGTAAAGGTAGGCATATGACTCCAGCAGCTATTATGGCCGATCCTGCTGTGTAGAATGTTAGGTCGAATCTGCCGGTACTGTCGTAAAGATTGCCTGTAGAGGCAAAACATATATTAGTATGGAGTTATAGATGTTCGATGTTTCCACTTACGACACGGAACAACCTCTGTCAAAGCTTACCTGCAATGGGAGCGCCAATAAGTGTTGCCACACCACGGCACAAATTGAGAAATCCAAATGCACTTGAGAGCATGTCAAGTCCATGGAACTCGATGATTATTATTGCACAAAGGGACACATAAAAGGCTGAAGGAAAAAATGTGTTCTGGTTTATTTCTCTTTAGACACATAAAAGGTTGAAAAGAATATATTTTCCGATACCTTGCCATTTGATATTCATCCCCGTTTAAATTTCTAATCATTGAACCCCAAAATTCCTGCTTGAAAAAGACCCGGATTTCATTCTCTTAATGCAGCCTACAGTAATTACAATCACTGAGCCTTCGATCACGAAATAGATCAGGACCGAACTCACCAATGCATAATCCAAATATGGCAGCATAGATAGCTTGTAGTACGTAGAGTTTCATCCAAACACATGCAACAGTTGCTGTTCCGCCAATGATGAGCGCCCCATTATAGATCTTCAGTGGATCGGACCATGATCTATCACATATCCAGCCACACATTATACGACCTAGAGTCAACATAAATGTGTGCAATTTATTACGTTTGTTTAACATAACGATAATAGCGATACTCGTGATTTGTATTGGACGTCGTTTCTAAGACCGTATATGTTGTTCAGCTTTTGAGTTTTCAGTATGAAGATTGATATTAGTGCAAGGATTTACTGGCGTTTTCCTCTGTGTTAACAGAGATAATTCATTAAACTAAAACTTATAATACCAGTAATATAGATTTAATAAAGTGGTCTTACTAACAGCTAGGAGCCATTGTAAAGCACTGTACAGTAAGTCTCGGGATACGAAGTGACTAAAAGATGGAAATTTTGGAAAAAATGGATATCTGAACTGAAATCGTTAGAAATTGTGAATTTAAAATTTTTCTACTTCTTCAAAACACGCGACAAGCAGTTACCAGAGTTTTAATTTGAATTATCCTATAATAAGTATTGTCGCATGGAAATGTCTTCACTGCCGGCTAAACGCAGATGGTTTGTTTTCTCGAACACCTAGACGTATAGTACAAAATATATCCGACAAGTAAAGGGAGAAAAAAATATCCAGGTCTAAAGATACAGGAATACCTTTAGTTATGAAGTTTTCATGTGCCAAGTGATTTATTTACTTCAGAAGACTCCCGAAGATCTGGGAAAAAATCCGTTGATTGGCAGCAAGCTGCCTTAACACTCGATCCATAGTATTTCTGTATGGGTTAACCGCAGCCAATAAAAGATATTGGATAAGAGTCGTACGACATATGAAAACAAAATGACGTAGTTTAGATAAAGTTATCGGGGGAGTAATGGGGTATTTCGTGAGTTGGCTTTTATTTTTTCTGTGAACCGTAAATTAACTTATTTTCTTCGGGGTTCGTGAATTAAAACGTGCTTACTTTCCTCGTGAACTGTGAAGTGTTTTATTTTCTCTGTGAATTGTGACGTGAGTGTTATTTTCCCGTTACCTCTGACATGAGAAATTCAAATAAGACAAAACTGGAAAAATATGTGTACAAGTGACATTATTTGACACACAGACTAACAGAGATTCATCGTCATCTGAACGACACACAACATCATAGACATACATGCACTGATGTAGGTGTAAACAATTCGTTCACCATGGGACAGGAAAACAAACCTTTGTCCAAGTTGCCAGTGACATATAAATGATACAGAGTATTCCATTTATGTTTCCCATCCACCAACAACCCTTTCCAGGATTTAATGATGGGAGTTTTTGCTCGTGATTTGAAGTACATGTATTACGAATGCCACGTTTGAAGTGCACGAACATTAAAAAAGACTGGTCCAACATTCCTGCCGCCTGTCGATCAAACCGTGAAATAGAAATTTAGTCCTGAAGCAAAATATAGAAACAAAACACCGGAAAAATATCGCAAAAAATATATGTCGGGTGTCAAAACTGGGTCGGTCGGCGATGGGAGTACCCTTCATCTAAATCGGTTTTGTGCCATACATACAATTATACTGAGAGGATACGGACATTGGAACATACACCAGAATGAAATATCTCTGAGCAAGTGACTTCAGAATCGATGGCTGGGTGTACCAGAGATAAAAAATATCCACTATAATTTAGCGGATTTCTGTTGTTTGTTTGACGATTTTGATGAAGTATGTGATTCGTATAAATCCGATGAGCGGTATATTATCTTCCAGTGGTCCTTGTAGCTGTATGTCTGCCATACATATAATTATACTGAGAGGATACGGACATTATATATAGACTAGTTGTATGACAAAATGATCCTTGACAGTCTATTGTTATCCGCGCCAAAAAGGTTTTTAGGTTTTGTCATCTAGGAAAAAAGGAACGGAATCGACCTTTGAAACAAAATTCGGTAAAAATACACGTGTTTCACTTTTTTGTCTTAAAGGGGACAGCTAGTTCACTCGGAAAATATGTCCTAAATAAGTAATGCTTAGAACAGTAACCTATCAGTGGAGTTGGTGTCATCTTATGGCCAGTAAAATACGATTGCAGATATGCCTATAGATTCGTCGCTGTTATCCGAACAGTAAACCTTGATGCGTCAGTGACTTGGAACAACCGTTACATGTCATTCGGAGTCGCTTCTGAACCAAACATTTGCCGAATTACCGCGAATTTGGCGAGATAGACGTCAATATAGGTATCACGGGCTGAGAATGAGGAGCAAACATGGCGTTCATCCCGCCCAGTTTTCTGAATGTTCAATTTTCTTGAGATTGTCTGCTCATCTTAATTTATTGTTGTTGTTTTTAATTGTCTAGTAAATGAGGTGAAAATGGACCCCGAGGATTAAATATTCGTTTACATGCATGTAATGAGAGGCCTTCCCCATTGGAAATAATCTGGAAAAGTAATGAAACTCAACAAGGCAATCGCTGTGGGGGGTTTTCTTCTCGGAAATAACTGACATTATTCATGACAACCTTTAGTGAATCAACTTTGACAGATACATATCTCTGTAACGTCTTTCTCTCTCTCTCTCTCTCTATATATATATATATATATGACAAGGTATGTTATTATCGGTTGATCTAAAATCATAACTAAACAAAAGTAAATGCATGATTACATACATAATAAATTGAGTTCAAACGTATGCTTCACCCGACATAATTTTGACAATAGACTCGTATAATATTATTATGTCTGAGAATTATAACTTTCGGCCATATTAACTGAATTCAAGGAGCAACAATGATAAAGTCAAAGCTCGGTGGGGTTGCTGAAAGTCTGGATAAACCGTGTGTTTATTGCAGCCGATCAGCTCGTAGTATATACACAGTCATATGTAAGCTGTGTCCTGTAAATAATATATCGCACTATATTACGACAAATAACTTGCAGTCACTATATACTGGGAAAAGGTTATTATTCTTCTCTGGAATAACGTGTCTCCCTCTAAATCTAGAAATCCGTGGCTCCTGACTACACTAATATTTATCTAAATATATTAGCTAAGGCTGAATACACAGCACTCTAGATCCAACGATTTGTGGTTAACCATTAAAATGATTGATGAGGATATAATTGAGCATAGATTGATTGGATTTTATCAATCTACTCGTCTAAGTTTTATTTTCTCTTTCTTGCACCTGGGAGATTATTTATTTATTAAAAAGTCTGCCCAGCTGGCATATGTTAACAATTTTAGTTTTGCTAGTCACAACTACTCTCTTTCTGATTCTCATAGAGGCTGGATATAACAGCACCCTAAATATAACTCTCAAATCTGGGGCTTTCCGATGTTGCAGCGGTTGGAACATCGCATTCTAAACGTCAACTTTGCGCATTAAAATAGGGCTCGCATCTGTTTCTGTGTAATGTTTTCCCTAGCCAGGTGTGACCAGTGCAGAGGGTAAGCAAATCGACATAACCCAACCTCAAATCAAACCCTAACCCATGAATCTAACCAAAATCTGTACCGTAATGGAAAATGGTGTCTTAAAAGGAATTGACCTATTTTTTCCTTCAAATGGATGTTACTGCGTTTATACAGCTTCCAGATGTTCTATGGATAGGTAAGGTAGTGGGATGAGTGAGGGGGACATTATATACCGTAGTTGAAATATTGTTTTACTATGCGCTGCATGGCACTATGATGTTTTGTCAAACAAATCACCCGATTATGTTAAAGCTATGCTGAGCATTATTGCGGAATGTTTGTAGAAAAAAGTGTATATATGTATGTGAACTAATTTATTCACGTATTCATATACGTGACCTATTTCTCATAGGTTACGTCCAGTTGCGTTAATTTAATGCTGTAAGTGAAAGGGTTCATTTGGGCTGTGGGTTAGGTAAATTGATCTGGTCCAAAGGTTGTGCAAACACGTGTGCGGAATGAGAGCAGGAAAGGGGGAGTCGCATAAACAAATCTACGGAGAAAGATAATAAATATCAAGAACCTCGAACATGACATATTGTGCTGTTGGTTTCTGAACTAGGAACGAAAGAAACAGTGGAAAAAACTCTTCGTGGACTTTTAATTGGTGTTCTAGTCCATTACTCAGCACCGAGCGCCTAGAATTCGTTTGAAATAGAACCGACCACAAACGATATGGTTGTTTATTGTTTGGCTTAGCGTATTAGTGATATTATCCGGTTCTCCAGCGTTAATAATCGTAATTACCACATTTTCCCACCAGTAGAGATAATATAACAAGCAATAAGAAGTAGTATTGATATTTTAAAAATCGCTTTTAGCACGAGTTGTATGTGCACATCTAGCCATATTGTTAAGAGCGATCGTCCAGATTCGCTTTGCTAAAAGTTGGCTTTCAAAGTTGGAAATAATTCTATTAAATTCGCTTTTATCTGATCATAACTCAATTCTGTTGTCCGGTAACTGAAAAACAAAAGCCTGTTATGCTGAGTGAGTTTGTTATTTTAGTCTCGGCGATAGGCAACTCTCAATGGAAACACCCGACAAACACGGGTGTTAGTCCGATTCGAATTCTGACCCCGTTTAGTGCGGGATTCCAACAAACGCAGGATTCGCAGTGGTCACCCGTATTCGCTGTACTCAAAGAACGAGGTGAGTATGAACCTACATTAAGCTTTGGTTTGACAGGTAGCATTTGTTTAAATTGGCATTATTCCTAATATATAAAACACAATATATGAACTTACACGGTAAAATACATAACCACCCATTAGCAAGGAGGTTATGTAGCGATAAACATAAAATTCCCTTTAAATATGTCGACGTAGTTCTCCACAAGTTGAGTGGTCAATAAGATGCCTTGAGAGACAATAATATTAAATGGCTGTTTACTTCAAAAATGAGGGACAGTTACACATTCTCGGGACAATGTTCCCAAATAATCGCCTATTAACTGTCCGGTCGTTAAAGTTCTCTTAATAGATTAGAACTCGGTGTCTCGTATACCGTATCCGTCAAAAAGTTATGGAATTATTTCACGAAGCACATTTCAAATTCGCAAAATTCCCCCTCCCCTGGGATCGGAATAGGCTGCAACAACCAAAGATGGATACAAGATGAATGCTAACTATAATGTTTAATTATCGGTCCCAGATCATTTTACGATATACAGTAAGATAGAATAGGGCGTCATCAAGGTCTAACTGGTGGCGTGATCAATCGCCAGAGTTTCAAATTCTGGCTACAGTTGTGTCTGCATAATGTTTCATCTTTCATTTCGCCTCATTACTTTTGAGATCGATTAACCCATCTGGTAAGTCTATCGTATGCCGTAAAACAGCAACAATTCTCACTTCATACCGACATATGGACGCTTGAAATATGTTTCGACACTAGGTATTCATACTGCAAAGGTGAACGTCTGTAGATTCTAACTTACTTGGTAAAGTTGAATTTTTCATACTTTTCTTTCATAAATTTATACCTTTGAAAAGTTCAGCACATGAAGTATAGTCTAAGGAAATTCCACACGGACGAAATATTAAGACATTATACGAGGTGAACCAATCAGAAGAGTTCTTAAATCCGAATGTCAGGTCGTACTCTATTGAGCAAACTTTTTTTATTTTGATCATATATTTGGTGAAAATTATTCCAGACACTGCTCCCAAACAGTCCCCAAACAGTCTGGCGTGTCACGTAGGTATTGTTGGTTATGAGTGATATTACTATAAATTATATTCTCTCCTTTACTCATGATGTAACCTGAGCCTACCTCAGAATACGCAGTTTTCCATCTAGATGTTCGAATAACGCACACACACACACACTACAGAACATAACTAGATCAATATAAAAAACCTTCCGACATCCCTGTTATATAAATGATGGTGGAGGTAGATGGTTGCGGAGATGCGATGATTCTTTCTTCATAATTGTACGCGGTTTGTGGAAAATATAGAGCGGCGTATGTATCACAAGGTATCCCCCCACCTCCAACCAGTGTTGTACTGTGTACACTCATAAAAGACACCAAGGACAAGACGGATAACGTAAACATTGTGATTGCGTGGTGGCTGATAGCGTTATTGGGAGGCTATACCGCGCTTATCTTCAACACTGAATTGCCTATCTCGTGCCAATGTGTCTTTAAATATCACCCATCCATCGACTGAAGAAAGTTCGCGGGTGCAGTGATTGATTTAACGGTTTTGATCAAACTGTTCGGTGTTAGACTTGTGAACATAGTCGATTGTGATCCCCTCCTTAGACGTATTTCAGTATGTTTCCACACGTATAAAAAATTACTTTTTCCTATACTGCTTCCAGTTCATTAATTTGTTGGTTTTCTCCTAAGAACTTAGGCAAGGATCTCAAAAGATTTTTGAAGGTATCCGGAGAAGGTGAAATGGAAAAGCAGTGGCTGAGCAAAGGGCGGCACCTTTACGGGGGCGGCAATTTCGAACTGAAAAGAAATCGTATATATATTTGTTTCGTAATTTATCAACTTGGGTGTTTACTGAGTAGATCCTTTGGTGATATTTAAGTTCAGGAAAAGCTCACAAAACACGAGCAGCCCTCATAGAGCCCCAGACCTCACGCCGTGGGTGGCTTGCTTCGCTCGCAAATGTATTTCTACTACTCCCATATGTATTTGTCCCCGCACGGCAATACCCCCTGCTCCGCCACTGGGCGGAGGTCACTAACTGGTTTGGGGAAAGTTCTCCCTATATGATCGAGTTGTTTAATAATTAGAAACCTTCAATCCATATAATTACTTACTGGTATTGTTAAGATTAATATTGGATAGGCTATTAGAGTTCCCGTAGCGTACTCGCGTCGATAATGCCGGAGTTGATAATCTTTTTATACTTTAAGAGTGGGAAAAAAAACACCTTTTGACATTTATACGAGGTCAACGACATGAAAATAGTCGTGGCTCTTAAACTAGGTGAAAAATTAGGTATACTCGTTTGAATGCCCCCCCCCCTCCCGCTTTGAACCAATGTAATGGCTGCTATTGGTGTAGAACACGGGCCACTTTGGGGGTTTTGAATAACATGAATCAGAGATTTGGATTGACATTTTGTATCGAACTAAGTGTCATTTTATTAATTATTATTATTTAAATAGAAGCTAAGTGTATTGACAAATATCTATTCATAGCATTATTTGTTTTTACATATAATTAATTATGTAGGATTTGAAAAAATCCTATTCTACACATACAAATTGCTCACTGAATAAACTTGTATTAACACGAGAAAGCGCATCGATCTCGTCTTTCTTTTGAGAATGTGTTGTAAACGTTATTATATTTTGTTGTTGTTATTATTATTATTATTATTATTATTATTATTATTATTATTATTATTCACTGTTGCTACCTTACGCGTAGATTAGGAACTCATGGTGAACACTTGTAGTCTGTGTTCTGTCTTATCGATAATTGTTTTATCTTCTAAAACAAATAAATTCAAGTCCCAGTCTAGCTGTAGACTTACAAAGGAGACTGCTACGCCTCCTTCAGCAATTAAAACAAGTTTAGATTCCATGTTAAAGTTAGATCCTGAACGACTGAATCGATCATTCGGGCTGAAATGCCGCTCTCGTTCAGATGGTCTAAATATAGCTACGTGTCGTCACGGTTCGGTAAACGAGAACTACTTGGTGTCGACTCCATACAGTTTGGATTTCGTCGACATCTGTTTTGAATCATTACTGGAATGATGATTGGTGTTTTGCGACCACCTTTGTGTACATGGTAGGCTAAAGGGGCCGAACGACCTCCAACGGTAATGAAGCGAAGTCAAAGCTGAAACACCCTTCAGATATGCCGACGCCGAGATTCGAACACGGGTGGTAGTGATCTGCGATCCAACGCGCTACCGTTAGACGACGGAGGCGCCCTGACTAATTGGATGGTGAACTAGAAGCGATAATCGACTTACCCAGAGTGTTAGTAATACCAATAATAGAGACGAGAAAAGAAGCTTCCCACTCGCTTGCTCCGATCTGCTTTGCATAATTGGGAAGATAAATGAAAGGAACCATAAAACCTTGAAAAAGACAACGACAGATGTACATATTATTTAAGGAGCTCATGTTAACAAATCAACTGCTGCTGTTTGTTGTAATGAAACGAATTTTTAACTAGTGAATAATACAAATTAGTAGCAATATATGTGCTAATAAGCCTGAAGCATGATGACGTCAAAAACGAAACAAACCAGCCGCGTTTGCTTTGTGGGATTTATAGGGTGTCCGCTGAGCGATAATACCGTGATAATCCCGCCGTTTTAACCTTAAAGGTCAATGTTCCGGATCTGTTATAATCATGCCAAAAACTAACTAACCCCCTATAAATCCCACAATGCAAAGCGCGCCTGGTTTGTTTGGTTCTTGACGTCATCATGCAATGGGTCTATAAAGCCATCATCAACGAATATATTCACAGAATAAAATATGTCCCTACCTATCAGGCAAAGAAATGAAGAAAAACAAAGCACCAAAAAAGAAGGCGACTTGAGCAGCGACACTATCCGGTAATTCTTTTTGGCCGATTTATCGCGAGGTTCGTCGTCGTTCGAAGCGGCGGTGTTGTGGTTACGCTTTGGCACTGGCCAATAACAACACCCGACGACCACTCCTTGTAGGCTGATACCCGCCAGTAGCCACATGCTTCCCTTCCAGCCATATACGTGCAACAGAATAGAACCGATCTGGGCAAATAGGAAGGTTCCTACGCCAGATCCGCAAGCTGTAATTCCAGTGGCCAGGGATCGTCGCTTCTCGAAGTAGTGGCCGACCATAACGAAGGCGCAGTGATACATCATGCCGAAACCTATGCCTAAGAGAATAACGCTTCGTTGTTGAAGTAAACACATCCAAGAATAACACATCTTTAAAATATTAACATCGCTGCCGTTGGTAATGAGCTATCTCACCCTCTCTCTCTATATATATATATTAAATGACGGATGCCTTGTGTTAAATTCTGACCTGCCATAAAGCCGTACGTAACCACCATGATCCATAGGTTAGGCGAATAAGTGCACAATATGAAGCCAATCGTTGCGAGTATGCTGCCGGCGATGGTCACAACACGACATCCGAACTTGGTCTCCAATATGCTGGCAATGGGACCTGGAAAATTAATTAATCGCAAATATATAAACCCCCTGATAGACGATACAGGAGACGGGAAATAAATCTATTCTTCAGGTGAATTTTGTTTTTAATTAACACCGTGGAATACGTTAATTCAGTATATTAACGTTGATGCTGTATCGGATTAGATACGGCAAATGTTTTTTTTAAACTGTTTATGTAGTTTTAAAACTGTACCCACCAACTATGGCATACACTGCCGATATCGTAGAACCAATCCAGGCAGTCTGGCCGAGTCCTTCGTTGAAGTAGTTAGCCAGCTCGGACAGGAAGATTCCAAACGAGAAGATGATGCCATCGAAGATCACGGCAGACGTGAAGGCAGCAACCAGTACCACCCATGCCCATCCTTTGTCGGGCTGGAATTCGCGAACCATGGCACTAATGGTTTAGTGTCGGCCTGGCGTTAGATTCGACAACATTGGCGTTCCTGGATCGTCCAGTTAGGCTTCTTCGCACCACACTAACCGAGCAGCAGATGTTGATGCATAGCTTGTGCCGAGTACCAAAAACAGAGCACAGCACCCGGTCGGCTGAAAGGCAGATCAAGAACCGCTATATGTTTACAGCTGGTTATAGAAGTTATTAACACACTGAACCCATTATGGTTAGATCAATTCTCAATCACGATAGTCCTACACTGTCATGAGAAAATCACGTGAACAAGGTTACTAATCCTTATCTAAAGACGAAAGCCCTCTAATGGTAATTGCCTATATGATAAGACCCCTCTCTCTCTCTCTCTCTCTCTCTCTCTATATATATATATATATATATATATATATATAAACACTATCATTCTTGTTGGATTCTGATAATAACTAACCGAAATACTTATACCTTACATTTAGAAATACCAGGAATTTCCCAGAGAAATGCCTATAATTACTCCCAGTTAGTTCCAGAGTTATACAAATGTTATCATCAAAAACGTAGTGACACCTGTCAGTCAGAGACTTACACCATGGCCCACTGTATTTCCCTGGAAGATGTATAACAGATGTCTAAAGGGTGGCGACACTAGGCGGCCTTTCGTTGAACCTTACTCAATCAAACAGGCAATGAATGAGTGTTTAATCCGAACTTAGGCCCCAGATATTTGCAGTGCAGCGGCCATCAAACAGGTAGCGAACAATGAAATATTTATGATATGAAGAAGCGAAAAACTAAACGAAGTCGTTGTTATTAGCAACGTTATTGATACAGATAGAAATACCCACTGGCAATAAATTATTGTTTGCATTGTCGTAGCCTAAATCCAATATGATGCTGCTCTTTAAAAAGTTCGTTGTTCAGAAAATCAAAGAAACAGCGATACAAAGCGCGTTTATAATGATCTAAATACGATGACATGATAATGATCGCGATTTTTTTTGGGGGGGGGGGTGCTCTTTCGTGTATCGTTCTCAGACTTGCGAATTATCAGAAAGAGCACTTACACTGTCCCCTCGTTGTAATCCAGCCCGACAAAGCAGAATCTGGACCACGCTATGGGCGAACTACGATATAGAGATAATAAAGTGGTTGCGAAGTGGCGCATGTGCGAGTTTAGCCTTAGTTTTCGCATAGTTGTTCTCTAGATTTTCTCTCGAACTATGGCTTTCATTCTGGGATAATAAATTGCTGGGGTACATGTAAAATGGCACAAGTTATATATGAAGGAAGATATCCACATAAATATCACTAAAAATTGCAAATAAGGCAAATGTAATTAACTTTTCGTACATATATAGAAGAACAACAAATACAATATTGGGTTATTGGACTATGAAACTCTATGAATACAATTAACCTGTATTAAAAGATTTGCTGATATATATATATATATATATATATATATATATATATATTAGTTATCGTTGAAGTGTTTCTTATGTGTGAAGTAAATTTGAAAGGGAAAACTGTTTTCAATGGTATTTGGAAATATTGTGGAGTAACAGGTTGGTCACTAAATATGACCATAACACATATTTCCATATTTAGTTTGATATAAAAACATTTATTTACCCAAACAGGGATTAATATTGACAGGCTGCAACCCACCCACCCCCAGAGGCCTCTAGTGCTGATAGCAACCCCTAACAAGGTTCCTCTATTCCAGTCTCCAAATCTACCCTTACTCATAGGGCATATATTTACAATTATAATATAACGATGACAGGAAAAATTAGCACATGATTACAACTGCAGCATGTGTGTGTGTGTGTGTGTGTGTGTGTGTGTGTGTTTATAATGCCTGGTTTAGCATACAGAGATCTCGAGTTTGAGGCAAATGATGATCCATATGGTTTAGTGCGACGAGTTCTAGTCATATTAGACAATCTTCTGTTTATCTATTGATATTATATAATATACTATTTAATGGGTCATTTACATTTGACCTTTTTAGTAAACACCATTAGAATTAAAATAAATAATACAACATTATTATGGTAGCCATGGAGCGACATATTACCGTCCAAAGAAACTCTTAGAAAAGCACAGCCGTTTGCTTCTAAGCCAGTCTGACTAGATAATTCTGTCAGAATTATATTACGAGTTCCAAACATTCGCAAATAACGTATTAGTAATGACATTATACATTAAAGAAATCAATTGTTCAAAACTAGTTCGAGATAAAATAGACTACGAGCACCGATTCAACAAACAAGGTTAGCTAACTTCAATGCGGCATCAATCACAAAATATTATTTTTAATAAATGTACAGACGCGTGCAGTTTAACGACAGTCGGCAGTGTCAAGTGATTACTTGTCAACATCAAAGAGATATAGCCGCATGCACCTATTTTATAGACCAATCCGAAGTTAAATACAAAATATGCAATTTTCCAAATCAAGCCACGCGTATATTTCAAATTCAAAATTATCGCTAAATGTATTACGTTTAGATCTACTGGATAAATAACTAAACAACTTAATTAGTCACAGAAATCACCCCCCCCCCTTATTTCCATATTACGCATTCTTACGACAGAATAAAACCACGCGTAGTCAAAATACAAAAAAAATTATGACAGCGTGCTAAGTTTGACAGAATATTCAGTATTTAGAAACAACGCTTAATTATACACATTTTGCTAAGTAGATATATTCTTACTATGGTACACGTGAAAGTGTTTTATTGCTAGCAAGCCAGCCGTTCATAGAAATTATATAGCCCTATACCTGTTTACCAAGAATATGTCTGGCTTTCATACATTTCTGTTACAGAAAACAGTAACTGTGCCAGTTATACGTTAACTGTGGTTCAAAACATCACCCACTAAATATTTATTAGAACTGTCGAAAGTCGTTTAATTACGTAACCAGAACTTTCTAAAATCAATTTTTAATTTGTCTGTGGTTTAATATAATTTGAACACACACAGTATATATATATATATATATATATAAGCCATTTAAGTGATTGTATTTAAAATATATGTTTTGAATGAAATGAATATTTTAGTGTCTTTGCATTACTGTATATTAAATGAACATGCTAATGGCTGAAATTGTATTAATTCTTTTAATCTTGCGTCCACTAGTACAAAACTAATACGCATTTAATATACGTTTCGGCTTCAGTTTACGGTTTATCTTTCTTTGACATAACACAGGGGGAACACGCAAATAATGTTTTTCGTTTTGCATTTATCTTTACGAAGACCACTAACATCTGTATGTATATGTAGTATTGATCGGGACGTCGTCCTTCCCCCCCCCCTCCCCCATGTATGCCGTTCAAAGCTCTACCAAAACAGTACATACTGAATGTAGATCTTGAATAAATATATTATCTTAATTACTAGTCCATATTTAACAATACCTCTATGCACACCTATATTTGTATCCATCTGCAAAAGAGGGCGTTTAATTGTATATAGAATACAACACTGCCGGTGAAGCGTCTTCTCA
This sequence comes from Paralvinella palmiformis, assembly GCA_025642065.1. Classification (NCBI taxonomy): domain Eukaryota; kingdom Metazoa; phylum Annelida; class Polychaeta; order Terebellida; family Alvinellidae; genus Paralvinella; species Paralvinella palmiformis. The sequence continues at coordinate 517,619 of JAODUP010000367.1, forward strand.
TTTATATGCAGAAACAAATCGAAACAAATTGTGTCCCAAAGTTTAAAAACCTGCAAGAAGTCAGTGGACGGGAAGAGAGGTAACCTTCTTGACATTCTCAGTTACCACTCTTATCATTAATCAACCACCATCCCTCATTATAGTTCACTTGTTCAGGTCTGTTCCTTAGGTACGAGGAACCAGGAAGATCACCCCTTGGTCTGAGGTATTCCAGGCCGCACCCAGCACTAGACCCAGTGGCTTGATAAATCTAATAATTAAAAAAAAAACAGTTATCATATTTCCATTAAAATGTTCCCTATATCCTTAAATACCGAACCTTTCACGAGCCATTACTAGTACGTATTACCGCTCGCTAGGGATTTTCCTGTGACGTCATCTTTGAAAAACATCACGTACTGGCGTAATGCCACAGCTTTGTTTACAAGCATCCTGACCAATTGACAGACAAAATGTCAGATTTCGACGAAAGTTTTGATCATCTCAGGGCTATCAACCAGAAAAACTTTGAACCACTCGCAAAAAGGTCACAGACAGTATTAATTGTGAGGAATTAACTGCAGCAAGTGCAGACGAGGATTTAGAGCAGCCACTTCGTTGGAAGGTCTACTATTTTAACAATTTAATAGTTTCTACAATACACAGCCATAAGAAGCTTTGAGTAGGCCTAAGTATATTTTTGGTGTGCATACGTGAAATTTTACTTATTCACAAATGTGTTAACTGGTGAATGTCCAATAGTTTGCTCCAAATATTACCCTATTATCATTAATACATACCTGTTTTCTATTCAGTGTCTCCATCAAACTGCTGATTCGTTTGGGATTAGCATAACACTGTTTCACAAATATGGTTGGAATGGTATCTTCTGTGAACCTAACACTCTTCATGTCATATCCAAATGATCGTAGCACAAGGACGAGGTTAGTTAATAATGATAGGTTTAAACTGTATGCAGCACGAACTCTGGCCTTTAAGAACTCATTCTTTCCACGAACAATACCTGTGTGGAACAAAACCCCAAACTCAATCATTTCTGACCTTGATAAAGACAGAGGTCAGATAGTCAACATCCTGGACTAAGTAAGCTGCATGCGCACAACCACCCCGGGAAAAAGTTATACTCGTGAAGAGTTTAAACTCGTACTCAACCAGAACCAGAATCGTGGCCAAAGACGGCGAAATAACAAACATACGTTCCTCAAAGTATTTCTCCCAGAGTTTGCTGTGGCAAGTTGGCTTCCATTGCACTATGTTCGTGTTTCGCAGCCAATCACACAAACGAGTCTCGTTTTGGGGGAACGAATGCATGCTCCATCAACTGGCAGATCCATTTGCACAATTATAAGACCATTTTACACGTTTAACAATGGCAATATCGAATTTGCAATAGAGGTTAAACTAGGTCACAGCGAGTGTTTGTCGTAGGTTTGTCAAAGATGACGTCACATTCCGAATTTTCCTTAAGATTCTCGATTAAAGCTGTGGCATATTTTTTCCATTTGAGATGCTAGCAAAGCAAGTTCTAAAACCACTGTAATTTTATTTCTAGGAAACATTAAAATACATCTCTGACTGAAATTAATTTTAATATTTAACACTGACATTTTGACTAATTTGGGAGACATTTTCTTGTGACCTTTAATAATGAAACCGACATTCACAAAACTGGCCACACTAAAAGAAGCCATCTTTTACAAAAAAATAGTACTAAAGGAATTTGTTTGTGGATCTTGTAAGTGTGCACAGGAAGTGATCACAGTATAAAGTAAGTAGACCGGGATGCATTGGAAGACAGACATTCAAATTCCGGAGAGGGTCGTTCATATTCACACTGGTGTGGAGAGGGAGGGAAATCCGGATAGAGAAGACCAGAAAATAAATCTATCAAAGCTCAGATAGAAACTCCAGTGTCTATGGGAGTATTACTATAAGTTATAATGTCAATCTCCATATTTTATTATACGATCTGCCTCGTACGTACACGACCTCGATAAACAGGATATTGATACACTCACTAATGGCGTAGATATATTGTACAGGAATTAGTTACGATTGAGCCGGCATCTTCCGGGTCTTTTCTTCTTGTTGTTACTCGGTTGCTTGGATTAAAATATCTGATGAATACATATAGAACAACAATTCACTTATGGGCTCAATGATTTTCGTCTTAACACTGGAACTATAATTGTACCCGAAGGTGATATTGGTGATCTGCAGCCGCGGTCTAACTACCTCGGCAAACTCAAAGCTAATCACTTAAATTAAGTACTCGTTCATTATTATATACGTAATTTGCATTTATTGAAACTGTGCTATCATCTGCCTTATTATATTTGTTTCAAATTTTGAGTAAATTGATTGTAAAACAGCAAATTTCACTATTTTTAAGGGAATTCTATTCGGGTAGACTGCTTCAGCCTCACTTTTCTCCACAACCTACGTCAAACCTATCATTAGCAACTCTATAATGTTTGTGTTTAGACGCTTGTTATGTCGTATCGGATGACCTTTCCTGTTTTACTTGTTGTATCAGACAATGATGATTGATATCTATATATCCTATGGCACAGCTACCTTAAATACACCTTACTACGCGGACGATCTAACCGTCATCGGTCTGCAATTTTTTACCTTCACAATAATGGACTAAGATTTAATTCAAAGAACTCATTGAATGCCATTCCGGAAAAGTGCACTTTCTGTCCTGATAAAGTGTCTATAAGTGGTGTTCATTTAGAGGAGGTGGATAATGTCCATATACCCAAGAGACCAGAGCCTCAAAATAAATTTGTAACGGCATTGTTTGCTAATAGCAGACATCCATGTGGAATCAATCATTCATAGGATGACAAAAATGATGTGATACTACTTCAGCCATCAGTGGTCATGGGAAGAAGTTCTGCTGTAAAATATTCCAGAATCACCCGCTTCTTGTCAGCGGAGTTGGTTATAAGGGAGAACTCGCACCAGTTGAAGAGTTTGTGTGTCACCTATATGGCACACCGCCATAGCCAACCACCAACTATGCCAGACTGTTTGGTAAGGCCAAGTATGGTCTGGAGAAGTTGCCTCTAACTATAGAGATAGCCTGGAACTTCATGCAATACGTCCCAACTACCAGGCAAATATTTGGTCCCAAGCAAACAAAGAACACATAGATGTTCCACCCCCAGTTGCCACCACGGACTGGAAGAATGATGCAGAGTCTCTGACACCAGTCTGGACTAGACCCCCCCCCCATATCCCAGTTCCCTGCGTGGAACTGGTGACATGCAGCTGCAAGTCAAAGTCAAAGTGCTCAATGTTATTGCATCAAAGAGAACATGCAGTGCACTACAGCATGTGGATGTGATGTAGTCGGTTGTTGCAACCCAACTGGACAATAGACATCTTTAAACTTTGCCCTTTAATGTACCCTAGTTATATGTGCATAGACAATTGTGTTAAATAGCTTCAAATATGATAAATATAGATTTAAAGGGGCTAAAAAGAGCACAAACTTGACCGTAACTACATTGAGGCAAATGAGGCAATGTTATGCCTCATACCGAAATTGAAAAGCGCAGAAAATACATTTCTTGTGTACATGGATGTTGAAATACTCCCTCTTGTCTGATAAGTAGAAAATATGAAAAATAAATCATAAAAAAGTTACGATTACTGAACTAAGAAAAATATACCAGTAAATGGTTAGAATCGAGGATTTTGTATCTTTCATGTCGGAGGTTCTGGTGGTCTATTTTCAGTGTTGTGAATAAAGTATTACATAAATGTCAAACTGTCCTTCTAAATATTATCAACTCAGATAAAGATATGGCCCATTGTTTTAATAACTTCTTCTGTCAAATAAATTAAATATACATAGTGTGTTTCATTCCAGCACCTTATCACAGGGTAGGCCATTGGTAGAAGAGTCCTGCATGTCCATGATGGATAATTTGAGCCTTTTACAGAGACTGATATCAGACAGTTATTGAAAAGGTCATCTAATGCTTTCTATGCAGTTGACCCTATGCCTATGAAAGATTGTCTGGATGTTCTGATAAGCCCTATTACAAATATAGTTAATAAATCATTATCTTTAATCAATAATAACATTAATGAATCACTACAGTCTGCCTATAAAACTCGCTGCCATCTTGGAAAAAGTGGCCGCCATCTTGGATTTTCAAATGTATATTTAGGTCAATGTGTACATTCATTTGGATTTGACGAATGCCTCAAATATTTTTTTGTGTGCCAATTTCATGCTTCTGCTGAACTTATAAACTACTTAGACAAATAAACTTGTGAAAACGATCATTTATGACTGAAAATTACCTTAAAACCTAAAGTTGACAATGACATCCAGCCTCATCTTTGTTGTCATCCTATGAATGATTGATTGATTACACACGAATGTCTGCTATTAACAAACGATGCCGTTAAAACATTTCTACGGACGTTGTCCATGTTTGGCTGGTCCACTAATATATTTGAGCATGACTCACAAGCAAAAGAATGCGTGAAAACCATATATGGTAGGCATTCTACGCCTCAATACAAGGAACAAGCAGGCGTCTGTAAAGATGAAATAAGTCAAGATGGATTCCAATAAGCCCCGTTAGCATCTAATTATCTGTTATATACAGCTTATCTTTAACAGGTGCCAAGTTTTGGTCTTTTGCCTCCAATGTTAGTAGATATACATCATTTTATTTTTCAGCGACCTCATCCAAATAAATCAGCATTTTGTGCGTTATTATTTCTTTGTATATTGACTAGCGTACATATCAGTATATCAGTTGTATCTGGGAGTAATGTGGTCTCCATCCAGGGACATTAACTATCACTATTCCGACAATCTAATCTTTCGACAGTCTATAATCTTCCGATGTTCCAACAACCCAAGGTTTCAATAGTTTGTGCTGTCGAATTGGTCCAACATCCCAGTCTAATGTTCTGATACTGCGATTTTAACTTTGTGGTGGAGGGACGTTTTTGCCACGGACGTTTTGGCCACGGCCATGCACTCCTGGACGTTTTGGTCATGGAATACATTCAGGGTGGACGTTTTGGCAATATCATAACTTGTTTTTAATATACATAATATGATTTAATATGATATTTGCAAGTGTAAATTGTAAATATGGATAATTTTAAAGTACTTGTATCTAGAAGCCATATTTGTTGCATTTTATCAGTTTTAATTATGTAAAATACATTTAATTTAGAATTCAACTAGGTGGTTTTATTATTATTATTAAAGCAACCTAAGCTTAGGCTACTTTAATAATAATAAAACAAATTCTTTGTCATTTTAAGTGGCGTCAAGGGATTTGCCTTTTAAACTTTTCTTTGAAGAGTCACTTAATAATATGGCCAAAACGTCCACATTGAATATTACCGTGGCCAGAACATCCAGGGGTGCATAGCCATGGCCGAAACGTCTATGGCCAAACGTCCGTCTACCGTAGGGACCATGCATGCACATGCATGATATACTATATCATATAGTAATGTCGATAAATATTGGTCTAAATTGTCGATTTATATTGTTAGACGTTTACACACGTTTAAAAGAAGCCATGCAGATAATAAATACTGAAAGAGTGATCTTAATTACCAATAATAAATTACTACATCAACCGATCGAACCGTGATATATATATATATATATATATATATATATATATATATATATATATATTATCTGTCTCTTATACGTTTTTTGCATACACAGACACACACCACACACACACACACGCACACACACATCGTGTGGTTGACATGCACATGGATTAAAGAATATTTTAGAATAAATCGGGCTGTCAAATTTAGTGATCAATTTCTGAGAAACTGGGGCGTAGATCAAACAAAAAGTCATAGCTTTGAGAACAGCTGGTTTAAATAATTATATGCATGTGAAATTTCAAGCCTATATACTTTGTTAGAAATAGTTATGAAAAATGGTTGGTTTACAAAACAGAGCAATTGTGTTAGTTGACAAAGCCAGCTGTAGATATAGTAATTATACCGGACAAATAATGGTTTTATTAAATATACATTTGCTTAAAAATCATATCAATTTTAGTTTGAAAATATTAAATAGAACACACACACACACACACACACACACACACACACATATATATATATATATATATATATGTATACACACTACTTGTTAATTTACAGAAATGTGACTTAAAATACATATTCAAAAATAGAATAGCATATAGATATAGTGTATTAATGATATATTTGAAGCAACAGATTTAGTTATAGATCGAATCAACGGTGTGATCGAAGCTGTGAAATAATTTAAGAAAATAATTGAGTATCAACATATTAAATATACACAGCTAGATTACTTTTTAAGTATTAAGAAATTATATATTAATTAATTAACTCTTTTAATTGTTATGCAGAAAAATGTGATATTTAGCTCTCTCTCCCCTCTCTCTCTCTCTCTCTCTCTCTCTTATATATATATATATATATATATATATAGAAGAGAGAGAGCTTTATTTTTCTCTGTCTTTCTGTGTGTATGAACACGGACGTTTTTATCAATTGCATATGTATGTGCTAATAAATAATAGTATTCAATTTATTTCAACATCAGACATTTTTCCAGTAACAATATTTATTAGAAAAGTAGTAACATTTGACAATTAAGGAAAAAAATTGTATTTATTTTATTTATTATACATCAGTGGTACTTGCCCAGTATAATCATTTTCCTTCTACTATTTTGCTTTCTCAAACTACTAGCTTAACTGATGAAATGTTGAATTAAATTTAATTGAGCCAAAAACAAAAGGGACCTAGAATCTAGGTTATGTGTGGGTAATTAGTATAAGCTGGTGCAATGGGGCCTGGCTAGAGGTCACGGTCGTCTGTTTCATTCTAGTTTTTTTTCTGGACATGTCGCAGAAGTCCATGTAATGACAGAATTAATGGGCTTTAAACGCAAATTTACCCCAGTTGTGTCATGATTCGTCGGAAGGTTAGACACTAGTTAATTTACTAACTAAACTGTTTATTTGACAAGTTAGATGGTTTTTAGACGTTTCGTGACCAAACTAGTTCGTAACATATAATTTCGTAACAAAAATAATAAATTAGTTCGTAACTAATGCAAAGCATACCTTTTCTGTATGCTGTCATGTTAGTTCGTAACAAACTCATTAGACTATATAAGATTTGTTTTAAATGTATGCACTACATATGGTCTATCCGGCCTCTCATTGACATTATGATTGTTGTAAATTAAAGGTAGATATTTATCGACACTAATAGTCTAATACACGGACCGATCCAGGATTTTAAGGGTAGGGGTCTAATCAAGGGCGAAGCCATTATGTGAGGCACAAAGTGCTGAGGAGGGGTCGGTAAGAGAAAGGCTCTCTTCCCTTTCTCTGTAGAAGAAAATGGAAATCAGATCATTCTTAAATGTCTTCTGAAGCACTACAAAATCTGTATTTTTCAAGTGTATACTGTGTTAGTGTGTATAAATAAGGGCAAAAGTACATTCCCATGAAGAAAGACCCATAATGTGAGACTTGGTGATTGGTTCAGTGTATATACAGATTGTTAGGTTTTTGGCCATTACTCGATTTGTTACTAGATACATGAAAGCATCCCATCATAATGTGCATTAAAATATTTAATAAGCAGACTGACCACTTATTTCAAGGTGCATACTTATGAGAAAGAAGCAATGATGTTTAAAATATTTATTACCTCATGTATATATATATATATATCAGGTAGTTGAAAAGGCTGGCCTTGAACAAAAGTCTAGGGTGTTCTTTAATGAACCTATCTGCAATTTTTTGGGGAATCAATGTGTTTACTGTAATGCATTTTCATTAATAGTAAGGCATAAAACATTGTGTCAGCCGTCCGGCTCCTCAAATGGTTTTTTGACTGGCCTCAACACAGAAACTACACTCTAATTGTTCTGCAAGTGTGGCAAGCAGGGTACATCCTAATACCAAAATTATAATATTCAGAAAGGAATCTGGATCTGCAGATACTAAGGATTTAATCAAAGTATCAAGTAAATCAGCTCTGTCAGACTGCCTGGACCACTGGATACCTCATTAACGACCTCTGAGTTAGCAGATCATCATGACTTTATTCAAATTTCCCCTGCGGGAGGCATCCCTAGTTTGACCATTAAAGACGTTATTAGACTCGGCAAAGCACTCACTGGTCAGCAGTTGTCTGCAGAGAAACAGTTCTGCAACTGTTGCAGTAAGATATAAATAAAGGGAATGCCAATTGATCTCTTGTAATAAAGAAGAGGTGTGTCAGCAGGTACATTCGACCTATTACACTGAACCCTTGGCATTTCCTCTTCGTACCTATATGTGAAGCTAGCTGCTTTGATTCATTGTACAATCACTGGAATTGTACACCAATGTCATCCCTCAAACATTGAATCTCTGATTTGATATTGTCAATCATTGTGTACGCCTCAAAGACCTCAATATCTCTTCTTTGTAGTTTAGCTGACAAACCTTTTAAATAATCCAAACTAATCTTCAATACTGTGAAGCCAACAATAACTTCAAAACTCTACAGACTACTTTTCAAACCTTGAGCTATAGTCTTGGTGTCGGTATCCCAATTCCAATGACTCATTAACCTCTAGACAAACATGTGGATTAACCTTTGCATCAAGGCAAATGGCCATGTGTTAATAAACCTCACTGGTCAAATGTTTTCAGACAAGAATTTCTTGCACAAACCTTTAAGTTTCTCATGGCAAGTATTGGAGCAATATTATTTGACTGCAAGCTCCAGGAATATAATAAATAATAATGCTATCAGATACACATTATACAATACTAAATGTATGGTTATTTAAGAATGGCAAATTCGCAGTACTACTATTAGTAATTATTATGTTGTCAGATGATTCATTGCATTAAAGATGGAGGATCCCTACTAAAGAGAGTTGTCGGGTTCTGACCCTTTGAGAGGTGGGGGGGGGGGGTGTCACGAAACTCCATAGATTCACCACTGTAATTGTATGAACAATTTCTGTCTGAGAGGACACTGATATTTATTTCTTAGATACGAGGATGAGATGGTTTTAAATGTACATACCTTTGTTTTGCTAAAACATTACTGTTTAATTTGTTTTTTTGTTATTTGTACCATCGCAAAATATCTATCTATCAATATAAACTGATACTATCAGAGTTTATATTTATTATTAATCTGTGAAAGCTGAGCAATAGTAAATAGACGTTTACAGCTGAGGCGGAGTCACCAACTTGGCCGGAGAAATTATCATTATGGTCTATACTGTCGAACTATGAACTAACGAAATATACAAATTTAATATTTATATGGCTTATCATTCTAATATTTCTATGTTTGTCATCTGGCTGGATTTGAGAATGTCATTATTTATCATCCACTGTACGTGCATATAATATTATATGTAATGTGTGTGTGTGTGCACTGTATATTTATGCAATATATTCTTTGCTGCTTGTTCGGTCATTGATTTCAGAAGATGGATTGTTGTTTCATATTTATTCATACATCAAAAATCCCATCACTGGCAGCAACTATATTGGTCATTAGTCTATAAGTGGAGGTATATTATACATGTATCAATTCACAGTTCATGTTTGTGTTTTATTAATTACAAGTTAATGAAATTATTTTTAATGGGGCAATTAAGTCACTAGAGATAAATAGTGGGGACTGGGTTATCAATTTCCACATGAACAAATGAAACAGTCCACACATGAACATATGTTTATTCTAATATATAGTTAAAATCTGATTAAATATTTACAACTGTCACCTAATATGAATATTTGACAAACTGGGTATTTAGTGATTGTTGGTAATATCACGTGTTGTGAAAAGTATCAGTTATTAAAACTATGAATTTTCAGGCGACTTAAGCTGCAAATCACTAAATATTTTATAGCTTCATTCCAAATAAATGGGACCTAATTGCCCCCATGTATATAATAAAATTAAGCTTTATTGTGTAGTTGAGAGGCTTGAGATCCATGGTACAAAGCACTTCCACAATTGTTATAAACCTCTGCTGTATCGTGGACCATGTTATAGTGGATCCTACAGTACTGTATGCAGTGCTCATTCAGTGGTAACTAGTTTAAAGCTCAAACCCTTCAATCTGTGTGGTATTTATCTGACAGTTATAAATTTAATAACTCTCATGTTAAACATTATTACTTAGATAGATGTGGTTTCCTATCAAACGTTGATTACACCCATAAATATGCATGTGTCGGCTATGAAGAACCAACTTAATATTAAATAATGTTAATCTTCTGGCATATTTCAGTAAGCTAGAAGACAGCCACTTCCATAGAATGGTCGTTAGAACGGGAAAAATAAAGTATTAATTAGTCCTAGTTTTCCTGGTGACCTGAAGAAATGATCACTTCCATTCATTTTGATTTATTTCTGCACTAAGCCTTATTTAAAATATATACCGGTAGTACTCGTAGTTAAAAAGGAAAAATACATAGATTTGCTTTTAAGAAGAAACATTAAAAAAAGACCACCCCGTCAGTAGTAGGGGGAGGAATTTGGATCAGGCACTCGGGGAGCACAATGAAAGAAGTATTTATGTTTCTATGTGCTATCCCTGTTTCATGATCATAGATGTGTATGTGTATACAGTTTGTATGTACAATCAGTCAGCTGAACATTTGTAATACGAGTGTTTAAACCGAGAGATTTTCTATCATAGATAACAGTCCTATACTTGATGAGATAAGGAATTAGTCCAAGAGGTCAACTCGTAACAAACTGACAATTAAATTATAGTGTGTTAACAAGCCAGATCTGAATATTAGACAGAATATTAGGGACAAGAAGCAGAAGAATACCATTGTTTTAGGAAGCCATTGTTCTGATAGCTCAGTGTTTCTGTAACGTCTTTTCCTCATCTCAGAATTCTATCAATCCTGTTACTGTTCTGACACTGATTTTCAGTATTGTATGTGGTGAATGCCCCTGTGCATTATTAGTGTGAAACATTGACACCCACACAGTTTGGTTCCATCACTTAAAAGTATAAGGCTAGATTTAATCAAGGAATTAGTACTACTAAACTTAATTTGTTATGAAAGGGTATGCCTATCAGCTATGACAAGCAACAATGTACCCCTACATCCAGCAATTCATAAGTGGACATCTATTTTTAATTTGCAAACCCTCCATAAAGTCTGACATCCCAAATATAAATAGGCTTGTGATGTTATAGAAATTGTATTTAATTTGAAAATATAGTGATCGGTGTCTAGTTATGAACTGGTATGCTCCCTGTTATGAAAGTTTGATTACAGAATGCTTTGATAATTATAGTTTACAGTCACAGTGTAACCAGAGTCTTATCTTCTTTTATTATAGGCCAATGCTTAGCCTATTAGGGAGTCTGGGGTGTGTCCAAGATGCACAAGCCAAAGGATCTTTATTTATTTATTGTGTATTGAAGTATTCAAGGCCATTTTCAGGAATTAAAATTTGTACCTATGGAAAACACCTGCCATTTACTGATTTAGATGCTTCTACTTATATAACTACTTCTAAGTTAGCCAACCTGTCCATTTGTTGAAACTGTCCATCATTTATGATGGACAGACTGGGAGCTAGTGAAGACGAGTATAATAAGGTTAACTTTGATGTCACATCATGTATATATGTTACAGTTAATCTGTTTATCTGAAATATTCAGGTAATACATGTAATACATGTATTTAATACACATTACCTAAAAATTTCAGGTAATATACGTATTACCTGATTATACAGATTAACTGTAACACACACACGTTTATATATATGTGGGCATCTCCATAGCCTAACTGGTAGTATAGTGAAAGGCATTTAATCTTTCCCATAATAGTTTGCCTACTAATAATACTATATGTACAAACCTAGTCATAAAACAACATTTCCTAAACTGTTATAATAGATAAAAATCATGACGTGTATGTTTAATTTTGTTTCTTTCAGAATGGCATTTCCAAAGGTCAGATTGCGGTTGATAAATTCATATCTGCATGTCAAAAGGGAAATGAATCCATTTTATGCCAGCTGTTTACCTCCAGAGAGGTTGATCCAAATGCTATTAGTGATGATGGAAAGACAGCCCTGACATTAGCCATTCAGAATAAAAACTACAATGCAGTGAAGACCCTGCTTAAATATGGTGCCAACATCGATGCAACTAGTCACGTGTTCTATCACAGAGATCATGCTTCTTCTAACATATGTTCCTATGATGAAACCCCTCTGTGTACTGCTGCTAGACTAAATTGTTTAAACATAGCCACCATTTTGATAGAGTATGGAGCAGATGTAAATATTCAAAGTGAATGTCGACCTCCCCAAGGGTTTGAGAAGGTGAAGGACCGAACAGCACTTCATTTTGCTGCCGAGTGTGGAAGCATTGCTACGGTATCCCATCTAGTCAAACACGGTGCAAAAGTGAACATAGCAGACAAACAGCAAGAGACCCCTCTTCACTTGGCCGTTCGTTGTAAGGGTAGATTATGTGAAAATCAGATCGAAGTGGTTCGTTTATTGCTGCAGCATGGGTCGCTGCCAGATTTGGCCAATAAGTGTGCCCAGGTGCCTCTTTATCTTGCTTCATTTTATGGATGCGTAATTAAGGCTGGGATATTAATAGAAGGTGGAGCCGACGTTAATTACTCATGTTCCAGAGAAAACAGCATTTATGTCACAGCTCTCCACGTAGCTGCCGCCAAGAATCGTGTACACCTTGCAAAACTATTGATTGAGAATAATGCAGATCTGAATGTGACCAATGCACTAAATTACACTCCTTTGCAGTTGAATCTGCATACGCTGAACCGCAGTAGTATTGCAGTAATGCTTATTACACACGGTGCCCATCTGGAGCTGGTAGATTATAATGGCCTGACCCTAATGGCTACACTGATCCACAACATGAGGCTCGACTGCGAGATCTTGGCACGCCTACTAGTATTTGCTGGTTACAGCTTGAATCACGACGTGTGGATTCTGGCAGAACACCAAAGACTGAAGTGGCGAACTGACAGCATGATCCAAGATGAGAGCATCTGTAGCGAGTCGTGCAGGTGCACCCGAGTGAAAACATCCGATGTCAAGATTCCCTACATCAGCATACCGCATGGCAGAGTAGAGCAGCTTTGTGACTGGCTGCGTGAACGACAGACAAACTCAGCCAGTCTCACCGAGCTCAGCCGAATCTCAATCCGATTTCACCTGAGTCACCATGTTACTTCAGGCTCTAGCATTGTACAAAACATACAAAAGCTACCACTGCCATGCTCAGTCAGAGAGTACCTACTACTTAAAGATGTCATAGATGCTTGTGATTGATATTTTTGTGTAATAGTGTACTTAACCATTGAATTTTGTGTGTAATATGTGTACTTAACCATGAATTTTTTGTGTAATGCGTACTTAACCATAGAATTTTGTGTGTAATATGTGTACTTAACAATGGACATTTCAATTACTTATATATGAATAGATATTAACACAGAATTTGTTTTTATCCTGTAGTTATCAGAAAACCAGAAGTTGTAGAAAGGTTTTCACATTTGACGTCAGTGCAAGAAATCTGTGATGCTATTTTGTTTTTTTAAGTGCTGGTTTTCCGAAGTCTTTCTTATCATTTATTGATATACAACTAAATACTTTTGGCATGATCCATAGTAATGATGCCATCATGCCTCTTTATGAACATATAGTTAATCCAGAAGACCAAATATTCCTTTTTTAATATTTGCCTCAAGTATTTTAATTTTGAAGGGTTTTCAAATGTATACTGCTATTGGCCACCTGTGTTTTCAAACGAATACTGCTATTCGCCGATAGATAAAAATAGACATTTTAATTGTCTACGATTATTTTACTCGTTTGTTTACAGGTTTTTTGCAAATGTCACCCATCCAGTGTCGGTTGATGTTTAGCAGATCTAGTCAATATGAATATAATTATCATAACTAATGTTCTGCTGTTAGGGAATGTGTTGTTAGAATGGTGTAAACATGTATTGCTAGTTGTTGTGGCTTGCTGTTTGTTATATTATTAAGTCATATTTTTATATCTAATTTAACCAGTGAGTGTATTGAATGCAAGTTATGCAGACTTATGATAGTTTAATTTTATAATATTAGCAGCTATCTGGTTTATTACGTTGCACCTGGAAATTATAATCTGTATGTTTTCTCCATTTTTACAATGTTGTAGTGTAAGTTTTTACATTTATATTTATGAAGCAGTGATATATTTATGCACAGTGATATATTTATATAATACATACAACAGTATTTTATCATTGGTTCAGGATGCTCATTCGCAATCAGCATTTACGTTCTTGTATACACGTATAAAACAAGTGACCTTTATTTGGATGGAAGATTCTCATTATCCGTTTTATTTTGAGCTGGCTAGTTCAGCATGTCTGAGATTTATGTAACCAACATAATTAAATATACTCGGTGTTATTTATTCAGACTGTAATATATTAAATGCTCATCAGTCTTTATGTGGGGAGAGAAAACGACTCAGTCTTTATATCTGTCACTTATGGTGCTCAGTGTCTAGTGTTGATTCTGTTATCTAGGCAATGGGTTTTCAGTGGTTATCAAATAAAATTTATGTCCAGTAAAATGCTCTTCCTTCACTTTTTGCAACAAATACCACGTGAACCATATAAATGTTGTGGGATACACTTGTTTGGTAACTGCAGCAGGTTCTGCAACTTGGTTATGTTTATGAACTATGTAAGTTACTGGTTCTCTCGGTCAACTGTGAAAATAGCCTACAGTTTTGACGTAATAGACGATTGGTCTAAATTATATATAAATGCCAATTACTAAGTGGGCATTTCAAGCAAACATACATTCCTGTCATAAAGGTGTTTAGTGGTTACACATGAAAACTGTCAAGCTGGCTCAGTATTTATGCGAAAAGACAGCACTTACAAATTATTTGTAGATTTGGCACAGTCACACACTATCAGCTCACAATGCAATGATCCGGAAGTTGTCGTCTGGATTTAGCTTGTCATTATTCATCATTAATGATGGATGAGCTTGCCAATGTCAAGTATGATAAAGCCACTATTGTATTAAATCATAAGACTATAAATACTGGACAGGACATCTACTGCTAATATGAAATAAGTATGTGCAGCCAATAGTGCAATTAGATTACGAATAACTCTGAAATGGAACCTGAACTGTTCTCTGGTCATCCTGAAAGTGATGGACTGTTTATTATGATAAGCATGAAATATTTGAATTGTAATTATAATCTGATATAGGATGCATTTATAGCTGTAGGGCGAATAATATGTTTGGTTTAAGGAGTGAGGGAGTACTTCATTTGGCTTCAGTACTGGTCACACCTGGCACATATGGCTGAAGGGCAAACTCTTTGTGAAGTATTCCAACAAACACAGCTGGTGGTTTGTAGTTGTCATATTTGCATCCAGCTAAATGTCATACAGGTAATAGAATCCAAGTGAATTTTCTACATATGTGAAAAGAAAATAACGAGTGTGCTAAGGCTTGCAGCTGACACCTGGAACCTCAAACTTTTCGACCTTATATGCTACTTCACTACAGTAGGAGTGTAGGACACCTCTGTGGTCTAAGTGGTAATGTGTTGGATCACAGATCACTACCACCCGAGTTCGAATCTCGGCATGGGCATATCTGAAGAGTGTTTCATCTTTGACTTCGCTTCTATTTTACTCGGCCCATTTAGCCTACCTCATGCACAAAAGTGGCTGTAAAACGTCGATCATCACTTCACTACAATAAGAATAGATCTTACTCTATAAATCACTCAGATAAGCATTACCCAACAATCAAGCCGAAGCATTTGGTAACGTTAAATCTTCAATTATTACTGTACAACATTAATTAGATATGGTGGTAAAAATTATTATACATTTGTTCATTATTGTTTGTGCATGTATATGCATATGCTCGTGTTTGTTGGACCACATATGTTGTTCGCGTTTGTTAGAAAACAGCGGATAAATGTAGTAAAGTCTCCTCATACAGGAAACAATGATAGCTTTATTGTACATAGATAATCGATAATCTGAAAAGTGTAAACTCTATATTACAAGTGTTAAATCACAAGGCCAGGTGAATCAACATCATTAATTCTTACCAACGAACCGTCTTAGTAACTTTCTCAAAATCAACAGAACATTCACAAGGTATCGCACCCATCCGATATAATGGCATCTTACTCTCTTGTACAAACTGAAGTAGCTTCGGTCTCCACCTCTAAAGCCGATGTATCTAAATTAAAAACTAGTGCTCCATACAATAACTTCGTTTTGACATGCTAGCTCGGATTTAGATAAGTATTTCTTAGTGATACACCAGTTGTTCTTCTGTTAGGAAATAAACGGATTGCATCCACTGTTGACTTATTTCCACTGTTGCTGGTTATTGAACCAACATAAAATGAATGAAGATCAAATGAAATGAACATTACGAGAGAACATGTACCGAAAAAGAGCAAACTATCTGAGTTTTATCTGCAGTCAATGTCTCTTGCACTGATTATCGCTGTTTTTGGAGTCCTATAGTAGAATTGGGGACACAATATAAAACTCCTAACAACAGATTACTAGGTGTTTTTTCTAGCTACTGTTGTTTTGTATAAATCACAATAAACACAACATAATCTCTAGCCATAAGCTGGTACATAGCTGTGCTGCTTCACTCAGTGAAAATCCTTATGCATTAATGACTGCTATTAATTCAAAACAGTTGCACTTCAAGAACTATCTCTCTCTCTGTGTGCAATGGACATCAGTTACTGGATGCAGAGGCATTCCATGAAGTTCACCACGAAAACAGAAATACATCTGACTCATTCAATGGCAGCATACTGATCTTAGAGAAATAGCTACGGAGAAGTAGAAAGATGTATAAACATCATATAAACACATCTCGTGTTAACAAATCCACAGTAAAGAAGAACTATACCGTTTCTGTATGCCATTTAAAATAACGGCGTACAGGTTTTGCATAAAATTAAAAATTATGGTTCTAAGCGGCGTTTTGCTGCTATATTTCTCCCAGTGTTACACAATTATTGTTGTTATATGTGTTATTTCACACACCCAAAAACAGACACAGTGCTGTTATTAATGCAGCAAAGCTGGGTGTGCGTGCTGAAAACATAGCACCTAGCTACACGAAAAACAAGAACTTCAACATTATCCAGAACGTCAGCCATTGCTTAACATGTAGCACTGACACTGTTGTCGAACAAGAACAGTATTCCGAATGCAGAACACTGAACATGCTAATCCAAAACGTCATTAAACACACGCTCACTCACATCTGAAGAGCATAAGTAGAGAGTATCACACGAGCTGCAGAACTCTACTGCAAAACCAAATCAAACATCTTCTAATTACGACAAACACATCATTTAGCCACAGGTAATATCATTAGGTCTGTGCCCGTCCGAAGAAAACTGCACCCTCACCCTCGTGATGAATGGCGGCAATCAAATACCACTTGCCATCAGAAATGTAACACTTAAAACAAGACAGAAATGATACAACAATCAACAGAAGATTTTCTGATGGTGGGTACTTTATGAGGCATGGAACACTGATAGAAAGAAAAAGACATGGGGAGCTGGTGGGATCGCAACCATTAAAATTGTTACACACACAAAGCCATCCTTCGAGCTAGCTATGCCATTAGGTGAACTATCACATTCTGCATCCAGAACGTGTGAAATAAAGGGTTCTGGAAGATGTCCCGCTGTAACGAATGGAGTGTCTGTGTGAGGAAAGGTGTCTGCCGTACCATCACCTCGTCAGATGGCACTCCCAGCAAATGTTATGAGCTATCCTGCAGCCAGGGATGATTCAAGCATTCCTCAGCTGTGGCACGCAGTGTGGGGTCAAATTCCAGCATCGGTGTTAGAAAGCTGGTGAATTCAGCAGCAGCCTGAGGTTCCCACTCGTACTTCTCAGTCAGAACATCAAAAAGACCCCAAGGCTTTAGCTTGGTTATGTGACGCAGTTCACCTACAGAGATAACAAAACCATATCGGGCTATATATTTAATGTATTATGATAATCTATTTCATATTTGTGATCAACAGTCATACTTTTATTACCATGACAAATACTTATCAATATTACTAATTATATAAGTATTTCATGTCTTGTGTTATGTTGCAATGTATGTTTTTAAATTATGCTAAAAGTGGTCTCTGGCTATGTAGATATTGCTATATGTGTGTATGAGAAAGAAGATTATTAATTAAAAAACGACCAGATGCACAACCACGGATGCGTCGTTACTTTATAAGAAAGTAAAATTTATTGAAGAAAGGTTGTAATAAGTAGCCAGATAAATGAATGTCTTTTAGGGAAAGGCCGACTTCTAACCATCCGATTATTTCAGTTCCCCATCAAGATGATATCTGGCTCGTACGTACCTCTCTTTGTGAAGAACTCTCGTGAATACTTGCCACTCAGAGCAATATGTTTGGGAATTGGACCCAACAGCTCAATAATGTGTGCTAAATGGTCTTCATCTCGTGAATAATCCTCACCCGAATGAGGCTCAAACAAATAATCTCCTGTAGCCATTTCAAATGCCTGAAAGAGATGACCAGTCGTTAATATGAAACTTAGTAGAAGATGGTTAAAACATATGTTAAACACCTGGTCAGAAGATTAGCCAGAAACGAGCGAGGCAACATTAGTCACACGTTTTAATACTTATAAGAGTACTCACATTCATTGAATTATGCTTACGAATTTAACTATTCCGATCAATCAGATAGATTATTAATAGTTTGTGACCTTAAATGAAGGTATTTTAACTGCATTAATAATAATGTATATTTAATAAAGCGCCCTTACTAACAGGAGCCATTCAAAGGCGCTGTACAAATAATATGTAATATAATAATACCCTAAATAATATGTCTGTAAAAACCCTGTAAGTGATTTAGGCCAGAGTTCTAAATGTTTATATAGTATGTTTGCCAAAAGAGATGAAATACAATTATTTCTTTTTCTTGATGATGAACAAATAATAATAAAATGCATTACATCACTGACTTGTACACATTTCAGCTTGATGATCACATGAAAATGGATTTAACATACATCACATGCAAATGAATTTATCACACGTGTTTTTGTGGTTCATAACAAACAAACATGTTCCACCAGGTATTCGTGAATGTATTAATTTTACACAAGTATGCATATTTGTATTCACAATACTTCATAAGTCTTGTGCATTTGTCAAAAATTTTGAAAAGTAATCAGTCTGTTTAACTGACATTAATGAGGAAAATACAGCAATAAATTAAGCCCAAAACGAGTACAAGAAGTGCTAGCAAACAGTTTTTGAAATTTAAGTTGAATTGAACCACATTTTGCTATTTTAGTTTACTTTTGGGGAAAGTTTTGATATATAAATTATATTATGACTTAACAACACGTGAAAGAAGCTCACCATCTATGCCAGTTGATAGGTTTAGTGAACCTGGATACATTGCAATCTAACAAGATTCTGGAACCCCTCGGAAATTTATTAACACCATATTAACCAATCTCTGTGCACTATTGTTATTATCTGCCTATTGATGTACAAAGTACAACTGGACAATCCAGCATCTAGACTTACGTACTTTGTTACCATTCATATAATTATACAGGGTTCATACACATTTTGACATCTCAGATTCCAAGACCTTTTCAATAAATTCACAAACTTTTAACACAAAAAGATACACCCATATTTCGGAAGAAGTGTAACGACTGAATTCCTGTACACTTATGATTAGAAATATAGATCTATATGTCCAAATTCCAGGACTTTCAAGGACCTCTACAAAAATTCCAGGACTTTTCAGGCCTGGAATCCAAATTTTCAAATTTCAGGACTTTCCAGGTTTTCAAGGACCTGTGCGAACCCCATTATAAAAGGCATTCACTATTCTGTGCATATGAATGGTCACACATCTGATAACATTCATCTATAATAAACAATATTTACTGTTGTCTCATCCCAAACACCACCTAGAGTAGTACTAACTCTGTAATTTAGATAATACGCTACAACACTGGTATTTCCCATGATAATACCAGCAATAAACAGTGTATGAATACACACATTTGACGTAAACTGAAACCCGTCCACTGGGCTGGTTTCAGATCGTAATTGCATTGTAGTGGCCTGTCAACATTTCTTACATATGACAGGGGATTGGGCAACTGCTAATTTCACATCCTGGTTAACATCCATAACACGTGCAAACTATCTGAACAAATACATACAACATTGTGTTTAAAATTTACCACTTACACTAAATAATCAGAAAGGAAAATGTAGATGTAACCTGCTGAAGATTAATTTCAAAATATAAACATACCATACAGGCTGTACTCCAAATATCAGCTGGAGGACCATATGATGCCCCTAACAACACCTCTAAGCACCTGTATTGGCGAGTTTGAATGTCCTCTGTGAAATGGTGATACTGAAAATATATATTAATCACATTTTACCAGTGTTCTGGCTGAACATGTAAATTGTGAAAAGGATTATATTCAAATATGGTGCATGAACTGTGATGTTTATTATTAGATTCAACATAAATGAAGGGCAAACTCTATACCAACAAAATACTTGTTTTTGTATTTAAAAAAAGGCAAATTCTGTTTCAAACCTATTTTAAAATATTGCATTTCAGTGAAAGGGATGTTTTGTTTCAAGTTATAGAATTTCCATTTAAATAGCTGAGAACATAATTTTGTCTGTAAAATACTTTATATGGTTTTGTGATAAAATATAGAAGCTGACTTTTGGAATGGGCTTTGCCTTATTTTGAAATGGAATTATGAAACGAAACCCAAAAAAACTTGACCTTTTAAACTGGGAAAACCACTTCCCCTAATTATGACTGAAAATCTTTATTGAAAGATGAAATATCTTACATACACATCTATTTTGTAATTGTGTTTTAGGGCAAACAGATCCTCTATTGGTTTGCCCCAGTGTTTGAACATTCGGTCTGTTACAGTGTGGTGAATGCTACATTCTGATGACAGAATTTGATGTTTCCTGTTTAGCTGATCAGCTAAAACATTTAACATTTAAATGTCCAGGGAGATGTTAGGGTTTAGTTTTGACTCTGCCCATAGACAGCCCTGTACTGCTAGGTCTGAAATCTGATGCAAAGGGGTTGCCCCCGATTGCATAGATAAGCTATAGCAGCAACATTGTTGCACATGATGACAATATTTGAGCCTTGTAATGTATCCAAGAATGCTTGTAGGCCAAGCCTAATGGCCTTCAATTCTAGCATATTGATGTGGAGGTCCCTCATGGGCCCCTCCCACGTGCTTGATAACCATGACAACGCTGGTCGTCATTGCTCAGTCACAAACTCCTTTGCAAGGGAGACTCAAATTTTGACTCTCTTGTCTGAGGGATAGGCTAGGCCTATCCAAGTGTCGAACTTTATTCCCAGATAAGTGGCTGTTTGGGATGGTTCTAAATCCAATTTATTTCAGATTTACTACCCATCCCAGGTATGTGCATAAATGGATTAACCATTTTTTTATGACTGAGAGACTCCTCTCTTGATGCTGGATTGAGCAGCCAGTCTAAGTATACATGCAAATTGATACTGTGAAGTAAACACTCCTGGAGCAGTGTTTAGACCAAAAGGGAGTGCTTGAAATTGCTATACAATGCCTTGATGAAGGAACCTGAGATACCTTCTGCTGTCTGTATGGATGGGTACATGAAAATACACATCTGTTAAATCCAGGGTTGTTAGCCACTGGTCCTTTTGGACTGCCCTGAGAATAGACCCTGGGGTCTCCATCTTGAAGGATGGGCAGGGGATATGGTCGTTTAGAGCTGAGAGGCTGATCACTGGTCTCCATTTGTTGCCGGATTTCGGCATCAAAAAGATCTGACTGTAAAAGCCCAGATCTGGATTGTGAATGGCCTCTATTCTCCCTCATCTCTTGTACTACTTGGTATAAGAAGTTTCTATTCACAGTGTCCTGGGCATATTGAGCCCTGAACACTGGTATGATCGTGAGGGGAGGAAGCAATGAGAATGGGATGCAATACCCCGCCTTTAGGGTTTTTACAACCCATTTGTCTGCTTCGATTTGTTTCCGATTCTGCAGCAAAAGCAGTCTCCCACCTATCACTAGGTGAGACTGGGAGGGGGGTGACCTCTTTACCACGACAGTAGTATGGCTGTATGTGGTGAGTCATTTAGACTTATGATTACCCCTTCCCTTGCTGAACTTTTTTTGTCAGGTTCAAGCCTCGCCCAGAGCCTGATTGGGTATGACTATGAGGACCCTTAGGTTGGTCAGTACAGGGTTTTTATTACCCTGTTGCTGAACAAAAGGAATCTGGGTAACTCTCTTGCCACCTTTGGGCTGACTATAGCCGGGGGCTTGAAATTTTTGAAGGGCTTTGGAGTTTGTCTGTAGTTGAACGTCCCCCTTCAGATTTGTTGCGGCAAGAGTCACTGTATTTTCTGCAAAGAGAAGATTGCTATCGAGAGACCTTCTCAGCAACTCCCTCGTGGCCCTTGGGACCATAAAGGCTATTCTCCAGTAATCAGGATTATTTCCTTATATTTACGATACCAAATAGAGTTAATAATTGTTATTGTGGAGTTTGGGATTACCTTTATAAGCATTACAGATTTAAATAATATTATTTCAGCGTGAACGCTTCTTTTAAACCAAATACTTTAATTTCATACATGCTAAATAATATCTATATTTAAGATAAGAGTGAGCTGTATTAACCTCATTGCCAAAATCAAGTATCCTTAAATGTAATTTATAAATTAAATGGTTTTAAAATGTAAATGCTTTACATTTTACACCTTTTCTGATTTGATGGCCGGAATACTTACTGTCCAACAAGCATTTCCTAAATCAGCGATCTTCACGGGTATGCTGCATACTTCCTTGGTGGGATCTAGTTTATGACTGGTGTTTGTCTGAGGGCAAACTGTATATATAAACAAACACAACCAGAATTAAACATTAACAGTACACGTAGGCAGACATGCGTGTATCTGTATTTTGTCCGTTATCAAAAATAAATTGGATTAGTTCAAAAAGCGTTCAGATCAAATCATTAAGACCGGAAAATTGTTAAATTATCATCTCTGTATTAACAACGTGATAATTTTGACTTCATCTGGTAAACTCAGAAGCGTATGAAGTGTGCTGTGAGGCATATTTTGTCATTTAAGATTACAACAACATCTACTGGTTTTGAAATTTTGAAGAAAGGTAATTAACTGCATAGGTGATCGTACCTATTAGGACAGAGACCTTGTACTAAGTAAATATATGTAGGTTAATTGATGATATTACTGCCTAATTGATGCATAAAATGTGTTCACACACACACACACACACACACATATACATGTGGCACCTTGTAAAGTTCAACATCAACAGACCATCACTAAAAGTAAACATACCAGGACTAGTCTCAGACTTGCAATCACCGTCTTGTTCCATGTTTTCAAGCTTATCATCACTAACTCCCTGGCTGTTTCTCAGTATAACATTGTTGATGGCTTTGTCTGGTGACTGGAGGCCATTCTCCTCCATCGCCTCGGGACTGTTCAGGCTAACCGAGTCGTTGGTGTCTTCCTCGTCGCCATTCATTTGAGATTCGAGTCCATTACACATGACTTCTGAGGGCGAGAGCAGGGAAGAGATCGTCGAGTCTTTAGTCTTGCTGTCGACGGATGAGGAGACCGAAGAACAATCCGCGACCTGAGTCAGCTTCGAGTTCGGATCAAAGTCGGCATCATCCTGACCGACGAGTAGGATGAGCTCCTTACTAACTTCTTTGGCATCGAAATTATCCAGGCCTCGTTCCAGGTCTGGCATGGGTATGTCAAGGGGAGGACTGGTCTGGTTATGTTCTGTGTTCTTCATGTTTTCGGTGGCTTCAGTCTCCGTCTCCTGATTGGCTCTGCCATCTGAAACAATTTCAGATATCATTTAATAATGACGCTCGGTAAATATGATGCAATACTAATTGGTCAGTTCTCGTAACGAATAGAATGTATAACAGATAACCAGCCAGATACTTATTTACAAAGATGTTCTTGTACCATAATCCTTTTCCGAAGCTACCCTTCATACAAATATAAAACCATATTCAGTTTTTAAAATAAAAAACAAAGCCACCAAAATAATAATAGTACACAAGAAGTATATAACGTTCATTTGATATAAAGTTATCAAGTAGAAACAGTCCCAAAAGACTATTTCTTGTTTAGTTGATGATTCAAATGAAGGTGGGAGTTTCATACCATTACACGGCCCAACATAGGAAAACCACCCCTAACTTGATTAACTGCAATTTTATTTATTTATCAATACTAATAGAAATATAACTCGGCCCTTTTTAATTCAAGTTTTGTATAACTCAGTATAGTTATGTTATGAAATAAAGGAATGTTCACATACACGCGTGGGGGTACACTCACACCACACACACACACACACACACATTGATGGTACAGTAATACTAATAGCTGCTTCCTAGTTTACACATCATTTTACCCTCGGGTCATCACAAATAATATCAGACAATTGGTGAGACCAGTGACGAAGGAATAGTTGTGCCTATTTTAAGCTCTCGGAATGTTCAAAATGAAACCCTATCTTATTATTTTTATTCATCGAGTCTTACTGGATCATCATGGATGTTACTAACTCTGTGGTGTTTACCATGCACATGTAGTTCTTCATTGGATAAAATCGGCTAGACGGGCACAGACTATTTTCCTTCCTTTGTGCGATGTTGTCAGCTCCCCCCGCCATGTTAAACCTGTCCCCATAATTCAAATACGATTTCCACAGATCTAAAACAAAATCTACTTGGTCAACAGAAGTAAGAAAACGTCCAAAACCAGGAAATTTCCCATCGCTGTATTGTGTGTGTGTGTGTACCAGACGAAGGTACAGGAACTGTTACCCATAAAACAGTATAAACATCTCCCCCTCCAAGGATAAAACCTTCTATTCCACAAAATTGACAAATGTAATCGTATTCTGGACATTTTCATCTACGGATTGCTGCTCTCGGTGCGAAACAACAAACAGATATGTGAACAGGTAGTCCCTGTAATTCACCTCGTTTTGCACCATTCTTTGACGATCACATACAATTGTTTATTTCACAAATATTCCCAGTAATTGGTTCGTCACTTGGTGACTTAAACATAAATCTTATCCCGGTGTTTGTGTGGAAAATTAAATCTGTCGGCAAAAATTAGTAAAAAGTAACAGCGATGTTTATTTGATGATGCCCATCTGCCGGAAAGAGTGCCCGTTTTTCGGATGAAGTTAGCAACTATATGGACCAATAAATGAATGTTCATAGGTGCAAGTGCACAAATAAACGTCAGTGAACCATCACTTAAAAGTCCAGTGTAATAACAAAAAAATCAAGGCAGTTTTTGTTTATCCCAGATCCAATCACAAAGTCTGTTTTTTCTGGAATGCCATTACTTCTATACACATTAGCTTGAGATTGGAATCAGTAAATCTACTTGTGGGTAATTTGTGACCGTTGGCTGTTTTTTCTGGCGTGCACTACGAACTGTGAAAACCACCAATTCAATGGTCAGCGGCGCATTTCAGGGAAAATGCACTATCATGGATCCCGCAAAATGGGGTCCAAGGTCTGACCGTGTTAAATCCGATTTCGTATTATACTGGTTGGCGTTCTATTGGAGCCACACTGCACACATTTGGCCATGAATGTAAACAGTAAATGACATGGCCTCTATTCTGATTGGCAGTTAAGAAAACATTCATAAAACAAATTGTCATTCTGTATTAAAAAACAAATTTTCATAAGATTCTTGTAATCAAGAGGGTGGGTGGTCGGTCGGCTTGGTTCACAAAGACACCACTTCGACTGTGATATGCTTTAAATCTATATCTATATATCCGAGGACCTTATAAATGCACAACTGCTAAGTATTTACCTTGATAGTTATTATTATCCTTGTTGCTTATCCTGCCATTAGGCTGTGGTTGTGTGATATCCTGCTCACACTCTGTCTGTTGTTTTTGCTGAATGTCTGTTTCAACACTATTATGACCTTGTTCCTGGCTCAGCTGGCAATTATCGCCGACCTCAGACGGGTCTCCCGCGCCCGACTGGTTGACCTGACCTAGATCGCTATTCTCTGGTTGGTTGGCATCATCCAGGCTTGAACTTTCTGGGGCAGAAGTTGGACTCTGAAGGAGTTCCTCCTCCATTCTTTGCTGGACGATGGAGAAATAAAAATGCAATCGTTTGAAAGCAGAAAACAGAGGAAGATCATTTCATTAAGCAAGGTGTAATTACCGAGCGGAGGATGACAACTTGTCGCTGTTAGATTAACCAACTCTTGTTGCCAGAAAGACAATATATTGTACTGCCAGTACTTTCAACAATGGTGGTGGAGGGTTGTTGCAAAACAGAACATGAAAGCAGACGAAGAAATTAAAATGATCAAAAACAAACCAAAAAAATTAGGAATTCAGCATTTATTGAACAGAGGGGAGGCAGGTGACAGTAGAAATATGGAAATATGGTTAGTGATCTGTCAAGACAATAATGTCCAATAAATATATGCGAGGAGATGGTGTAAAAACATGACAGTATTTCTCTCATGCATAAATGGGAAGTGCGAGGCTGAATAAATCACATTAGTTACAAAACCACGAAAGGTAACACATGGCCGTTACGAATTTATGACAAAAACGAGTTACATGGTCACGGCAATGACGATGTGATTTATATTAGACCTGTAAGACTGTCACGACGTTTAATTCGTGTCAATAATATTGGATGTTAAGTGGGCTGATTTGTCTTGCAATTAATTGGGGCAGACCTGCACACAAATGAGATTAATATAAAATGATTTTTTAACATCGAGGAATATATAAAAGTGATAAAATTGACTAGTGTTGCCAATATACGTATCGTTATCAGGCAAAAGGAAATACCGTTTTAGTGATTTCTGTTACGATAGAAGTATATTACATTATTCTGTCACAAAAACTTCCAATTGCTGATTCTGAATAATAAACTTAACGGAAAAATAGTTATGGTGAACACCTACATCATTATAGACAACTCTAATTGGATCATAAATATCTTAGT
The DNA here is from genome assembly GCA_025642065.1 of Paralvinella palmiformis. Lineage (NCBI taxonomy): Eukaryota > Metazoa > Annelida > Polychaeta > Terebellida > Alvinellidae > Paralvinella > Paralvinella palmiformis. Next base: position 544,876 of record JAODUP010000367.1, read on the forward strand.
GACAAATTCTGGCCACGATACCACAGCAATACTTTTATTCATAATCGTTTACACTTTGTGTACCTGTTGGTCGGTAGAGGCTATTTCTGTAACAGGTGGGGCAGAAGCAGCCGACGTCTGCCCATCTTCTACTTGAACATCCTATAGGTGTATAGTATATACAAAAGAGCTTGTGTTAAACAGAACCGGGAACAAAAAAAGAAACGGCGACGATGTGGAACCGTCAGCCTTGTCAGCAGCTTGGATCAAGCCACGCCTAACATTCAACATCTTTAAATAAGGACAGTATTTAATAATAACCCGCAGGTTTAACGACAGACAATTCATAGTTAACTTTAAGCACTGCAATGATTATAGCGAGCCGGATATTGAGTAGAACAGATCACCAGCCAGTGGAATAACATAATTAATCACTTCAGTCTAGTTTCAACATGTGCATGCAAGCACACACACACACACACACACACAGAGACACACATGGATAAAACAGGTAAGTACTAATGAAATATATAAAATATCAACCAATCTATAATAAAGAATGATGGGTTTTAATTGGAAGGGTTATATTATAAATGACACAGCAGAACAAACAATAACACTCTAAATATGGCGGGTTAACAAAACACGGCTCAAGGCTGATAAAACTTTTATACAGCAACAAACTGTAAGGAAAGGGACTTGTTGACCCATCCCCCCACAAAAGACTCATCTGAGCAGAAACTATGATGACCAGTTCATAAATTGGCTATCATATTGTAATGATATGGGAATAGGAAGCAAATAACATGAAGTTCACTGAATAAAATTACACTCCACATGTGAAAAATTAATTACGAAACAATATCTTAGCACACTTCACTATTCTCATCGGTCACAGCCTATTAGGAATGATCATTATTTGTTGATGATTAATTAATTAAAATTCCATTACTGATGTGTCTGAGCAACAGGATTTGATAGCTCGAGCAATTCCATGTAAGCATACCATACAGAAACTGACAGATATTATCATAAGGTAACAGACATGGGGTCAATTCCATTTTGTCAATTCCAATTCCACATCAAATATATCAATTCCAAATGTTTCAAATCCAATTCTACAGACGACTCTTTTTTTACCTACTACTTTTTACCATGAGCAGGTGCTCTAAGTACCCACTCCGAGTACCTACTGGGAATACCTACTCCGAGTAGTTTATATTCCAAGTAAGACTGTCATGAAAGAAATATTTCTGGATTAAAAAATTAAGTGGTAAATTAATTTGTGGCTTTAATCTTTTGTAGAAAACTTCAATTCCAATTAAAAATTTATCAATTCCAATTCTATTTGTTTTAAATAATCCATTCCAATTTCGGAATTGGAACCAACCCCATCATGTCTGTGTGGTGAACATATTTTGTAATTAACATTAAACAAGTAGAACTGGAAGGACAACAAAAGACATCCGACAGACAGGAAGAAATGGGCCCAAGACAGGTTAGATAACTCTACTTAATACCAGGAGGCTAGCCATGAAGTGAGTCTCTAACATTGGAAGAGACGTTCCATAAAGAAACGGCCTTTCTCCTCGAGTAACTACCTTGTCCAGCTCTTGTAACTGTTGTTGTTGCCGCTCAAGTAGCTCGAGTTGTCTTTTCTGTTTCTTCTTCAGTTTTTTCTTCTTGTTTTTAGACATCTTTCCTTCAATTTTCTCTTTTGGAGCTGTGCTCACTGTAAGGATAAACAATTAGTGGCTAGACCCTTAGTAAAACATAACGGGAGGAAAACGACAGCAAAGCACCACAAAACGATGGAGATGTTGATGGGGCATAATTAGACCAGAACCCATTCTTCACACCAACAACTGATCTATTTTGCGATTATATTGCCAACCAGCAAAAACCAGCCTCATGATGAAATGCTTACCAGCAGATCCAGGCAGCTTAGCACCAATTTTCTGCCACTCGACTGCATCTGCTGCCAGTTTGCGTACATGTTCCTCATCTACACAGAGTAAGATGTTCTCCGGCTTGATGTCTGTATGGATGATCTTGCATTTCATGTGTAGATAATGCAATCCTTGTAATACCTATAAATATATGTAAAAATTATTACACGCACGAACGGAGATGGACATTACCAACTTCATATTGAGATTAAGTGTTCCGCAATATTCCTGATAAATGAAGTATAATAGATTGTCATCAAATATTAAAGTGCACCTGGGTGTAAAACGACAAGTAGTTCAAAATATTTAATCACAACAGATGAAATGGCTGCAATTTGTTACCTGTCCATCAAACAGTAGAGAAATACAGTGTCCTAAAAAATAACAGATTCAAAACTCTGGAAATTTTATTCCAGCTGTGGTCAGGGCTAATGACAACACAGCACCAACAATATATCTGACCTGGATCCTGAAACATGTTTCTAGCCATTGTCTTTAATTTATCAGCTGTTTTGTACTCATAGTGATATGGTGAAGTGCAAAGTAGTCAAGCATGGCCGAGATCACTGATGATGAAGGTATGAATCTTCTTTATTTCAAAATATAATTTTTTTCCCCATTTATGCTAAAAACAGCATTAATTCAAACAACTCACCTCACCTGAGCTATAGCATGAAAACACCACCCTAGGACCAAGTTCAAGGTAATTCCATTTTGATTTTATTCCAAACATTTAAACACAGTTCTTTTAGTGATTAGCACTACATAATAGGGCTGGAAAAATTGGTAACCCTGACGCCCACGACTAGTGGGTTCTGTCTTTGGGCCGATCCAAAATACTAGCACAAGGGTATGGCCATTTGGAGGCAAAATACGCGGTAGTCTTGAGTTCATTTTCTGTACCATGATTTTCAACTGTTTTGGAGCTCTTTGTGGTGGACCAATTGCACAGAAACTCTATGTCCTGATCAATTTAGTCCCCCCCCCCCAAAGAACTTGAAAAACATGTGTCTAATATTTTTATGCTAATATTTTAGGTAGATAATATTATAATCTGATATTAGTTTAGGTTTCTTTGGAAAAATATTACATTTTAGAGGAACCAGTCAATGCTGTTCTCAAAACGGAGTTCAAAAATCAATCAAGCTCATATTCTATCACGGGAATGAAACAAATATTTTCAATTTATATTTTGACTAAAAATAAATGTTTGATTCATTTCATTGCCGAATCATCCCTGGCTAAAGCCTGAGAATATCATTCAAACCTCTATGTATGTTTAATACCAACAGTTTTCAGATGCAGTACCAACTTACAACTCTTCATTTCCGAACTGCTACTTGTACAGCTAGCTGGGTTGGGAGTGGATAGGTCTAATTCAGACAGTAATAACAAAATATCAATTATGTGTTTGCAATTTCTCTCATTTTTTAGGTTTTCATCAGTTTGTGCTGCGTTTCTAAAAACAATCGTCAAATTACATGGTTAACAGCCTTTCCCAATTTTCAGGAACTGCCAGAATCTTAGAATATTCCCAGAAAAGATGACCAGCCAGGGTGCAGTTATTCATATTTGTATTTACTGAATGGGTTGTATACTTGTACTTTTTGTTATTTAGTGAATGGGTTGTATACTTGTAAACATTGATATATATTGAATCGGCTGTATTCTTGTATATATTGATATTTATTGAATTTGTGCCGAGAGTATACTTTGTAATAACTGTAGGGTATACGCATTAAAATATCTTGTCACACACAGGTGTTGGTAAATTCAGTTTTTCACAGCTTATCAGTAAGAAATGGCTGCAATCTCTCACTCTGTCCAAAACGATTAAATGCACCTTATTTACTGAGCGATACTCTTATTGAAATATATTATTCATAGCTTTTATTCTCATGTACCGGTAATAGTTTTGCCATTTTTCAAGTCTCCTGAATTCTACTAGATGCATAATGCCCAGAACAAAACTTAGCTGTATAACAATCAAAAAAGTTTCAATAATCAGACTGAAAAACGGATAGATGTCAATACCTTATTATTAATTTACGAAAGCTTTAGTCATCTTATTTCAGGACATATTTAATAGTACTACGATACTATGGATGATTGGCCACGAGTGACCGAGCAGTTTGTTTAGTCTTAACACACTGGTAACATCAGTGACATATGGCTAAGAATTCACTGATTGGGAAAGATCCCACAAACACAGGTACCTCGACATGATTAGAGTCACATCTGGAAGTCTGCAGCACCATGCTCTAACTAAGTATAACCACCACTAACCCTATATTTACCCCCCCCCCAACCCCCACCTTAACTGGCCATGAACGAGAGAAATGCATAAATTTGAGAACTACAGGTTCCTCTCACATAGAGAAGGAAAATGGCTCTCTATGTGCTTATTTAAAGGGTAAGTGTTTGAAAGGCAAGAAAAACAGAATGTATTTATTAGTAGGCCAATAGGCTATTTGTTAGCATCACCAGACATGCACTTAAATGGTAAAAACAGGACAAAACATTTAGCTCAGCTTTAGAAACCATTTAACCAAGAATTGGCAGCATCATGTCGATGGCTCAAATTCCATAAAATCTGGATGTGGCCATTTGAATTCTTCGAAAGAAACTCATCAAAACAAAACTGTAAAGATTCTGTCTTAACCATAGTATAGCCATTAGCTACTAGCATAGACTACCTTCATTCACAATTAGTCTTCAATATTTTACACCAGGTAACCAGCCAAAGTGATAACCAAGTCAGGCAATTCTTTCTGTATATATTTTCCCAGTGAATGTCATATTCCAAGAACTAAATTAAAACCTGACCATCAAATGTTTATACAGAGAAAGGGTCAGACAGATTTATTGGTTTCATTGAGCCTTGATATCTCCCACTATTTTGGTAATAACAGAAGGTTCAATAATTACAAAGATATTACACTGCAGCAAGCAGGGTGACGTTTCCCAACAACTTATAGTATATACCAATCTCAACATTCCCCACAAACTTCCTCCGGAAACACCTCTTTCATTCAGTTTTCTGTGACACGGATCAATTTAAGGTACCACATTCAACAGCCAAACAACCAAGCGACACCGGTTGAACTTAAACGGCGATGTTACAACCTCTTCCAGCATGACAGAGCTGAGAACCTTCTGGTCAATTCCCTTGCTAACCTAATCCTGATGTATTGTGAACACGTTCAGTTTGAACTATCTAAGTATCCCTATCCAATACAGAACACAGTAAAAATATTTTTTTACCTGTATCGTACCCCAATAACTACACCGAACAGACAAGACGATCAGAAATAACAATCACCAGTAAAGACCACACGGAGAAGATGGGCAAGATTCCGATTCTAAACTTCCCAAACAACGAGAAAAGACAGCAAACCAAAGGAATGAATAAACGAAAATGTATGAAATGTTGGGTGTTTTATGGACACTTTCTCAAGCACACGGAACATAAACGGGCTAAGTCGCGGTCCAAAGGTAATCAGGCAAACTGAAAAATGTAACACTCCTCAGATATAGAGAAGCTGCAATTTTAACCCTGGTGTTAGAGGTGTGTAGCCAACAGCATTACCAATTAGTCCATGGAGATGGCCAAGAAGCGATCGATTGGAGAGTTATAAATGAAAACTACTTTCAGTGGACAACAATCTCAGATTGGATACAGATGGTGTATAGACAGAACACGCCTGCTGTTGATGGACACTCCATTACGATTAGGAACCACTAGCAATATGAACCATTCTTTTGTGCAATATCTGTCTTGCTAGTAAATGTCATTGTTCAGGTTCAGATAGTATGCGGAGAAAGTTTATATTTGCAGGGACAGGGAAGAAGCATACAGTTGTTTGATGAAGCTATTCAACAAACTGCGACCAACTTAATATGCGACTGCGATATAATTGGATGATGGCATGTACCGATTTCAGGGATGCTAAACAAGAACCCAGTTAACCATTGATCCAGACCATGTCTGTTTATTCACTGACTCAACCAAATATTATGTGAATACAACACTTAGGATACATCAAAATATACATAAATCAAATTCATAGCAGACGTTTCCATAAATATATACACAAAAACTAATGACAACACAATCAATAGTGCTAGAAATAAACAGTCTGTTATCACCATGGTACAGGTTTCATGTCGGTAATGGCCAGGAGATAATGACTTACCTGTCTGGTGATCTGTTTTACATTGTCTAATGGTATGCCCTGATAGTTGGAGCGAATAATAAGTTTGAGAAGGTTGTGACCAAGAACTTCAAATACCATACACACATCTGTCAGTAATGTTAAGGAATGATAACCTGGCCTAAACATCAAACTGAACAATATGTAACAATACAGAAACAAAACAAATGAAGTTTTATATATGATCCGTCTGAAGATATTAAAGGTACATTATAACACCAAAACAGTACACCCTGAAAAAAGTAAAGCATTCTGTAATTTAAAACACAAACACTTGGTGATTGATTGAATGCTCTGTTTAGGCTGGGACTTATAGTTATGGGGCAAGTCCCCATAGAAACACACACACACACACACATACACACACACACACACACACATATATATATATATATATCTCACACACACACACACAGGTATAAAAGGAATCAAACCGTAATCTGGAAGTCTGCAACACAGCGCTCCATCCACAATACAAAACAATTATTATTTTATTTTGTTGGCTCCAAAAAACATTATAATATATAATTATCACATAATTACAATGTGTAATAATTACCCGAGACGAACATAGTAACTATGCATAATTAGACAGAGAGCAACAAGGATACGAGTGCCATTGACACCAGAGATCTTAAAATCATCAAGAAGTTGGACTGTCTTCTCACGGAATGGATCATTTTCATCACTCTCACGCACCTGTTAGAAATAAACACAGAAACACATGAACAGGAGCACGTTAAGAGGTAACAACTAAACAAACGCCATGTATTTCCCATTTATATGCTATTTGTAATGCTGGAAGCTGATGGTGATGGCCGGAAATAAGAAACCTCTTGGAAATGATGCAACTGTTATTGTTAAAGCTTACAACTCTGACAAAGGGTTAAGACCTGCTTGGGGGGGGGGGGCAGAAACGAGCTTATGGTACACCAGTAACAACTGATGTCATCAATTTCTGATTAATCCTGATGGATGTGTCAACGACGAGAAATAGAACACTTGATTGATAAGCTGGCAACGTTTGACCATTACTAATATCACTGTTGATCTGATGTTATCAGACATGAGGATCCTGACTGTTAGATGATAACAGCAACCAGTGAACGGAAAGAAACATCACCTGGTCACTAATGTGTCACCGATGAAGATAAAGAACAATTGCAAAATATACTGTTGCAGCCTTTTCAATAGCAGCTGACGTCCAATGCTATATGTCGTCTATTTTACAGTCCCTCGTCTATTTTACAGTCCCTCGTTGCCTATTTTATCAGCAGAAAATACTTTGGTTTTGGGGGAAAAGTTGACTAGAATGCACCAAATACTGTGTTAATGCGACCACCACTACCCCACGGCCAGCCCTTCAGACCTGCTGATTACTCTATTCCCTACTGAAAAGGGTGCTGTTGGTATTAAGGACAGTTACACACACACACACACACACACACACACACACACAGGGACACTGAAGAAATTTGAGAACAAAATCATATCAATAAGCCTTAACCTATGCTGGTTCAAATAGTTATGGAGTAACTTTTGGAAGCTTATTTATTTAACCGTTTCTAACCCGATCAAACAAAAATGTCACCAGAAAGTTATTACTGGTATGTTTTGCGGGAACTGTGCACCATAAATGAGTGGCCCAACACATCATCGTTACAGACAGGATAAGCAGCAATTAGTGAATTTACAGTCCAGTTTAGACACCATAGTCTATTGGTTGTCCCCCAAAATTCTGAGCTTTGATGCAATTATTTGGTGGCCAATACCTTTTTTAAAAGATTCTAACAATGATGACTTCTCCTGCCATGATTAGTCACGTTAACTTGCAGTCATATTTAAAGTAAGTATTTTTTTGAGTGAAAACATTGCTAAAAGTTGGCGTTTCTATGGATCACTGAGGTGCCTGCTACGTTACTGATTAATTATACAGCATTATACAGCATAATACACACGTGCTGACATTACATACACAACTGAGCAAAATAGTAACACAACATACACATACACAACATACACAACTCTACGTAGAAGAAATTGCATTGTTTGAAAAGAGACAGAAGTAGAACCAGATATTGATGAGGATATCTTATATGCCTTCCAAAAATATTGTCAAGGGTCTGAATTTCACTCAATACAATTGTCCCCACATTGTAATGTCATTAGCATTTAATAATATCTCGGTTCTGACTGAATGAAAACATCGAATGGTTGGAATTAATCTTATCAACAATTTTAATTAAGAAAATATTAAAAGAATTACTAATAAAACTTCAAATCCAGCGAGGCCTTGAGGATGGTCTTCGCCCTCCAGGTGATCTACCAACAGTTGGGCACCAACCACAATGATGTGCACCAATGGCCATGACATGCACAAAATAGCAGTGCCAAAAAATTATGATTAACCTATACTAAAACAAATTAACGACAGAATGCTTTCACAATGTACCAATAAATCAACTGCCAGTATCTTGAAAAAGTTGCTCCAGTTTTATGACAGCAGCACCTGGTGACAGATTTCCCGGTCAAAATCTGCCCATCACGTGTTGGCTTCATCCGTCAGCACGTTCTACATCATCAGATATCATCACATGTTTGGTGGAGGAGGCACGTGTACTGAAACGGGCCAAATGCCAGACTCTAGATATCCACCACATTTCCTTAATGGAAGGCAGACATCTTGTCATCGCTGACATAATACCCACTGTGCTCATAACATGTGCGCACATGATGAAATACTCTAATGGCCAACAGCTAATTGTCATCGTAATCACCAGGTGCCGGAAGAGATGGAGCAACCAGGTTAAGTGGAGACCTTTTTGTTTTGTTTTTAATAATGTTCTCGTCTAAATCAAACACTGCCCACCTCAGGGAATTTCTAATTAAGAGACGGGCTTCTGTTGCATGCTATAGTTTGTTCCTGAAGGTTTCGGTTGTTTTCAGCTGCTAAATGGATGTACATAATACATAATGATCCGGATCGAGAGAGAGAGAGAGAGAGAAAGATGGCTCTAAAAGCGATACCTGATCCACTGGCAAAGCCAACGCTCTATAATCAGGTCACACTGACCTTACTACAACTGTATCAACTCAATCTACATAACACAAACACCACGTGGGACTATAGTATATTGTGGAGTAGACCATAAACACCATAGAATACTAGGACCAAGGGGATTAGATCTAGGATGGAGTAAACATAACACCATGTGGGACTAGAGTACAGTGTAGAATAGACCACAAACAATTGCGAATACCTCAGGACCAAGTTGACTAGGTCCAGGATATGCACAAATGGACAGGACGAAAGAGGAAATCATCAAATGAAGATACTAATATAACGATCAGCTCAGTGATTCTCATGGTTTTCAGAATGACAAATTCTCCATAATCCGAGAAGTGTCCTCCTCCTGGTGAATGCCTGCAAGCACATACTGTGTACACAGTAACACAAACTGTTTTGTTTATCGTTCAGTCAACATGAGTGAGGAAGGCCGTGATGGCCTTCCTCGTAGCTTTTAACCGTTTAAAGTACCAAGCTTACAAGTCCCCATTTCAAGTCCAGTATGTGTTTTACAACACAGGATTAGTAAGATGAAAAGAAAGGGGGAACCCCCCCCCCACTTCTTCTTCAATGTGATGTCACATTATTAAATTATGATTAGATAGAGACAGCTAACTGCTCGGCTAATATTGGAGCTAATTTAATATAAAATCTGAGTTTACCTTCTTTTCTGGGTGGTTTTTGGGTCAATTTTTGCCATCTAATTAAGTAGATTTTTCTCAGTATGTCCCGCATTATAGAAGGTTTCTCAGCTAAAGATAGTACCAGAAACTCATCTTCAACAAGCAACAAGACCATTGTCTACCAAACACAACAACAGTATAAAACATCTCGGTAATGGGCTAAATTAGTATCGGCTGGAAATATAATAGGCAATGGATAAAGATGAAAAATGGGCTGAGCATCATCCGACACTACAACCCCCCCCCCACATACACACTCTGTTTTAGTGATTTTACTGTATATAATCTAAGGATGTTACTGAATTTCTTATGCCACTTATTATATTCATAAACAAAAGTTTTACTCTCTCTCTCTCTCTCTCTCTGTGTGTGCGTGTGTGTATATTACATAATTGGACACGGTAGAGTGGTCTACTACAATACAGGAGAATTGTGGTTCAAATTTCCCCACTCGCTACTGACCTATAATGTATCAATTGGCTAACAGACTGAGTTCGTGTATATATATATAAAACGGTATGCTAAAATTAACATCAACCAAAAGTAGACATTTATAAACCAAAACGGACAAGGAACACATTCAGTTTAGGATCCGGAAACAGTTAACTGGATCTGACATTATCTAGGTCACCTATTTATTATAGGATTTTCTCCAAACGAAACATCAAATCAAACATCCCCCCATAGCAGTTTTTGCTATCTTAAAGCTAAATTTAATTGAAGTGAAAGATGAAACACCCTTTCTGAAATTAAGTCACAACAGGGGAGTTTGGCCCCAGGTGCTAGAGGTCTGTGGCCATGGAGATCTCTCTCTCTCTCTCTCTATATATATATATATATATATATATATATATATATATATATATAATGTCTGGCTATAAAAATAGAGTCAGACGATTAGTGCTATATAATTATAGTGACTATTTAAATGGAAAGTTATTAGTACAAAAAATGACATGATCACCGAAGTATGAAACTAGGTTATTATGGATGGATGGATATATATATATATATATATATATATATATATATATAGTTAGCTTTATGGCCAAGGTTGCTGTTTTATTATATTTACATTTTTGCTAAACAGTCACATAATATTTTGACATTTTTTAATTAATATGGTGCATGTAACACTGGAAATGATGTGCAAAATGTGAAATCCCCTTAATATGAAATACAGAAAAATTATATATATAAATTACAATTAATAAAACAAAGACTGTAAATTGAAAAATTAAATCAGAGAGAGAGAGACTGTAATTACCGGTAGCTCATTAGTGAGTGATAAAGAAAAATTCTAAATTATTTTCCTCACTAAGCTTCCATCTATATATTTAGCCATGAAATATGCTTTGATAAATCAACACACTTAACATACATGTTATCGTGGTCAACGTTTTATTTATATGTTATTTAAATTGGCTATAAAGCACAGAACATAAAATGGTTACCTTAAATTATGCTCTCTGTTCATTACTTTATAAATATTCATTTCACTATTACTTCATATGTTACATCATGATCATTTTTATCATCATCATCATCACCATCAGCACTACAATCATCAGTAATTTGTTGTTATGACCATTATCAGGACACACATCAGCAGAAATTCTATTTAACATTTCAAATAATAAATTGGCAATGTTGAGAATTTTGCGAGAAATCGCTTGGCCCCATGGAGCATGTTACCATGGCAATACCAATAACAGGATTACTTACACATCGCAGAAGTTTGATTTCATCAATGGCTGTCTCTGTATAATGCTGTGCACTCTTCACAACCTTCAATGCTACAAACCTCTTCCCTCTAGAACAGAACAGAACAAAAATAACAGTCTCAGTAAACAAGTGGCCTATATAACAAGACAACTATAAAACACCACAAAAACAAACTCTCTAAAGATAAATATTAGCTAGAAAATATACAATAAAATGACAAATATATTTCTATAATTAATGAACACTTGTATATGATTCACCTTTAATAAACAGGAGCCAAGTCGTTCTGATTCATAGAATTATTAAATGAACCATATGTAATAAAAAAATTATGCCACATATAAAAGATCATTGTATGATTTAGAAGAAAAATGTGAAATTATAGCCAATTTTGTGCACATGGTAGGGTTAATAGACTATACCAGCTCCACAGACAACAAGGTGAAAGGAAGGATGAAATACTCTTCAGTTACAGAAATACAGTGACTTGAACTCAGGTCGTAGAAGTCTGTGGCCAACTGTGCTACCATGGAGGTGCTCTGCGAGTTACAAGAGAAGTAGGAAAACGTGTTTGTACACATGTCATGTGTCTGTGTGTGGGCGAGCATCACCATTGTATGTTACTTACATTAAGTCCCAGCATAGCCACACTGTGGAGAAATGTCCCCAGCCAAGCTTTCTTATCACATGATAACGATTGCTGAACAGATCGCCAATCTTTACTGGATGATATCCACCTGGATAAGACAAGAGTAAACATGTAGAATGACGAAATCATAATTAAAATTAACAATAACAACACAGCACGTCTCTGACAGCGCCATTACGGTGGAGACAATCCCAATCAACTCGGGATGGTATCTAAACGTCATACATACTGATACAGGTCATGCTATCATGGTTCAGTACACAGGAAACAACATCATTCAGAAATAATACCAAGATCGTAGTACTTTAGACATCAGGAGTGCTTTCTCCTGGATAATTCAGCCGTGGTCATAAAAATATCATCCTTGTAACACGAGCCACATTTACCACCAAGTTTATAACCACAAAAAGAACATATATCTTGATGGTGATGGATCCTAAAAACTGTTAGTCATCCACATAAATAGCCCGTTTTTTATACTACAAATCTTACACGAAACGGCAGATCCCATGATTATGTGGTGTCTGGATGTGACCATTAACGTCCTCGCAGAATATATGGCAGGAAAACCAAATCTCAGAAGTCACTTAGGCCCGGGTGTATAGAAATGAAAACGGGGCCCACCTTGTACTGCTCATTAGCGAACAGGTGAGCCAAATACCACTCTCTGGGTAGGCGCAGATATAGAGCACTGTTAGCATATGATACTATGTACAAGATGTTTTTAAATTCTGTCATAAATGATTTCTAGTCGGGTGACCTAAATAAACACGAGAAGGGCTGTGATTGGCTGGCTCTGCATGATCACATGACACAATACAATTACTAAGATTAGAGCTATGCTGGATCCCCCTGTAATAGTTCAGAATTTGTCACGTGATCTCTATGCCACTCTTCAACAGTCTAGATCTACCATTACTGGCAAATGAAAAAAATTTAAACAGCGTCTCCAGTGATGTTGAAAGAAAACCTGCAATCTTACCTAAATAAACAACAGCAACAACAATAACTACAAACAACAATTGGCTGACTAGTTTAAGCAATCTTTTGAATGACCATTTATCATAATCTCTAACTATTCACACTGAATATCTGGCTAAACTCTACTACTTGTTTTGTCATTTAAATAAACATCCATTTTGTGTACAGTGTTTACCAATTAGATGTAAATGTTCGCAATGTTAAATCAATTAATATTTTGAAGCACATAATTAAGAATATGTTCATTTCTTTATATGACTGATACCGATGCTGAGGTGGTCCGTAATTTTAATTACTACTCAAATACAACATATATTATATAATATGCACAATAATACGTTACTGCAACTATAATTAAGCACTTCAAAATTAAACTTACATGCACTTGTTGTTGTTTCACAATGATATAATTATGTCTATTGACTATTCCACATTTTTTTATTTTAAAATTTGTCATGAATGTTTTAATGTTATGTTAAGGGGGGGGGGGATATTACATAAGCAATATATGCTCTCTCTCTCTCTGAGTGTGTGTGTGTGTGTGTGTGTGTGTGTAGGTAGGTGTGCACAGGTGTGTTTGGGTTGGGATGTTTAGCCTCAGTACTAGTCACACCTTGGAGATTAATGGCCAAAAGGTAACTGCCCAGGGAAACAAACCTCACAAACATCTGTATGAATCAGATTTGAACACACAACCTACAGGCTTACAGTGCAAGGCTCTAACCACTGTACCATCAGAACGCCCTGTGTATGTGTGTGTGTGCATGTGTGTGTGTGCATACGAGCGTGCAGAATCCAACCATAAGACTCAAATTTTTTGGCCTTGCTCAAAAGACTGGAGGAAATAACAAGGAAACACACCATTAATCAGTTACCGGTGGGATATATTATTAAAATTCTAAATATATCAATAACCAGCTAAATATACCAGCTATTATGGACAACATGTAACTGTTATATGTCATGACGTACATGACCTAAGGTTATTATTAGTTATATACTAACTCTAGAGATCCTACTAGTGTCTTAATATTATGGATAACTTTGGATGAACAGCTTTGTTCATGGTTAATGCAAGATGTCATGTAAGAGTATTGATTTTTTTGGCAAAAACACAAATGTTTGTATATCACAAACACGCACGCACACATTATAAATTTAGACGTAAAAAGTTGTTGTACTGATGTCAAAAAAATGAACTACAAGAACCATGTTCAGATCCATGATAATTCTGAGGGAACCATCTTAAGATATAAGCCGCAAAGGCACTAACTTCTTCATATATTAAACATTCTTGAAGTACCATCTTGATTGACAGTATTACTCTATATTAATGGCTTCACCAAACATAGTATACTCCTTTGATTTCTATAAGCACACAACTTAAGTGATGGCATTTGTCCCTCTGACAGGTCCTTTCTGACATTCATAGGAACTGACATGCTATGGCTGTACACAACCACGTGACTACACAAAATGAAATGATTAACCATGGACTACATATAATCACACAGATATATTACAACACGCACAGACAATAATACAAACCTCAGACTATCTAATATTTGAATGTAATTACGTGTAGGGTTGGCTATTTTATGTCTACTCTGCAGCATTGGCGAGTACGTTTATAGTGAACTAGCTGAATGGAAACATTGATTTCTCTACTGAGTACGACAGCCAGAAACACAATGACGTGTAAACAAGAATGTGCTTTACTCAGTGCCTGAGAGTTGAACTCTGTGCACGGTTGCAACCAGTCTTGTTTGGACAGCAATGTTCCTGCGTGGAACAGTGCACGCTGAAGATGATGACTATGATTGGTGTTTTACGGCCACTTTTGTGCGCATTGTAAACTAAATGGGCCAAGCGACTTCGAAAGCTAATGAAGAGGTCAAATATGAAACAACCTTCAGATATGCCCACGCTGAGATTCAAACTCAGGTACTAGTGATATGTGATCCAACACAGTAACCAGTTAGACCAAAGAGGCGCCCCTCAGTGCATCCTGAAAAGGACTTCATATTTTGCTAATTATTTCATGGATTGACTTGTGCCGCTTTATTATTATCATTAAGTAACCATAATATACGTAATCACCACCCCCAAGTTCAGGTGACAGTTTCAGTAAATAAATTTTTCATAAGAAAGTAAATCAGTGTCTGCAGCACATGCTGGTGATGAACAGCTGGCTTAAGAAAGTTTTGAATAAGTTCAGTTATTACTTATAAATAACAATTTGCCAATATATTGTCTAAATCTAGGGAGGCATTAAAGTTCAGACTGTGCAGGATATTGTCATGTTTGAATTAGACGTTCCAAAATTATATTTCAGACATAAATACTAACTGGGGCTTAGGTCTAGACTGTATAGCTACAATGTAATTGAGGCCTAGAATAAAACGCAAAATGTATCCAACTCCAAAGGAGAATGGAACATGGCCAATGAAGGTATGTGTATATATGTATGTGTGTGTCTGCATGTGTAAGTGACAAAAGTAATTTTATCAGTATATAAGTCTCGGTTCTAAAACAAATCTGCTTTTAGAAAGACATTATTATGGGTTGGTCTCCGTTCCAGACTAAAAGAGAGTGAAAAGACTAAAAGAAACTACCCAATTTATTTCAAGACATCCCACCATTAGCTTGTGATTTATATATATATATATATATATATATATATATATATATATATGTGTGTGTATTTGACAGGTGAAGATAGTCCATTAAAGGGTGCTGCCTAGTTATCATTCGATCTTTTTTACATGTTAATATATTCAACAGTATTTAAACAGTAGTTGCCTTTAATAAAATATCTGACTGAATATCAAGGCGTTATCATAATTTCATGCCAACTGAATTATTGCCAACTCTCAACTAGTTTTTTCCTTGCCAGTATAGTTCACTGTGCCATACCACTGTCTAAATAAAACAACACACAAATACACACACACACATACACATCTGATTTTTACCTTCCTCTTCCTGAAGCAAACCGGGGAAGGAAATACACTGGGTGACCACTTTTGTAGGACACATCACCACATATAATTTTTATGACCAATACATGTTTTTAAGTCAATTTTACAATAATTCAGTATTTAGTTCCTGTGATCCACTTACAATTCCATATCAACAAACACTAGCATGCTAAAAAGATTTCGGTGGTACTGTATAACCTACAGAACAAAGATTTCTCCCTTCCTTTCTCGGATCTTAATTCCCATTAGTTTATTTTGCTTAAACCAAGAGTAAGGACTATATCGTCTTGGATAATCCAAACATTTGTTTTATTCTTCACATAGGGTGGCTTAAGGTAGTCTGAGCCTGCCACAGCATCCTAGTATTATCTGCCCTTTTAACTGCCTACAGTCTGTCTGGTTCTCGCCAGGTGGGGCGAGCTTGTTTTCAGATCGTTCCATTCGACCAAAGGCCAATGTCACTAGAGCAGCCAGCATCTGAGCTGCTCTAATTTGAAAACGATCGACTTAAAATAAAACCTATAATCAAATCTTGCTCCATCCCTTCTGCTGGCAGACGTAAGCGGTCAACCTAAATGGACAGCAGCCGGATCTGGAAACAGATCCCTGACTTCCGGATCAAACAACGCCTGTTTACTACAAGGACTACTACAACTCCTGAATGCAGGGGGGAGTATACCTATGAGATAGCAACGAGAGCAATGGAAGACCGAAATAAACAACGTCCCAAGAACGTACTAGAATATTTAATGAACAACCTGTCTAGACTGGATCATCTATAGAGATATCAACTAATAGAAATCAATAACTTACTCTAATATTATACACCTGAACAGAGAAAGAAAGAAAAGACAGGCTATTAACGAGGTCACTTGTTTGATAATATCCATTTAGATGTGGGTGTGCGTGCGTGCGCATCATGGAATTTGTACTTTAACTGTGGTTTATGAATCTGTTCAAAACATAACGATCATCATCACAATCATCATCATCTTCATCATCACCGATTCCAAGTAGAATAAAATGTCTCTAGGCATCACCTGTAGGCTCCTAATATACAACAATACAACTGATCATTAACGGCTAGTTAATGGATGAGTTATCTAGTCAGTGCGTGAAAGACTGCCATTTACAGTATGGTAGATTCAAACACAGGGCCTCTCGCAATTTCCACCTGCAGTTACCACTGAGCCACACTAGCTGAGAACGTGACAAAGCACGTGATTCATGTTTAGTTACTGACATATCGCTTCATAACATATGCTGCCATTATTCCGTGTGTTACTGTGAACAATATGTCATAGGAAATGTCAAAATGTGGATGGCACCTCTATAAACGAAGTTTGTTCCAGCTTTTAGCGTAGCTTAATCCACGTATTTCCTCTTCTAGAATAGCT